>NC_061166.1:988826-1103826 GCF_022113875.1 Hydra vulgaris
ATAAATATTAAAAAAAGATTTCATGACTATTTTATGATGCTTAGTAGCAGAAAAACAATTTATATAATAAGTATTTACAAAAAGTTTATATAAATTATCAACAATTGATAATTGAATATTCAAATAAAACGGTCTAATTAATGCACGTCTGTCAATTAATTCAAAACAATCGTCTTCGTGTGATTTGTAAACAGAATATTGTGATAAAATATTTTGATTATTTTGAAAAAATAAATACATCAAATTGTTAATTTGTTTACGTAAATTTGGTATGACGATTCGTAGTAGTTTTTCAGAAGCTAACTTTCTTTTACACAAATCTTTTAAATCATGATGTATTCTAGCATGTCTAATTAAATTTTTTTTTAACATTCTAAAAAAAATCATATTTATAAATATAACAAGGTTTAAAATGAGGATCATAAACAAATTTACATTGTTCAATTAACCAATCTATACATTGCATATAAATATTAAAAAGTGATGACATAATTAATTTGTATTGTTTAGTTTTAAAACGAAGCATAAAATAGGTTTGTTCAAAAAATCGATATACATAAAGAATAACTAAATTCTGAACAAATAAATAATGTTTTTTATAAAAATAATTTGCATCGTTAATATCGTTAATAATGTTATAAAAACAATGATCAGTATATATTTGATGATGGAATAATAATTTTTCGTTTCCATTAAAAAACGTATGCATTATATCGTTAATTTGTTTTTGTAAATTTGGTATAACAGTGTTCAAAAGTTTTTCGTAAGCTAATTTTCTTTTACACAAATCTTGTAAAGACCATATTTCAAGATTGAAAGTAAAACTATAGTTGTAGTTCCATTCTTTCAACTTGTTTTCCGTTATTGAATAAAATTTGTGTAATTCATTAAGCAATTTATTTACTTTTTCTTTTTTCATTGCTAAAAAAGTATACAAATTAAAAGATAATAAAAATAACAAAAAAAAATTATTTTTTTTTATAATAGTTCAAAAGTTCTTTTTGTTTTAAACTAATAACTTCAGGCGGTTAATACGACGGAGTATTACATTCTGCGTTTTCTGCCAAAAATGGATCTGCCACTTTAAAGTTTGGATATCTGCCTCGATTTTCCAATTCTGTATACGGTGGAGGATTTACACTTTCTTCGTATGATGGTGGTTTTTCAAATTTAACTATATTCTTTTTATAGATATCCTTTCTACCGATTTCATTTAACAAATTTAAAATAAGTTTGATTTTAGCGTCGTTAGTATTGAATTCATAGTGTTGATATACGAAATCTTTGAACTGTATGTATTCCATTAAATCTAGTCCATCTTTAATTTTCTCTCTTATTCCGTAAGGAATTTCTAAAAACATTTTTTTTTTTTTTTACATCAGACGTAGTGATGTAGTCAGCTAAATCTCTCATGATTGCACTGTACATTTTTTTAATAGTCTAAAAAAATATAACATTATATAAAAATATAAAATATAAAAAATAAATTATATAAAAGAAACGTGTATAATAAGTTTATTAATTATATGATTAATTAAATACAAAAAAAATATATAACAAATTATATAAAAGAAACGTGTATAATAAGTTTATTGTTTTTTATATAATGTCTTTTTAATTGATCATGTGTTGCAAAATTATCTGTTCCAATAGCTCGGTTATAGGCTTAAGCAGGTTTTTCAAAACATTCTTTTAACGGTTCGCTATAATTGGCTATTATTTTTGTGTTTTCAATATATTTGTTTTTAACTGTACATGTTACAGTTTTCATAAACGGCCATTTTAAAGAATGATCTTTTGGAGACTGTATCAATTGAAAATAAATGCCCAATTTATCTTCTTGATTACTGTAACCAAAAATTTTAAATCGGTATAAATAACCCTCTACAGTATAAGAAGGTTGAGTATGATAAGATTCGTTAGATTGTAATCTTAAATCCATTTGGTCCAATTCTATAATTAAATTATTAGACATGAATTTGTCGTTGATATCTTTCACTTCTTTTTCAAATGTGTTTTTATTCACAAATTCTTTCATTTCCAAGCTGATGTTGTTCAATACTTTTTCAAATGTGTTTTTATTCACAAACTCTTTTATTTCCAAGCCCATGTTGTCCATTTAGTTAATGCGTTTATTTGTTTGTTAACAGTTTCTAAACTGTTTAGAATATTATTAGTAGTCATATTTAAAAAAGTTAAACTTTGTTTTTGATCCATAATAATATTTTTTTGTTTCTCCATTACTTCTTTCCATTCATTTTCAAAAAGATGTAAACAATCGATAACGTGTTGATCAAAGTAGTTTTTTTGAATTGGATTTCCACAAAGTACACATAATTTAGTTCGATTTCTTTCTACGTGTTCCTCGTGATAAATTTCACATTCGTGTTCCCAAGTATCTGTCAATTTAATTTTTTTTCCACAGCTATAACAATCATAATCTTGTGATGTGTTACATTTTAGTTGATGATTAAGTAACTGATCAATAGTAAAGGGTAACTTGCAATAATAACATAATTCTTTTTCCATAACTTCAGCCATTTTTTGTATAATTAGTTGCTAAAAAAAAGGTATTAAATTAATATAAATTTATTTTTTAAATATTATAGGTAATATTATGTAATATTACGGGTAAAATTATAGTCAAATAGGGTTAAAATGTTATAAAAAAACAATATGAAAAAAAATATTTATTATTAAAAGCAAAAAAAATACAAATTATTATTTTTATTATTATATATCGATTGCAATGACAGCTGTTCAGTAAAATATGTTACATTGTTATGAATATGAAATTGCCATTTCTTGAATAGAAGTGGCAAATCTCATATTCATAACAATTGTGAACAAAAGTGATGTATTCCATTGTTTTTTTATACCTTTAGTTTTGGCGGCTATCAGAACATAATTTCTAACAGCCTAAACTAAAGGGACATTAAAAATAAAAAAGTTCCATTCCATTCCATTGTTTTTTTTTTATTTTTTATACCTTTAGTTTTGGCTGCATTGAGAAAATAAATTTCTTAATACACTCAAAACTAAAGGGACATTAAAAATAAAAAAATACAAAATAATTTAATTGTCTATTTCCATAGGTTCGTTTTCTTTGTCTCCATTATCATCATTATTATCATATTCATTATCCATTTAATAATAATTAACTTCATCGTCATCGTCATCGTCTTCATCGTCGTCTTCATCATCATCGTCGTCTTCATCATCATCATCGCTATCCATTTCGTATTCTTCTTTTTCATCTATCACATCGATATTTTTCAAATTATATACAGAGTCGCCATCTACAAACATGGCCTCATACGGTTTTACAAATTCAACATTATTTACCACAGGTTTGCCATATCTGTAGATGGCTTTGTTTACCTCTGCATATATTTCTTCCATATTTTAATATTTTAGTTAATCTAAAAAAATAGAATATGTTATACAATATAAAAAACAAATATTCCATAGGTTCAACAATACAGTTTTTAACATTAATAATCAATTCGTTTAAATTGTTTATTAATTTAAAATTATTTTTTTGTTGTTCGTCAATCAACCATCTTTGTAATGTTTTTAATATAAATTGCGGATTAAATTTTTCTTCTGGATTAACTTAAAAAAATAGCGTAATTACTCGATATATTTTTAAATAACTTCTATTGTAATCGTTGTCAATGGCATCAATAACACAGCGATGCATATTCAAATAATTAGCAAATTGTTGCCAATAGGCTTCAAGATAGAATGACAAGATATTTGTTAATTCGTTTTCACTCATTTTATTTTATATAATTAAATCTGTAAAAAAATTTAAAAAATGTTATTATATAAATATATATTTTTTTAACAACAATAAAAATATTAAAAAAATGCCTCGCACAAGATATACACCTAGATCTAAAAAAACTATAGATAATTATTTAAATAATCAAATTGATTTTGTACGTACTACGACAAACTCGCAACAAACGCAAACAGAAATTAGAGGTTACCAAGCAATTGTAAAAATATATTAGTATGTTTACGAAAAACTAAAAAAACATATAAAAATAACAAATCTAATCATAAATTGGGACGCGTTGGTAAAAAAGTAAAACGTTGGAAAATATCAAACAAAGCTTACGTTAATCGAAAACACGAAAGAAATGCAGCGTTAAAAAAAAGAAAAAAGAAATAAACAATATATTTTATTATAATAACAAAAAAAAACTAATCAAATCTGTTGCTGTAAAATTATAAGTCCTTCTTGTATTTTTTTTGTTAAAAATTTTATTTTTCGCTCTTTATTTCTCTTGAGTTTGTATTTGCTCTTTTTCTAAAAAAATTAAAAAAAACAATAAAAAAGTTATTCTTTTTGAGTTAAAAAAAATAATTTTTTTAATAAATAAATTACCTTTTTTGTCAAATTAATTTTAAAATCAGTATTTTTTTCCGGCGGTCCTGTCTCCTTAATTTCTCTTTCGATAATGTCCTGTCTCCTTAATTTCGATATTTTTTAAGGTAAAAAATATCGTGGTGGAAACGTTTTACGAAAATTAGGAGGAAGTATGGATCCAGTGGACAGGCTATTTAATCGTTATATAAACTTTAGAAATAAATATTCAGTTTAACAAGAATGTCATCGGACGAAAGACGTTTGTTTAAACAAAGTTATTGCGAACATGCTAATAAAAGATATCACAGAAAAGAACGTTGTAGTCAATGTCATACTAACGCATACGTTAATATTATTAAAGAAGATCTAGAGTTTTATAAATTATTACTTGAAGATATGGGTGAAAATTCTTTAAATAATATAAGAGCCAATGTAACAAGTTAAGGCGAATATATATTAACTTTTAAATATTTTCATGAATATCAATGTCAAATAACAAGTGGCAATAAAAAAGAAGGACATACAGACATTTCTACTTTTTTAGGAGGATTTGTTATTGATTATAAAGTACGTTCTGGATTATATACTATTAGACATGTAAATAAAGGCGATATATATATATTGGTTATAAACTACCTATAATAAAATAATATATTTAATACTGTTGTTTTTTTATTTTTTTAAAAGGGTATATATAAAAGAATAAAAAAAATATTTATTTAAAAAAAATTTTACAAAATTATAATGCTAAAGATGTGGAAAATTTACAAACAAACGATAGTTTGAAAGATGCAAATGGAAATTTCAAGTTATTTTTTCGCTTGGACGGTAGCAATCAAATAAAAGAAACTCGTTCAAACGATATAGCTAGCATTGATTTTATATATGAAGTATTTGGTATTAGTGTTAAAAAAGTATTTAGTATGAAATATGATGATTTTGTATCAGTTATAAAGGATTCATTATCAATATAATTGTTAGAAGAATGCGAATAAAAAAAAGACGTATTCGTAAAGTTAAACGAAAACAACGTGCACGCGGTTTATCAGACTATGTCACATCTCAAAATGTAACTAATGTTTTAAATGCGGGTTTGTTATTATATAGTTTAAGAAAAGCATGGAAAAGAAAAAATTCACCGCCTGCTGTAACAACAAAAACAGTTGCAATTCAACCACCCGTTAATTTATATAAACCAGCGGATAAAAGTTTTGAAGTATATTAAACAAAATTGATGTAATAAAAACATTTATTTTTAAATAAAATTAAAATACAATGTAAAATTTATTTGTTTTTTTTTGTGTTTTACAATTTTGATTTTTTCTTTAATAATAGTTTTTTTTTTCCTTTACACACATCACATAGTATCTTATTTGTCTTTATTTCTTTCTTTGTTTGTGTTGGTTTATATAACAACCATACTTCACTGTTAAAAACAGTAGTCAAGCATTCTTTTAAGTAGTTTAATAAATTTGGATCTTTCAAGTTCACAATATATAATATCCCGTGTCCTGCACACGAATTGCAAGTTTTTTCTAAAAATTTTTCTCGAATTTTGCATAAAGCTGCTTTCTGTATATTTGTTGATGACATTTTATTATATTAAATTTTGAACAAAGCGAGTTTTTATTGCTTTTTTTGTCATGACATCATCTTCAGGTACGTCAATAAAATTGTTTATATCTTTTAATCTTCTGTAATCGAAAAAATACATATCGTTCATATTTTCGTATTGTTTTAAAGCAAGGTTTTCTTCGTTCATATTATCTCTAATGGCATTGATATCTTGAATAGATATTTTATCCCATTGACATTCATTGTAAGTTCTTAATAATCTGGCATCATTTAAAAAGCTTCTAATTTTGTTATTGATCATGACTTCATTTTTAAAAATGTCATTTTCTATAGGAATTTTCATTGTTTTCATTGTTACATAATTGCGTACCAGACTCTCAGTTTTTCTTAAATAGAGATGTAGTTTCATGTCTTTTTCAAAAAGTTGTTTAGCAGTAACATCCAAGTGTTTAAATAATTTAGTTCTAACAAAGTGAAAAAATGGAAGCAAATTTATTTGAGCTAGTTCGGAAGCATGAAGAGACGAAATTTCATAGAAGTGATAGTTCAATAATCTGCACAATAAAGGTAAATAAATTTGACCGTTAATAAGATAGTTTGGTAACAAGGATATAAAATAAGCGGCAAAAGCTCCGCACAAACTACTGTTTTCCCATTGAAAACAAGTTTTGTTATAAAAAAACAAAATAGTTTGTTGACCAGTTATCGAACTATATTTTAATATAAATTTTGTAAACCAATAAAATTCATAATTATCAGATGTCCATTCGTAAGGAAAGTGATTAGTTTGTCGTATGTAAGAACTTATTTTAATTTCATTATAATTAATGTTTAAAGTGTTTATTTGTATGTTAGTTTGTATTTCTTCTACAGCTTCAAACAAATGCCTATTGCTTCTTAAAAAAGGTGGAATTTGTTTTAAACAGCTTTCAGTACCTAAACTGTCAAAACAAAAAAAATGGTTAACGTCTAATTTGAGTAAAAGTCTCCAATGTTCTCCATTTTCTTGGCTAGTTTCGTTATTGTAAATAAAAAAAGAACCATTTTTTACATTTCGCTTAATAATGTTTACGTGTGTTTGGGTTTGACTTAATTCGTCAAAAGCGTAAACACCTATAAAATAATCTTTCAAAAAGGGTTCATTATTAAAATAACTAGACAAAGATTCGTTAGTACACATTTATTCTTCTTTTTCTAAACTAAAAAAACTTGAAATAAATAATGTTACAATAGCATGTAAAATATTAACAAATAATGTTTTTTTATCGGACGTGCCACCTTTTATGATTCCTTCAATGTTTCTTTTAACAGATTTCTTTTTTAAAACTCCATCTAGTTTTTCTATGATGGTTGAAGCGGTAGGTAATATTTTTGCTGTAAAAGTATCAACGAGTCCGTCTGTTTGATCACCTTCAAATGGAACAACAGGTTTAACATCTCTTTCGAGTAAGAAAACTTTTAATTTAGATTTGTAATAATCAGTTATAACATTTTCGTCAAGATGATCTTTTTTCATATTGTCAAATTTATTCAAATGAAATTGACATAGTTGTGGCTGATCGAGTAAATTTTTAAATTTACTGTTTTTAAAACATTTTTCAATAGAATAAGAATTTATTGTAATTCTTTTTGAATTTAAAATATTTTCAAGAAAATCATTTGAAGATACGTCTTCATAATGTTCCTCGTCTATAACTAGAGATGAAAGTGAAGAGTTTCCAGTATTGTTTTCTTGAGATTGATACCTTTTGGCTATTTCATCTAATGCGCAAACAGCGCAATTGTTATGAATTTTTATAATGATGCTTTCAACTCAATTCATTTTTTTAATTATTTTTAAAAAATATTTATTTTCTTTGTTTTTTATACATGTTTAAAAAATTTAAAAAAAGAATGCGTTTCATTTTAATTAAAAAATCTTGTTATTTTTTTTAGATTTGGTTGTTAGATACCGAATATATTCATAACGAATTTAATAATAATTAAGTTCCCTCTCCCTCCCCCCTCCCTCTCCCTTCCTCCTGGGGGGGTGGGAGGTCCCCTTTCCTTCTTCCCTTTTTTTTTGGCAAAAAAATTTTTTTAGGCCCCTCCCCTCTTTGTAAAGGAGGGGAGGGGCCATAAAATAAAAATAGTCAAATGGAAATACAATCCATGTTGTCTGATGAAGAAAGAAAGGGTGGTTTTGATTCAACAGGATTTTAATATTTTATATAATTTTTTTTGTAATTTATTTTTAGATGTCTAATAAATTTATTGAAATGGTTAAACAAGTTATTAATAATATGGAGAATGGTGACAATTTGATAAAAGATGCGGAAAATGCAACACTGACCGAGATGGACAATAATTGCAAATTTATTGTATATAATAGTAATCAGTGTCAAAGTGAACAATGTAAAATGGATGACAATAAAACTGATTTTTGTTATCAAAAACAAGATGCAAGTGATAATGAAGAAATCAATCCAAGTGTTAATGAAGAGAATGAAGAATGTGTACAAAGTGATCAATGTAAAATTGAATCGGATGACAATCGAAAATATTATCAAATAAATATTAAAAAATCTAATTTAAAAGAAGAATTAAGAAATTTAGATATTAGAGTTAGTCTTCTTGAAGAACCAACTGGTTTACCTGACGGTCAAAAGATCTTTGTGATTCAAGATATAGTGAATCGAATGAATATTAACTCGAATGATTATCGTTCTACTCTTTCTTCTGCACCGTTTTTTTATAAAAATTATAAAATGTCAAGAAGAATTAGTTTTAATATGGATATTGAATATAATAATGAAATGATACATGGCGACTATATTGGTATATTTGTTGTTTTAATGCCACACATTTATGACGCTGTTTTAAAATGGCCGTTTAGTAATAAAAGACGAACTATATCATTATTAAGATCAGACGTGTTTATTAACGTAAGAATAAATTTATATATATATATGTATTTTTTTTTATTTTTTTTTTAAATTTAACATTAATCTATAAAAAAAAAAAAATTTTATTAATAAAATTTCAACAACAACAAAAAACACTGGGAACTCTAGTCCTTGCGTAAACTGCGAAAACTATCATAATTTAACATTACAAACAATAGTTTGAAAAACATTAACAAAAGTTTTATCGTATAAAACGATATGTTGAAACAAGGAAAACTTAGCTGTTCAGAATTATCTGATATAGTACGAGAACAGCAAGAAACCATAAAAAATTTAATAAAAAGAATAGAATTCCTTGAATCTAAACAACCAACAGTAAACGAATCTGCTAATTTTTGGTCGAAATTTTCAACGAAAACTACATCCACGGAAAAATCACTTGTTGTAAACACCATCGCAAATTCAATAATATCAGAACAGGAAAATAAAAAAAAGCGAGAAAACAATATTATAATCTTTGGAATTCCCGAATCGAGTAAAACAGATGAATCAGATACAAAAAATGATGATAAATTAATGGTCAATGAAATATTTGATTACATTGGCAAAAGCAATGAAAAACCGATTAAATTAATTAGGCTAAAAAAAAAAAAAGTTTCAAAAAATCCATCTCCAATTATTGCTGTACTTCCTGAAAACTGTGAACGCAATAAAGTTCTATTCGCGTCTAGGGAATTAAGAAATAACGACAACTATAAAAATGTTTATTTAAACCCGGATATGACACCAGCAGAAAGGCTAATAGATTTTGAATTAAGAAAAGAAAAAAAGAATAAAAACCACCAGCTTTTAGAAAATGAACCAAACTCGCCCTTTCGATGGTGCATCAGGCGCAACAAAATTGTTAAACTCAACTTTAGCAAACACATTAAATAATATTAAACAAATAAATAAATGGTTATCCTTCAAATCTGATAAAAATAACAAGCTCACACAAATCAAATCACTAAAATTAATTTATACCAACATTGATTCGATTTTAAACAAACGCCAAGAACTAAATTTCATTGTTCAAAAACTTAAACCACATCTTATTTGTCTTACTGAAACTTTGCCTAAAAATTGCCGATCAATGTGCGGTGATCAAGAAATTACTATAGAAAACTACATAACACTATCAAATCACAATAATAAATCATGTCAAAGAGGTGTAGCAATATTTGTACATATATCGTTAAAATCGTCATTGGTTACCTTTGATACCATTGCATCAGAATCAATTAGTTGTGAAATTCAAACAAAAAATTCTAAGCTACTAATAACAACATTCTACAGATCTCCAAATAGCAATGACGAAAATGATAACTATATAAATCAACACATAACTAATCTTTCTGAAAAATACGAAAACATCCTTATTGTTGGAGACTTTAACTACCCAGATATAACTTGGTCTAACAAAAAAGGAAACCCGATATCTCACTCATCAAAATCTTTAAAATTCATAAATTCAATCCGCAATTGTTTCCTCACACAACATATATCTAAACCAACCCACTTCAGAAAAAATCAAAAACCAACTACTATCGATCTTATAATAACATCCGTGGAAAACATAATTTCACCAATAACCCACCTTGCTCCAATTGGAAAAAGTCATCATCACCTTTTATACTTTACCGTACTAACCGATCCAATAGATAAACCAACTCATACTATTAATAAGCAATTATTCTCTAAAGGAAACTATAATAAAATTAATAAAGATCTATCAACCTTAGTGTTAAATCAAAACTATAATTCAGAACAACTTTGGGATACATTCTACACAAACCTTAAAAACACTATTAAAAAAAATGTTCCAAAATCCTCAACAAAACCTAAAAAGCGTTCACAATGGATAACCGCCCAAGTAGCAGAAGAAATAAGAAATAAACAAATTAAATATCAAGACTACATTCATAAACGGAATGGTAAAACTTACTTTGACTATTGTCGAGCGCGTAACAGAACTAAAGCAGCTTGCAGAAATGCTATAATAAATTTTGAAAAAGAAATTGCTAAAAACATCAACAAAAATCCTAAAGCTTTTTTTTCATACATAAAATCAAAAAATCTTATAAAAAATCTCATTCCTGAAATAGTCCACAATAAGATAGTTGCTACCACCAATCTTGAAAAGGCTCAATGCTTCAATAATTACTTTGCTAGTAATTTTTCTGATAATGATACATTGATTGTTCCAAGTTTTAACTTATCTTCTATTTGTCCCAGTCAAATCTCTAATAATCTTGATCTATCTCCTGAAAACATTGCATCTCATCTTCTGTCTATAAAGTCATTTAAATCACCGGGTCCAGATGAGATACATCCCAAAATATTAAAAGAAACCCATCACCAAATCTCTAAACATCTTTCTATTATTTATACTAAGGTACTTCAAACTAGTACATTACCACAAATCTGGAAAGATGCAAATATCATTCCAATTTTCAAAAAAGGAGACAAGAAACTAGTTACCAACTATAGACCCATTAGTTTAACATGCACTATAGTCAAAATATTTGAAAAAATAATACAAAAACATATTTTTATTCATCTTTTAAAAAATAATCTACTAACTCCTAGTCAACACGGTTTTTATCCAGGGCGCTCTTGTGAAACAAATCTTCTTACTGTAATCAATACATGGACACTTAATTTAGATAAAGGTCTTCCCGTCGATAATATTTACCTTGACTTTGAAAAAGCATTTGACAAAGTCCCACACGACTATCTTCTTTTGAAACTAAAAGCCTATGGGATTAATGGGAAAGTTTTGATTGTGATCAATACAAACGTGTTAAAGATAGTTTTGATAAATTTGAAAAAGGTGTGGATATGATCAAGTGTGAACATCAATACAAATGTGATAAAGAATTTTTGAAGAAATTTGAAAAAGTTAATAAAGATGTCGATATGATCAAGTGCGAACATAATGTATTTATTGAAGGACTTAAACTTTTACATTTATATAACAAGATTGTATTAGATTTGTATCATCAGTATACAATTTGTATACAATTAACAAGATGTAAAGAATTAGTTGAAAAAAAGATAAATGTAATGAATAGAATAGGAAAATTGTTAAAGGAGTTGTTACATTATGATTATGAAAAATGTCGTTTATTATCTTATCATTATTATATTTGAAAATAATTTTTTTTTAGATAACTAATAATGTCAGATCCTATTTGTGAACCATCAGATCAAAAAAAACAAAAGTTAGAAGAAGATGAAGTTCAATTAGTGCCGGAATTACTCAAAGAAATTCAAACTTTACAGCAATTGGCTGATATTGATGATGTTGATGTAATGATGTTATTAAAATCATCGACAGATTATAATAAATTAATAAAAAGTATTAAAACAAAGTATAATAATTTATTACTTGGTAGATGTTATTATGTTAGCACGTTAAACCAAAAACGTATTTACGATTTGCATCATAAATGTTTATTTGATTTATATCAAAAATTTAGTTTTTCTACTGAAGATTGCATCTTGAAATGAAAGAGTTACGAGATCTTTGTTATTCTGAAAAAGTTAGCTTTTCTTCTGCAAATTTGCATCATCAAATAAAAAAGTTACAAGCTATTTCTCCTGTAAAATTGGATCCTGAATTTAAAGATATTTGTTATCCATACATAAAAAATGTTATCCAAAAAAAGAAGTTTTGCTTGTTAAAGAAAAAATAAAATTAAAAAACAATTTAGCGAATAATAGATATCGTGTAATTTGTAAATTATATAAAATGTTTAATAAATTTGATAAACAAGTTCGATATTTAAATGATGATTATATAAATGATATAAAATATTTTGGGTGTGATTTAAAATCTTTAGAGATTTGGTGAATTTTTTGAGCTAAAACATAAAGCTATGATTTTTATTATATTGTATTGTTAATTATATAAATGTAAAAAATATTATTTTAGATGGAATTAACAGTAAAAATAGAAAATGAATTTATGAAAAAAATTTTATCACACAATGAAATTTTTCCGTTTACGTTGGAAGAATTGATTATTCAAGCTAAAAAATTTCAACCATTAATATGTGAAGAATGCGAATTATTGAATCTGAGATGTCAGAATAAAATTTTTGATAACGATGAGTGGAATATGTTTTTTCGATAGGATTTTATGAGATCAGAAGATCAGTTTGTTGTTATGTTGACACAAGGATTTAAAAAACATTTGTTACATACAATAGATCGGTTTTTACCACAAAACTTTAAAATATTTTATATTTTTTTTAAAGATAACATAAATGTAGATATTTTCGTTTCACACGTTAACCAATTGAACAATGAAAATAATAAAGTTGATAATGAAAGAAAATGTTATTATTGTAATAATCTTTATTAATTTGTAATTTTTTTTCAGTTATAATGATTAGTAAAGAAAAACATGACAAAGATCATCAAATATTTGGAAGATGTATACAAATAAAAACTAATATACAAACCGATGAGTATGTTGACGAATCAGTAATAAATTTAGAACATCAAAAAGCATACAAAAGTTTAAAAGAAATTCTTTTAGAAGATGTGGGAATCAATATTTATGTGAAAAATTTCGATATCAATCTATAGCTAATTATTTTGTTACTAGTTTGAAGGAAGAATATTGGACAGCTCAATCTTTATCTAGAGAAAAATGTAATATAAAAATACAAACTTATTTGATTTGGATTAAAACTATGAAAGAACTTTGTGATAAAGGAATAATAATATCAGAAGATAAAACTAAAAATTATAATTATTGTACTGAGAGTCATAAAAGTTTTTTGAAATTTAAAATTGAATTAAAAAATAATATGATAGAATGTTTAAATTTGTATACTTGTTGTCCTTATTGTGTTATAATAAAATATGTCAGTATTGTATATGTTAAATTTTTTTTTAGATGATAACAGAAGCTAAATTAAATAAAATTGTGGAATTGTTAGAAATGGATGCCATTTCTATTTGTAATACATACTGTGAGCAAACTGTATCTATGGAGTACATGTTGAACGAATTATACAAAAAAATGGATTGCGAATTTAAAGACGAATATAATTAGGGTTCATTGATATCAACAAATAAAAAACAAGTACCAATGAAAATAGCTAGTTTTGTATTAATTTTAGCTCTATCTAAATTTAAAAAAGGTGAAGTTCTAACTGATGAGTTTTTTGAATTTATTAAAAATTATCAATACAAAGAAAATTTTAATTGTCAATTAAATGAAAAAATTGAAGATGGCAGATAATGGAATTATGATAAACGAAAGTTGACTTTATTAAAACTCAATGACGTTATGAAAACTTTTAGCGAACTACAATGGATTGAATCTTCAGTTTGTAATACATATTCAGTTGGTATGATGAAATTTACTTTATCAGATTTGTATGATAAAGCTTTAGCATATAAAGAAATTTGTGGAAAACGTAAAACTATTAAAAATGACAAACAATTTGAAAAACTTAATGTTCCAATTCCAAAAGATTCTAAATTAAATGTTCCAACGGATTGGATAGATTTTTTTTACTATCAATTTCCTCATAGTTATGTAATTTTATTTTTGTTAGAAGTATTGTTGACAAATTTTCCATACTATAAAGACAAAGTTTTTTATACGTTTTATATGTTTTTTGAAAATTGTAATATGTTTGTTAAAAATTTAATTATTGAAAAATTTAATTTAAAAGTACATGATTATGTAAACACACTTTTTTATTATAAATAAAAGATTATTTTTTTTAGATGAAATTTACAGAAATAATATTAAATTGTGTAATAGAATCTTTAAAAAAAATTTGTGAAAAAGAAAAATGGACATTGGCAGATTTACAATTTAATTATATAAGATATAACGCAATTACACTTTAGGAAACGTTTCTGAAATGGAAAATATTTTTGAAGAAACAAATAGCTTTGTTAACAATCATCGTGTTGTTGTGTTGATGATTTTACTATATATAAGACGAATTTTCATGTTTATTTAAATGTAAATTTTAACATGTTTTATCAATTTTATGAAAATATGAGCGAATCAATAAAAAAAATGGATTAAAGAAATACAAATGTATATTGATCTATGCATAAGTTGTAAACATTATTTAAAAGAAGATACGAACGAAGACGATTTTTATTAATTTTTCTTATATTAATATAATTATTATTTTAGATAAAAAATATAAAATATGGATATGCAAAAAAAATATCAACAAGAAGATTCATTAAAAAAAATATTAATTGAAAAACAAAGCGAAGAAGTTACAAATGTATTATCGTCTACATTATATGAAATGCATAAAGAAATAGATTTGATAATAAAATTACATAACGAAAGAAAAATTTTTTATTACTGGTAGTGCTGATTGTGGTAAAAATTATATACTTGATGCTATTGCTTTTAGCGATCAAATATTTAAAAATATTGCAGTAACAGCTAGTACAGGAAAAGCAGCTCATCAGATTAAAGGTATGACTGTGCACAGTTTTGCAGGTATTGAAATAGGTACAAAATCTGTCGATAATTATTACAAACACATGCAAGTAGATGTTTTAGAAAGATGGAGAAATACACACGTTTTGATTATTGATGAAATTTCAATGCTTAATGCAGAAACCTTTGATTTATTACATCATTTAGCATGCAAAATAAATCAATGCAATGGCGAATTGTTTGGTGGTATACAAGTTATTACATGCGATGATTTCCGTCAACTACCACCTGTAAAAGGTAAATATGTTTTCAAGTCTGCAATATGGAAAAAATACATGTTCAATGTTATTGAACTTACTGAATCTTTTAGACAAGAAAATATTGAATTTTTTAACGCTTTAAACGAAATACGAATTGGAAAAGTATTTGATAAAACGGTCGATTTATTAATGACAAGACATAATGAAGCTGATCATAATATAAATTCAAATTTCATACGTTTGTTTTTTACAAATATGGAAGTAGATTTTTATAACTTGCGTCAATTAATGAGTATTCCTTCTGATGAACGTTGGTTTCATTCTAAAGATGTTATTAAAAATTTAAAAATAAATCCATTGTTTCAAATACCTATTAGTATAAATATTAAAATTGGCGCTGTAGTCATGTTAGTTAAAAATATAAACGTTGAAGAAGGTTTATGTAACGGTACAATTGGTATTGTAACATTTATAGAAACAGATGGTGTTTGGGTTAATATAAACGGTAAAGAATTTAAAATCGAAAACGTGAGAGAAGACATTTTAGATTGCACTCATAGTATTATTGCATCTAGAATCGGTTTACCTTTACAATTAGCATTTTCTTTAACTGTTCATAAAGCGCAAGGTTGCACGTTAAATAAAACTGTTTTGAATTTTAACAGTAAAATATTTATTATATCGTTACCTTATGTCACGTTATCACGTGTTAAAGATTTAAATGATCTATATATAATTCATAATAATAAAAACGAATTGAGAAAAATATTAAAAAATATAACAAGTGATAAAGATGTTGATTTTATTTATAAAAATTTAAATGAAAAAAAGTTTGTAACATGTTAAAAAAAATTTTTTTTTCTTATATATAAAACTTTCTTTTTTTAGATTAATAATAAAAATGCATTTTTAAGTTAAGAATATTGAAGAAAAATTTGATAACGAAAGTTATTATCGAGAAATATTATATTTTTTAAATGACAATTATAAAGATAAAGATTTTATTGAAGAAATTGAAATAAACGATCAAATTTAAACACCTGAAGAAATTACTCATTACATTAATCAAAAAACACAAGATAGTTTTTTTATTGAAACAAATAAAGCGTTATCATTTGCTGATTTATTTCAAAATTTTTTAATTGGTTATAATATTGTAACACTTTGTGCTAAATCTACAGAAGACGGTTATTGTAAAATTATTAAAAGATGTTACAATTCGCCTGTATATTATAAAAAAACCACTAGAAGGATCAATAAATTTACAATATATTAAAAGTAATAACATTCGTTCAGTTTTTAACATTTTTGAAAATGATAGCGGATGGAAAATAATTCGTTTATCTAGTTTTAAAGTAAAAACATTAAGCAATTTGACTGAAAAATCAATGATAAAACTTAGAAATTATGAACTTGCTGGATATAAAAGAGTTTCTGAACTGAGTCCAGAAGAATTAATGATGAGGCGAGAATATGAACGTAAACGAAAGAAAAAAGGTTCTGAGCTGAGTCCAGAAGAATTATTAAAGAAGCGAGAATGTAAACGCGATCGTTATCAAAAGAAAAAAATTTCTGATCCAAAAAATATAACAAAAATCGATAAAAAATATTATACTGAAAATAAGAACAAAATTCTTCATAAACGAGGTTGCAAGTATATAAGAGAAGAAAATCAAGATGAATGGTATGGAGTTTGGTATCGACCTCATTCTTTAACTCAATGGAACAAACATAAAAGTAGTTCGTTTAAAGTATTATCATACAATCAAAAAAGAAAAATGTTTTTAGATTATAGTATTTTGTTTGAAAATGGTTTGTTATTTCATTATTAATATGAAAATGGAAAGTAAATACAGTTAAAGAATGGAATACAAAAGTATTGGAAAAAAACAGACAAGATTTTTATTCTGAAGAAAATATAATGCAATTTCTTATCGAAGATCAAAACGATTCGTGGATACAAGCATTAAGTCTTTTAAAAGAAAAAAGTAAAAAGTTATCATTTCTAGAACTCATTGATTTGTGTCACTCTTTTGCATACGAAAACACTGTTGATCGAATAAATATTAAAATTTTTTCAATAAATAAAAAAAATAAAAACGTTCGTTTGCTACACCCTAAAATGAAATCGCAATATAAAAGTGTACTATCCGAGCAATTAAAAGTGGTATACGAGAGTGCAAATATAACTAAAGAAGATCAAAATCCTCAGAGAGAATTTATAAACGAAGACGAAAGAAAAGAAGCTAACGAACGTAAAAAAACAGTAAATACAATAAAAATATGCTTGTACGAAAAAAATCAGTCTTTTCACGCTGTTAGCATGCTTAATGAACGTTTTTCTGCTATATATAACTATAATCAACTGTATCAATGTTCAGAGTGTGGTCTCAAATATACTAGTCAAATTCATAAACAGGAATTTAAAGGATTTTATGTAGCAGAAAAATTTTCATACGGAAAAACTAGACATTTTTATGAACCTCAAAATCAATTTATAAACACTTCTCGAAACATTTTTCTATTTTTTATTACATTTGACTGTGAAACAAGTGTTCAAACATCAAATTTAAAAGAAACAGAACACGTTAAACCTTTGTCAGATCTTTCGTACTATTGTCACAGTATTGTTATTCATTGTTTATCTGAAAATTTAGCTAGATAATGTTTTGGTTTAGATGAAAGAAATAAAGTTATAACACAGTGGATATTTTGTTATGAAAATACAATTGAAAGTTTGCAAGCGAATCCTTTAACATTACTACCTGCATGTTTTCAAGAACATGTTTCTTTACTACACAAAACACATAGACAAATATTGTGGCAAAAATTGGATGCAAATGACGAAAATGTTGAAAAATATAAAAGCGAACTGAAAGTATATGATTTGTTAATTTTGGCTGACACTTTAGTTCGTTTTACTTACGAAAAATGTTTACGTCGTTTTCAAAACTTAAACCTTTCTGAACACGAAAAATGTCAAGTATGGCAAGAAGAAAATCCTTTGTGTACAATATGCAGATGTCCTGCAGACAAAATAAAGAAATCTAATGTGTACAGTTACAAGTTAACTACAATGTTAGAACCAGAAATAAATTTATTATATCATAACGAAATAAGATTTTATAACGACCAACGTGTTCAGGTTGTAAATCATATATTTAAACGAGTAAGCAAATTAGATTTGTTTATACTTAAACCGTCAACGCAAAATTATTTAATAACAAACAAAGTAGAGAAAGTTAAAAATGATTTGTTTCAAATATCTAGTTTATTTTATATTTGTTGCAGATGGTGGGAAAAATTTGACCGCACTCTTATAACAAACGGGTTTTTAAGTGATTATGTAAGAATAAACTCATTAGATCTTGTCGATCACATGAAATGTTTAAGTCAACTCGTTATGAACGAACATCGAATTAACATATGGTTTGAAAATGATCCTATAGAATTACTGGAAGATTCTTATTTTTTAATACGAATTTTTCAAAAAGGTACTTTGCTATAGAAATATGAACGCGGAATGGGAATAAAAGATTCTATTACTTTTTTACATCTCATTTCTCGTTTAAATCATCCGTCTGCTCATTTATGGTTTCATTGTATGTTGGAACCGTTAAATAGAGAATTTGAAAAAAAAAGAACGTTAAAAGAATTAGTTCAAGATGATAAAGGAAGAGATGACGTCTTAAAAGAATGTTTCTGTTTGTTATCATGTTTTGAAGATTACTTGGTTATTAATCATGATCACTTTTCAGATACAGTCTACGGATTGGCGCACAATTATTGCAACAAAAACTTGGCACGTTATAGTAGTAAATTAGCTTGTTCTATCTTTGCCACAATGCTTCTTTTGATAATCGTATCATTATTGTTGAAGGATTAAAAAAAAAATATTAGACTTTCTTTATATAGCTACGGAGAAGATACTGAAGCAAACCTTTTAACACTTTTTTAAAATGTTGCAATATGGAAAATTTGTTTATTATTTCTAAAGGTGTAAACAAATTTAATATTATTTGCATTGACAAACACATAAAAATTATAGACACATTGAAAATTTTAAATTGTTTTTTGGATCAAGCTAGCAGCATGTTATCTAAAAAGGCACAAAATCAAATTATTGACAGCATGCTGCACTATTTGTTACCTTTTTATCCCCATATTGACCAATTGGTAGACAACGAAGAATTTAAACATTGTTTCATTAAAAAAACTTTGTTTCCTTATTCGCAAATATCAGATAAACTTTTAAACATTGAATACAAAAATATACCTTCTATTGAAATATTTGCTAAAAACGATTTAATGAAATCAAAAACAATAGAAGACGAAATTAAAAAAATTAAAGATTCTTATGATACTGTTAGCAAACTATGGAATTTTTTAAATTTAAAAAATTTAAAATCTTTAATACACATTTATACAGTTTTAGATACTGTGGTTTTGGGTTCTGTAATGATCGATTTTGACGAAAGAACATTTCAATTTACTCAATTTCGAATGTTGCCTCATTTAAGTGTTTTTAGTTATTGTAGTAAACTTAATTCAGCTATGAGTCAAATTCAAATACAATATCCGCCCTCTAAAGAACACGAACGTATGATTGAAAAAAGTGTTAGAGGTGGCATGTCTTCAAACGGTTCGCAAAGATATGCAAGTGATACGGATTATTTCGAGAATAAAATCGAAGAACTTGGATTGAAAAGTAACATCAAAGGATGTTTATTTTTTTTAGACGAAAATGGACAATACGGAGGCGCACAACTCAAACCGCTGCCATTTCAAATGAAAAATTATTTTGATTTGGAATGTCAAACATTAGAACAAGTGATTGAAAAATATCATTGCGTCAATCCTGACGGTTTTTCAACGAGTGCTTTAGTTCATTGTCAAATCAAAATGGAACCCGAATATCAAGATAAAGTAGGAGGCTTTACACCTATGGTCGAAAAAAATGTTATACCTTTGAAAGATTATTTTCCTACTGAAATTGTAGCTAAAAGAATATTAAAAAAAAGCGGACAATATACTATCAAAAAAGATAAAACTGTCAAACTGTTGATGAAATTGAGTTCTCATGAAACCTGCGACTTTTTAGATACTTTGATATGGTTGACAACGTGTTGCGGATGCGTCGTTTAAAAAATTTATAAAGTGTTACCTTTATGGAGATATCCTTTAGCTGAACAAATGGTCAGAAAAAGTATTGAAAAAAGAAAAGAAGCCGTGAAAAACGGGGACAAAGTAGTAGACGCTACAGCTAAATTACACACTAACGGTCATTATGGTATTAAAAGTCAAAACACTGCAATCAAACAAACGAGTCAGTTTACTAATCACGAAGAAAAAGCCTTCAAAATTTGATAAAACATTTTCAAGACATTCGTCTTGTTTTGTTACAAGAAGGTCTTTCTGAAGAAAAAATAAAACCTTTGTTTCCTATACATTTTCAAAATTTGTTGTACAAAAACGGTATATTTGTTAACATGGAACCTGAAAGATACAAAATGGATATGTTTGAAAAAAAAATATGCATAGACAGTTATGTTACCGATTAATTTACATATGACGAGTATTATAAAGGTTTTAGTTTTAATAAATTAATTGACGTAAAAACAAAACCTATAATGTTTAACAAAAAACAAAACGATGAATTTCAAGACGTTTTTGAACTTTTAAAATCGGATATAAACATGTACAAAGAGGGTCTTGTTTTTGTGAGTAGCGAAAAAACTACTTTGGTAAACAAGCAAATGCGTTATGTCGCTTCTCAAATATTATCTTATGCCAAACTTAACGTTACTCGTTTTGAATGGGAACTAGGATTAGTGTTAAGAAATCATAACGCAGAAAAACGTTTGGTAGTTACAGACACAGATTCAGGTTGCTTTTTTAATACTAAAAAAACGGACGACAAGCAAGAAATTTTTCGTTCAAAAGTAGAAGAATGTGGATTTATTTTTCAAAAATTGGAAAACAATGGATGGATTATTCCAATTATCCTAAAACGCACGAATTTTATTCGAGTTTATATGCTAAAGAAAGCGATCATTTTCAAAACGAAGTTCCTCCTCCCTCTTATATCGGACAGATTTTTGCAATGGCACCTAAATGTTACAGCTCGCATATTATCAAAAAAAAAAGAAATTCAAGATAAAGGTCAAGATGAACACAAAAACAGAGCGAAAGGATTACCCAATTATAAATTGTGTTATACGCATTACATTAACGGATTTAATACGCATAGAGCCGAAAAAATATTCAGAAATATGCCTAATCAACTAGAAAACTAATTACAACCTTTTTTACAAAATAGATTAGATTTAAATTTTAAAAACGTTACCATCAAGGAACACGTTATTCAATTTTTAAAAATATTTACACAAAAAAATTATGTATTTGATGACAATTTGTTTACTGAAATACGCGATTGTTATCGCTTAGATCCGATTCGAGAAGCTAATTTAAAAGTTTTACCCGATATCGAAAAGTTTTGTAGCGACGAACATATACAAGCGTTACTCGAAATTGAAAAAAATATTATAAAATCATCAGAACGATACAATACAATGATTGCGTTTAATTGTGAAGTTTTAATACTTTTATTATTTGATTTAAAAAAACTATAAATTGTATTAAAAATGTTTTTTTATTTGTAAAAAAAATTGTAAAAAAAACTGAATATAATTTGTTTAATTAAATGTTAACTGTTAAACAACTCGAAAACATTTTAAAAGAAATTGGTTTTGGAAATTTTTATTTAATAGAAAATACTGAAGGAGAAAAAAGCGAGTATTATACTTCTAAATTAATATGTGACAATCTTAATGGACGAATTCTCATACCTGACTCATTTTTAGAATGCACAAAATGTTTTGTTTGTTTTTTTAAAAAAATAAGTTTTGTAGGTTGTTTTGAAGACAGTTGTGATATATGTATTTCTCAATCTCAATCTAAAAAAGTAAATTATAACTGTAATCATTTAGAATAAAAAATGAATAAAGAAAATTATAGTCAAGACAAAGTCGAAGAAAATAAAAAAATAATCTACAACAACTTATTTTTGTTGGAATTATCAAGAGAAATAGATAGCGATTGGAAAAGATGTGGAAGACTTTTAAAAGTTAAAGAAGGAGATCTTGAACTCATTGAAAACGATTACAATAAAACTATTAATCGATGTTTTGAAATGTTTAAAATAAGCGTATATCAAAACAATTTAACAATGGATCAATTGTTTCAAGTTTTGGAAAATTTACCACGCAACGATATTAAAAGAAACATTTTAAAAAATCATTATTAACATTATTTATTTTGTAAAAAAATTTTTTTTTTGTTTTTAAATAAAAAAACTTTTGTTATAAAAAAAAGTAGTAATCATTTGTTTTTTCATTAACGATATAAAAAAATGGAAGAAAAAGAAGAAAAAATTGAAACTAATCCCGTAGAAAACGAACCTCTTAAAAATGAAAAAAAAGATTCAAGAACGTTAACTAAAATTTTTAACGAAAAAGGTTGTCACAGCTTTTATTTAAAAGGTAAAAATGAAGAACCTGAAATTAAGGACGATGTTTCACAGACGCAAATCAAGTTTAATATTTTTAAACCTTCAAAAGATGTTTATCCTGAAAACACTATTATTACAGGTCCTACCAATAGCGGAAAATCAACAATGGCACGCGAGCTTTTACAATATGGTAAATATCCAGATGCAGAAAGGTTATTTGTTATTCAAATGAGAGAACCTAGCGAATCTCAACACAAAACGTGGCGTGATATTATCAATTCTAATAAAAATAATTTAGAAGCTTATGAAATTATAACAGTTGACAGTGGTGAAAATTTAGATCCCGTTATACAACGCGCTATTAGTTTTTCTAAAGACAAATACGGTATTCAAAACAGCGATCATCGTTTATTAAAAACTATTTTGTTGTTTGACGACATAAGTGCTTTTTGTCTCAAAAGTCAACAATATACTAGCGCATGTTCTAGCGGATCGCATCACGGAGTAGGTACCATTACTGTATTTCATGCAGTACCTTCTAAATCGAGTCAAGCTTGGAATAATTTGGTATCTCATTACAAATGTATCGTTTCTTTTGACAACAACAGCAAAATTGAAAAAATATTTAAAAACGATTTTCCTTCTGCTGGCAAAATGCATCACGTCATTAGCGATTTACTCAACATAGAAACTTCTAGTCAACACGGACATTTGGCATTATTTAAAAGAAATTGTTCTGTTGCCAGATTAAGAACTCAAATTACCAATCCCAAAGAACAAAAAGTGTTTATACCTGTTGACGCTCAAGGAAAATTAGACTTTGATTACTACGAAATGAGCGTAAACAAAAAAATTGTTACTTTTCAATCGTTTCCTTATGTTAAAGCGCAAAATTTTAAAAATTATTATTATCTCAAATCTCATCACAATCCATTTTGTCAAGAAAAAGAGAAGGAGAATCAACAAACTAACAACGAAGAAGATAAAAATGATATAAATAGCGAAAAAGAAAATCAAATGAAAAAAAGAAAATGGAGCGAGAGCGAAAGAGCTGCTTTAATGCTTGAAGAAATTTAAAGAAGAAAGAGATATGGGTTGTGCGAATCATCAGACGAATTTTCAGATTCTGGAGACGAATCAAGCGAATCAGAATGGTTGGGACAGCGAAGAACTGTTGCAACTTTTACAAAGCAATTACGAAGCGTGCAATCTCAAAACATCAAAACGAAAAGACATGAGACAAAAATTAGCAGTTCGCAGTCACATTTTTATACCTAAAATGTTCTAACGTAATTATATAGACGAAAACGAAATTAAAATATGGATCAAAGAAATTTCGACTCGATTTAACGCTGTCAAAATGTTAAAATGCGAACTTTTGTCTGATCACGGAAGATTACAAATCAAAAACGCTTTTCAAGATTACGCATGTTTAGAAATTAATTTGTTTGTCAAAGAAATTTTATATCCTTATCCCAAATTTAACGAAAACGGAAAAATTATTTTAAAAAAAGAAAAAATGAAAAACAAAAACAAAACTATATCGGATTTCGTTTACAATAATTACAACGTTTCAAAAGAATATTTCAACTCTACTCGTTTTAAACTTTATCACGAAATTATAAATTATTACTCTAATAAATTAATCTCATTTGACACGTTACAACCTACAAAAAGTGTTATTGATTTGTTAAGACAACAATTTGATATTGATTATTGCCAAAAAGAATTGTATTCTCAAAAAGATTTGTATTATTTTGAAATATGAATAGATATAAACCGTACGATTTTTTTTATTCCCCTTTGCTTGCTTTGCGAAAGGTTTTTGCGCAAAATGCTTACAACACTGACGTCTACAAAAAAACTAGATTGGAAATGGAAAAAGAAACGGAAGAAAAAGAAACAGAACAAAATTCTGGATTACCAGAAACATCAATGAAATCTGACATTTCTCATTTGATCGAAAGATACGATTTACCCTCTTCCCTTATCTATGCCGATCCGATAAATGCCGAAGCGCAAATCGAAGGCGAATTGCGCTTTCAACAAGAAATAAATAATTTATTACCTATCGAAACACAGCTGTACGGTGATTTGACAACATCGCTGATAAACGAATAAGAAAAATGGAAAACATATCTCAACGTAGGAGGTAATGCCTACGCTTTTAGCAAGTTAATTGGGAAAAACAAATACAACGAATTTAACGCTCAAGTTGATTAAAGAACCATTAGCGAAACTTTAAAAACTATGAGAAATATAAAAAAATATGTTCCTCAAGAAGAAAATAATTCTCTTAATCCTATGCCTCCTAATTTTGTACAATCAAGTTTAAATAACTTGTCACAAAAAACTACTTTAAATACTGTTCAACCTACTAACAAAAAAGTTTATCTTTTAACTCCTCTTAATCGATTTTTAACTTTTTACGAAAAACCAAACAAAACAGAAGTAACTAAACTCATGGCAAATTTAGCTAGATCAAATATGGCTAAATTAGCTCGCAATTTACTAGACATGTGTAAAAATCAAGTCAATCACACGTTTGGATCGAATCACATTTCTTTACGCGTTTATAAACATAGAGGTGAAGAAGCGACATTAAACAATTAAAAAATATACATTCAATTTATGAATAACGTAGTAGACGTTGAAGAATCTTTAGCTAGCATTATTAACAACGTTAACGCAACTTCTTACGAAATCATTAATGATCCTAAACAATATTCTTATTACGCTAACGAATTTTTAACTTTACTTGCTTCACCTCAAAGCGTTGGCAGTTTAAGAATGGTTGCAGATTATTATCAAATTAAACATCTTACTTTTGCTAAATTGTGGAATTATTTTAAAAAATATAACATACCTTTTAGAAACGAAAACAAATTGACGGCAGAAAGCACGTATCAAGAAACCTAATGTCAAAATTATGAAAAAATAATGTCAAAATTTAACACTTTGAAAAAAAATGTCAGCGATTTAAAATTTTACGAAAAACTTAAAACAATTTTAAAAAATTCAGTTTTTGCTAAATGGGACGGTATGATTACTGTTTGGTCGCATCAAACACTTCTTTTTAAAAAAACCGCTAACGCAAACGTTAAAAAACGAGCGCCGAGAAAACCGTACGTTTACGAAACGCATCGGTTTTCTAACGATAAACCTCTTCAATATTTTCAAGCCGATTTGGCAAACATGGAGAGTTTTAATTTTAATCCTGGTTATCGTCCCAATTATTGCTTAGTCGTAGTTGACGGTGTTTCGGGTAAAGTGTATTTGAGAGTAATGAAAAAAAAGACTGCAGAAAAAACGGTTAGCAGTTTTAGACACATTTTCAAAGACATTAAACGAGACGACGACCAAAGTTTTATATATTTGCAAACAGACAAAGGTACAGAATTTTTTAATTAAAAAATGAAAGAATGGTGCAAATCCGAAAACGTACATCACTTTCATTCTAAAAATTACGGAAAAGCCTACTTAGCTGAATCGGTCATTGGACGTTTAAAACTGTTATATCAAAAATTAAGAGATAAAGGTAAATTAAAAAAAAATAATTGGAGTTATTACATTGAAGAAATGGAACAAAAACTAAACGAAAAAGAAAAAACATCGAGCGGTATAAGTCCCGAAGAATTGGATGCCGATGACAATAAAGGTAAAGCGCTTCGTATGATTGATCAATACGTTAGCAACAAAAAACGTAAACATGATTTTACATCCAACATGTTGCATCGCGTAGAAAAAGAACACAAAAATCAAAAATTAAAAATATTAAAACCTTTATCTGTTGGAACAGAATGTTATTTAAGAAAATACAAAAAAGATGCTAAAGATACTTTTATCAAATCGAGTACACGAAACCGTCCGTATTAGGACACGACAAAACGCGTCATCATCATGAAAGTTAGCAAACGCACAAACCCTTCAGCGCAAGGTTATTTACCGGTTCATATTTACAAAGTAGGACAAGTTGACGATTTAAATACAACGTATAAAGTCAAAAGAGAAGATTTGTTACCCATTATTTTAAAAACTTTAACGAATACGTAGACACTTTTTATAAACATTTAAAGAAATCTTTGAAAAAAAAAGGTATTGTAAAAAAAAAAAATAATTTAGAATTTGATGATGTTTTAGATGTAAATAAATATGATTGTAGTGCGTATTTTTTTAGCAAAATTAAAAGTAAAGAGCAAGAAAATGTTCATTATAACGTTTTGAACGATTTTAGTTTGCCCTTATCTACTAACGATCTAGAAAAACCTTTTTTTTAAAAACAATACTATTATGCATTTATCATCTATGGACGTTCCAACTAATTTAACACGCATAGACGAAAACATTTCGTTAACAGAAAACAGCTACGGAACAAGAATGGAAACAAAACCCTCTATAAAACAAATGATAACAGATATTCAAAACGACATGATATCTACTCCCAATCGAAAAATTCCTTTTTATCTTGTAACTAAAAAAATTATTTTGTATACCGATTTTGCTGTTTTGCCAGGAGACACGTTTCAAAATTAAGACCTATTAAGAGTTGAGCATATGGACGCAGTTCATTTGGAATATATGTGTTCAATTGTTCAATTATGGTAAACTGTTTGGTGTAACGTCTCCGAGTCCGTATCAAGACGATTTCTTAATCAGACGATTAGATCTTTTTAATACCACTTTAAACAGAAGATTGACTTTTGCAGATTTTTTTTCAAATTATCAAATTATCAAAACAAAAGTAGTAATATTACAAATCAAAAATATTTCAATTTGAAATATTTATTTGACACCAACACACATTTACGTTATGTTACTAATAACGAAAATACTATCATTTCAAAATTAAGTATGGAACCAAACGGAAATGTTAAACAATATATACTAAATTATTCTTACATTAATGCACCGAATTATAGTTTTGTATGGTATTTTAAAAAAAACTAACGAAAACTTAAACAACCCTTCTAATCTTTATCCTATAAGATCTAGCATCTCTACTAAATCAAACGAACGAGGATTATCTTATTTTGGTTTTTTTTCAAACCGAACAAATGCATCACACTACGTAGTACAAGATTTAACATCGTTAATACAATATGATTATTTATCTTTTAAATCAAGATATGATAACTTGTACAACTTCGCATTATCTACTCAAACGAGTAAAAATTTCATGATTTACGTAAAACATCCACAACTAGCACCAGGAGATATAGCTAATCTTACTCCCGAAAGAGCTGTTATTTTAAATAATACAAAAGAAACTTTTGTTCGTCCTTTTATTCATATCATGGTAACACCTAAATACGGAGAAGCTCTTGTTCAAAATTCACAAAACGCTCCGTTTGTTCCAGACACACGCGACTGTAATATTTTAAGTGTCGATTTAGATGTTTATGTTAATAATTTATTACCTAGCTCAGAAAGTGTTAAAATATCTTAAATGAAACACATTGTTCCTTGGCAAGTTGCTTTTTTTTATTAAAAATAATGACTAACACAAACACAATAAAATCTGAGGGTAACATATACAATATAGAAACTGATCTTAACGAAATTCCAATTCAAATTAACGCTTTATGGAAAATTTGGAACAATCAAGTTAACGTTAAAGACGCTAACAACAACTATACAAAAGAAAAAATGTCATTGACTAGTTTTATAGACATTTTAAAAAACGCTTTTGGTAATATTGCTATAAAACTTCTCTACATCTCTTTATCGTCTATAAGTATAGAACCAACAGAATTGTTTGCTTGCTTTTATCAAATCTTTTTTCCAAAAACAAATCAAAGAAAATATTATCGATTTACTTTACAAAACATACCGCTAGCTTCTTTACCTATACCTTTTTTTAACGTCGACCAAATCATATTGCCTGAACGTGAATTAAAAATGATGGATATTTTTACAGAAAGTATAAATGACAACTTGCCAAACAGTCTACTTAATTTAAAGTTAAATAATCTTACTTTTAACGAATTTATTTATGAAGGTACTAATGTCTACTCTTATCAATCAATACAATTTCTCAATCAATACAATTTTTCATCCATTCCTAACGACTATTATAAAAATTGTTATATTTTTTGGTGTTTACCTTCATTTGAACAAAACACATACGAAATCAATTTAAAATCACCATTACAAATTTCTAAAGCTATAATCGGCTCAACAAATACATATAACAATTATTTTGAAATGAAAGGAAACCAAAATTTCACCGTATCATGCTCAATTTGGTTCACTCATCACTTTTACTACATCTCCTTCTAATTTACCTGAAGACATTTATAAAATAATAACGGCAGATTGGTCATTGATTGCTAAATACAATTCAGAAACATTTATTGAAGTTTTGATGTACTGTGAACAAACTAAATCTATTTTTTCTCCAAATTTAAAAGTACCTCTTGTTACTAAGGCATCTTTTGAAAGAGCTACTACACCTAGTTATAAAACGTAGTTAAACGGATCAAAATCTATATTGCAAGGTAACAACATTAACGAATTGGTATTTTATTGCACTTCGCTCAACGGACAACTTATTTATCAAAAAAAAAGTGACGGTACTATCATAAATTCTTGGTCTAATAGTTTACCATTAAAAAATATTATTTTATAAATGTATCAACCCATTGGAAAAAATCCTGTACCTTATACATTGCTATCACAAAGAGATCAATACAGTTTGACAAACGAAATAAATTTGTTTAATATAGAAATAGATCAAAATATGGTTTATACCATGGCTCAAGATTTTAAAATTCAAAAAAGAAAACTTGCTTTTTTAAGATGTACTTTGATGCAAATAAGTAACTTGAATAATTCTGTATCTAATTTTCCTACTACTACCGACAACCTTATATTTATTAAATGCGATCAAGCTACCAATTGTGGAATGTACATGAACAGAAGATATGAAACGGGTATTGTTACTTATTTTAATTTGTCTGATTATAACAATACTACTCAAGTAACAGTCAATATCGATTTTACTAAAAATCGAAAAACAGAAATACAAGGACAATTAACAACGTTTGATATTGTTGACGTAGAAGATTGGAAAAAAACAAAATGGTCTTTTTTGAACGCTAATAAAGAACCGCTCAAATTTAACAATTTAAGTACTACTGTTTTTTTTAATCCTACTTTTAAAATACAAATGGTACCATTTTATAATTAGTTTTAAAAAAAATGTTTAAAGGAATGGATCGATTTGATTGTAACTGTCTTTGTTGTAATAAAACAAAGTTTTACAAGATAAAATAACAAATGGAAAAAATGAATGAGGATGTTCAATCACATATACAATCGATGCAATACGAAACGTTCAAGTTAAGAGAAACGATTAAAAATCAAAAAGAAGAAATACAAAGGATTTCTAATAAACTGCTTTAAAAAAACAAACAACTAGAATTAACGTTATGAAAATAAAGAACTTGACCTTTTACATTTGTATAAAATAAAGTGTTTTAATTTGATTACTATAATTTTTGTTATAAAAAGATTTTTTTTTTTTAAAAAAATAATAAAGTATAAAAAAAATGTCTCTTTCTCGAGCAAGAGAAAGATATGAAAAAAATTTAATAAACGAGAAAATACCTGAATTAATGAATCCACAAAATAGTAAAATCAATGAAATTCAAAACAAATTTAATAATCTTCAAAATCAAATGTCTCATTTTTCAACTAAAGCAGACGTTCTTCGCGTCAAATCAGAATTGGATGAAAAATGCGAAGAGTTAAAAAAATTAAAACAACAACAACAACAGCAAAATATACAAAACACTTACAAAGAAAAACCTAGAAAAAATATTATAAAAAAAAACGAAACTGAAAAACCAAAACGTAAAAAAGTAAAATATTCAGAAGAAGAAAGTGAAAGTTCTGAAGAAGAGTATTTTGAAAAAAAACCATCAACAAATAAAAAAAGAAGTTAAAGCTGTAGACGCTATTCACGGTTTGTGTAGAAACTGTATTATACAACAAAAAGCTATTTTATCCAGTCCTTTTTTGCAAAATAATATTGAAAAAAAAATTTAATTGAACTTGGTTACACGCGTGCTTTAAAAGACGTTAAAAACAAATAAATACCATTTAAAAAAAATACTTCTGACTCGGAAGATGAATAAAAAAAATTAAAAAAATATTAAAACAAAAAAATTTTATTTATTTTATTTTTCAAAGAAAAAAAATTATATCAAGATGGGTTCTTTGGCAAAATACATGAGAGCGGGTGACGGTAACCGTTATACAAAAGATGTTTTGTTCAAATCAGATCAGCCAACTATATAAAGGACAGATAAAGTTGACCCTCATCTCAGGCTTAAGGGAAGGGTCAATTAATGCAATTTTTCAAAAGCTTTTTTTGAAGTATGCAACCCTGATGTCTTGATGGGCACAATCACATGGAAGTAATGTAATATTAAATTAAATATTAAAGTATAAAATTTGCATTTACTTTACTTTGCTCCAACATCAAGTAATAATAAAAGTCCCAAACCATATTCAGTTAAAAATAGGTTTTTAACTTGTAAGTGAATCAAATTAAATTAAAAAAATTTGTTTTTGTTTTTTTAGATGTTACATATAGTGTAAATTACACTATATAGTGTAAATTACACTGGATCCAGTATACCCTACCAAGCAACTTTGTTTGATATTATTTTATCCCTTTTGTATTACAGTAATACAAAAGGGATAAAATAATATTAAACAAAGTTGCTTGGTAGGGTATACTGGATCCATCCACTACTTCTAAAAAATCCTTAAAAACCACTATATAAAATAAAAAACAAGAGAATAGTAAAAGAATTCCTTTTATTTACATATTTAAGCAAACTGTTGATATAAAATTTTAACAAAAAAACATTTTAATATTTTTTTATAAAACAAAATAGGGGTAATTTCTACACGTTTTCATAAAAAATTCGAACGTACTTGAACGTTTTGTGTTAACTGGGAGTTCATACATAACATTCAGATCGCAAATTTTAGGGTCATCCACATTTACCCCCCCCCCCCCACACACACATTGTGCATAAAATTGGTTTGTCTGCGGCATCACTCATTGGTTTTTTTTTCATGTCTTTTCCCTTCCCTTTACCTGAAATGAAGACAATTTTCGGCTTGGTTTTAGCCTAAATTTCTTCAGTGAGCCTAGCAATGCATTTATCTGAAGTGAGGCTTTCACCACACTGTCTTTTTATGGCCTTTCCTCTCGTCTCCATTTGCCTTTTCCCTAGTTTTTCATGAAAAGGTGTGAAATTTGATCCATGACTAAAATTGTCTTATTTGGTTGAAATTATGAATAATTATATATCCAATACCATATACAGATATTATTACTACTAAATTATCATGTTGCCTAAGGATATTTACAAGTAAAGGTTCAAATTGTGAAATTAAAAATTTTATCATCTCTGTACACAATAAACACATCCAAAAAATAGATGATGATTAATAAAAGTATGATGATCAATAAAAATATATTTTAAAATGTATTTTAAAGTACATATATGGTACTTAGATGATTTTGCATTTCCAATAAAAGTTTCATAAACAAATTTCTAAATCAGTATGGATACAGGAAGCTTATACTTAGTGAGAAACAGAAAGTTGGCAATCAAAAACATGAACTAAAAGTGGTTTAAGTTTTTTTAGTTTATTTGTATTGCTCCATATCTTTTTAGAGGGTGGAATTTCCCCGTGGATAGAATTACCCCAGTCTAGCCTACAATTTTTTGAAATAAGTCTATATTATTTGCGTATTTAATTGCGACATTATTTTTGCCAATGCATTGTTTAGTTTGATAAAGTTAGTACATTAACTATTTCTATTTGGTAACATTATGTTACTAATAACACAATTCAACTTTTTATCGTATCCATAATTTTTTTTTTTTTAATATTGAAAATAGCTTATAATTTTCAAAACTTTTAAAACTTTTGCTAACATCTTTTAAAGAAATCTTTGTTGCAAGCCTAAAAATTTTAATAAGGTACAAAGTAGGCGCTTTTTATCCCTTAACTTAAATGGAACTAAGTTTTCGTTTTTGGCAACCTGATTAATAATATTGATTTATGGTGCAAATAAACCAGGTTTATTTATATATTAGTGGTTAGAGCGCTTGCTTTATAAGCCGGGGATCTGGATTTGAAATGAGCCTTTAATATATTCGCGTCACAGTAAAGAAAATGGATTTAACTTTCTGGTTAAATCCATTTCCGCGGTGCTCTGTGACAAGACCGTTAGGACTTCTTGGGGCACATAAATAATAAAATTTGATTGCGATTCAATAAATATTTTAAATTTTGATTGCGTACATGCCACTAGCTGAACTAAAATTAATGTCATTATTGTTTTACATAGCCCATAGATTAGTAAAAATTTTTTAAAATGTCCATAAATCCAAATAAATGTCATTAACTAAAATTAAATGTAGGTTCGAAGTCAGCTAAGGTTTGAAGTTGGCTGGCCGTATATATACTACTTACTTCCTTTTCAGCTTAAGTTCTATACGTCTTTTAAATATTTCACAACTGATCTCTCGTATAAACTATATATTCAGTCCATGGGAAAATCACTAGTAATACCTACTATGACCGGACCCGGATCTTGTTAAGTCTGTTCAACATAGACCATTTCTATATTATTTGTCTGGCCTGTTTATTTCATTAATTTTTAGTAAACGGTCATTTGCTATCATTTACTAAAAATTCCTTTTGTTACTCAAAATTTAATTTCCTAAATATTTTAACACAAGTAAAGAGGTTCTTCCCCTCTTCTTGCTTTAATGGTGGCCTGGTGAGTAGGGTTTTTTTTATTAAGAGTAATCAAGTTTTTCTTTAACTAAAATAATAAAAATGTAAAACAATGATTTACATTTTTATTTACAAACAAGTATTCTTTCCTCAAAAGTGTTGCAAATGCAGACTAAGCTAACTAATTAGTTAAATATGTAAATAAAACATAAGTAAATCAATATTTGACAAATGCGCAAAACTACAGTATTCTCCATGTTTTTAAAGGTTTTTAGTTACGACCCCCCTTTTTTTAAAGATCCCCTAAGTTACGTACAACAAATTATTAGTCATAAAATTAAAAAAAAAACTGAACTAATTGCATATATTTATATCTTTTTAACTAACAAAAACTTACAATAAAAGGAAATCAGGTTTTTTTTATAAATCTTAAAAATGTGTCATAACGTAAATCTAAAATAAAAAGTAATGGAATTACATCATAATTACAAAAAAAAAAACAAAAAAAAACACCAAATTTCAAAATAAGTAACTATAAATAGGTAAATCGATTTCATAAAAATTGAAAATCAATTTACCTATTTATAGTTACTTTAATTGCAGTTAATATAAACTTTTATCAAAAATGTAACTATAAAATCTGTTTTGAAGTACAAAAGGATTAACAAAAAAAAAATTTAAATTGCACTTATAGCAAAATGTTGTCTTCGTTTTAGTAAATAAATAAAAGCAATAAGTTCCAATAACGAAACTATCTATGATTCATTTTTAACAATAGACGCCAACGGGAAGGTAAGCCAAGCTGTCTATCAACACAAAACATCACAACAACAACATTACAACAATAACACATAGCAATAAAATCCAGTGAAAATGACAAACTAAATTAAAATATGAAAGGCAGAATTAAAAAATTATTTTAGAGTTATATTTATCTTTCTATTAAACTTTGAATAAAGTATATTTGTTTTTATATTCAATATTAGTTATTCAATTGATTCAACTTTAGGACATTAAAGCACGCTAGATTTAAAGATTAAGGTTGCATACTCTCTCATACACATTACGCTAAACATTAACAGACATTATTATGTGTTTTCAGAATAATTTAAAAAAGCTAGACAACACAACCTAGCTCTAAAGCAGTAACACTGCCTAGCATTAAATGCTGCCAAGTCACACCTCTGCTATAAGTACACCGCTTGGCTGGCAAGGTTATCAAACTTGCTCAACATAATACCAAGTCACACCACTTTGAAAACATAGAAACAACTCAATATAAACATATATACAGCTATAAACAAATATGACTTTATATAATTTAATACTTTATATATACTATGGAAAAAAATAAATAATAATAAATAAAGTTACACATGCTCACAACCTTTAACAGTAAATTTTTGAAATAAAAAGCTAAAGATAATTAATTAAAAACAAAGTATAACACTATTTGTGTTCACTTTTCACCTTGATAGGATGTTTAACAATTGTGAAAAACAAACTATTAAATGCTCTAGTTTTTGAACATGCAACATATAGTTGGCTATGAGAGAAACACGATTTTTGAGATATGTCTTTAGTCTGTAAGTTTAATTTCGCATTATGTAATATATGGACGATCCCTAAAGTAAAATACTTGAAACTAAAAAGATTTTCTTTATTACAATATTTGAACAACCAAGGGACAACTATAGTTGATTAATTTAAAGAACTATATCTTTAAATAGCAACTCGTAAAATATATCTTATAAATAGTCATTATCAATTGTAGTATTGAAAAATGCGCAAGAGCTCAGTAATTACACGAGTTTTATAAATTCTCCCTATACTTACTGTCATTTAAGTCTTATCTAAGAGAGAGAGAGAGAGGAAGTGTTTCAAAAGCAGCGTGTTAAAAAAAGTAAAAAAGATATGCAATAAAAAACAGTAACTGATTTTATGCTACCAATAAACAAAATTATTTTTACCTGAATTAAAAGTTAATTTCCGGCATTGCCTAATTAAGATTCAGCTTCTCTCTAACTATTGACTAATGATTAATAAAGTAAATTTCACATCATATTAAATTTACAAAATTAAAACCATGTTTCAACAGTAGCAAAATAATCAAGTGATGACAAAGGCAACTAAAAAAAAAAGAACAAAATTATGTTCGGAAAAAAAAAAAAAAAAAAAAAAAAATTAAAATCATTAAAAATTGAAACTGTTATTGTTACTATAAATAGTAAAACTCATACCTTCCTTTATTCTAAAGTGTCCAATGTAAAATCAAATTAATAGACATCAACACCGCTTGACAATGAATTCTGGCAAGTAAGTTTTCTGTTCATCGAGCAGAATTTCTTACATTTCAACAACAATTAATTTTATCAGGCCTAAATCTATCTCTTTCATTTGACAACAATTTTTTTCAAGTCACCTATTACCATTTACACTAAAAACATCTTTGAGTCTAATAATATACATTTGTTATCATTAAACACATTATTAGTGATTATACTACTCTTACAAATGAATAAATGAACGTAAAATAATTTTACAAATTGTGATCTTTTCTAATCAAAGGCTATATTTTAAATTAAGATTTATTTATATTCATATATTTTTATAAGTTTTATATTTTAATATTTATTTAATTTAATAATTAAATAATTTAATATTTATATAAAGAAGTTGTTCATTAAAAATATAAAACAAAATTTTTTTACAATATTTTTAATTTAACAAAGAATTTAGACTACAATGCACAAAGTTATTTTACCTTCAGGTACAATCTTAATGCACAAAAATAATAAATGCAGAACCCTTTTTAAAAAATGAAGCAATGTCAGTCTAAAGTAATATATGTATGTATATATATCTATATATATATTTATATATATATATATATATATATATATATATATATATATATATATATATATATATATATATATATATTTATATGTATATATATATATATATATATATATATATATATATATATATATATATATATATATATATATATATATATATATTCAAATTTTTATTATTTTTTATTTGAGATAATATTTATACAGATAGAAAAATATAAAATATACTAAAGTATAGGCACATTTATGTATATAAACTTACCTGTCAAACAAATTGCGGTCAGCTTTCCATGTTAAATACATAAAATATATCTGATATAAATTAAATTCAATAAAATATAAAACAAAGTATTAAACTTACTTAAATCAGTAACAGTTCAACTGTCTAAAAATTGTTATTATTATTAATCCTTCTATTTAAAAAACAAACAAACAATTGATTTGAAGTGACTAAAAAGCACTTCAGCTCTTTCTAATTGTACTAAAAAAAAGAACAAATCTTGCTTCTCTAAGTTGCCTAGTTCTTAAGAATCCGAAAACAAATAAGTAAAAAACGAAAAACAAACAAACATTTACTTATTTAAACTACTCTATTTAAACAAATTAAATTAAACAGATGAATTCTCCTTGAAAGCTAAAAAAATTTTCAGCTTCACTAGCATTTACTTGCAGACCTTGCTTGTAAAACCACTTGAATAAGAAAAGCATTTAAAAAAGCCTAGAAACTAATTAAAAATGGTATATGCAACATTGAACTTTAAATGTTGACTGGACTAATTACCAGCAGATATTTTTAAAAAATTCATAAAAATTTAAAACAATTTGTTCTTCTATAACAAATAAATACACCATATGATAAATCTGAAGTTAAAAAATGTAACAAACAAGTAAATACAAACAAAAACTTAATAATTGGATTGAAAATCAATGTACCTGATAGAGATAAGCTGTTGTGATACCTGAATTGTAGTTGTTAAATATTTTTATTTCATGATAAACAAAATGTATTTATAGCAAAATGATGTCTTGAATGACTTTTAGTAAACAAATAAAAGCAGTGAGTCCTAGTAATGAAACTACCTATTAATCATTTTTAAACAGACACCAACATAAAGATAAGCCTAAGGTGACAACATTAAGCAAAAAATTATCAAAGATAATGTTATGTATTTTTTAGTATAGTTATATTAAAGGCTAGACAAAACTTAGACCTAAAGCAGTAACATTGCTTGAATGGTAAGGTTGACAAATATTGCTCTACAAGTTTGCCAAGTCACACCACTTTGGAATCATGGAAACAACATTATAAACATATATACTAATTATAAAACACAATATATTTTTGTAATGTTATATAACATATAAATATATAAAGAATATTTTTTAATTTTCCTATTCCTAATTATTTTTCTTAAGAGAAAACATACATATAGATATAGAAAAATATAAAATAAACTAAATCATTTTGATTTAAAAAGATCGATTGATGTAAAAAAAATTTAAAAACACATAAATTAAAATAACATTTTAAAAACAAAAATTCCTTACTTATATTAGATATAAATAATAAATGACTGACAAAACATAAAAATTTACTTAAAGTTATTTGGAAATAAGTTTAAAAAAACAATAACTCAAAAAATATATTATAGACTTAAACCTTATACTAAATAAACAAATAATTTCCTAATCACATAAACTGTTATTATTTTGTAGTAACATCTTTACTTACATTAGGATTCTTTAAACAACACAAGTTTCGGACGTCTTTATACTTAAGTAATAAGTTTCCTAAAAAAAAGCCAATAACTTTGTACAGTGATAATATTCGCATTGATAGTGCTCAAAAACAGACCATTAGGTTTTATTAGGGCTTACGAATAAAAAGAGAGTGAGAATAAGCCTACAATAAAAACATTTTAAAAAAAGCCTTAATTTGAAACTCTTTCTCGTTATCTCCTAATATTGTCCATATAGGTCACACTGAAGGGAGTTTTTTTATATATTAATGTATTGATCTTATGTAACAATCTTACCTAATAAGTGGTTTAATTGCTCAATTTGCTGATGATACAATTATATACTCCAGTTTTTATAAAAATCATAAATATTTGAACCACTTATTTAAAGTCATCCTTAAATGCCAACACTCTTATTTATTTCCAGTAACTTCTGCGGTACCTCAAGGTTTTATCCTTAATCCTGTTTTGTTTCTTATCTATATTAGTGATTTTCCTGGCAACCTTACATCTAAAGTGGCTCTATTTGCTGGTGACTCAAATTTATACTACTGCCTTGACAAAAATTCAATCTTGAATCTGATCTAACCTCTGTAACAGATTGAGGCTTGTGTGGCTTGTGAATTTTAACTTCAACCAAACTTAGTTATTTACTACAAATAACTATATTATACAAAAATCAATACTGTTGACATTCTTATGTTGATAAATAGCAAGCTCTTCACTGAGTCCTCTTCTCGGATTATCATTCACTTATGACCCTTCATGGAAACCATATAAACAATTGATTGCTAAATGCAAATGCAAAAAATGCAAGTTGCTTCTTTTTATCGTGCTTGCCATTTTCTCACTCCCGATTTCATTTCTACCTCTGCTAATCTCTTTTTTGCCCCTGTTTGGAATAATGTTGTCATATTTAGACTGGTTCTTCCAATGATGCTCTTATTTTTTAAGATAAGGTCCGAATATGCATTGTAAATGTAGTTGTGTAGTACCTGCTCTATCTGTCAAGCTAGAGCCTCTCTTTCAACGTCGTCAAGTTGCATCTCTATTCTACAAATACTAACATGGTCCCTACTTAAAGGAGCTTTCATCTCTAGTTCCATAAACTCATTTTTGCTTGACTCGTCATTTAGCAAAGTCTCACCTCTTTACTGTATCTGTCCCTGTATGCCATAAAAAATTTTATTTTTTCCCCTCAATTGAACCCTTTGGAACTTTCTCCCGTAATCATGTTTTTCTAACTCATATAGCCTACAAAGTCTTGTATCAACCGAATTGTTACTCTTTAACTCTATTCTTTATTTTCTTATAACAATTATTAGTACTTTAAAATAACAAAAATGTGTCAACTCTAAATGTAACAAATACATTATAAACAAATTTAAAATAACAAAAATTTGTCAACTCTGAATGTAACAAATACATTATAAACATTTGCAGCCACTTGTTAAAAGAACACACAAGACTTATTTGGTGTATAACTTATATAATTATACACCAAAAGCATATAATTACAAATAATTTTATTTGATAGGAAGAACTTTTTATTTGATTTTATTGGACACACGTTATTTTGAAATATTTCTTTTAAGGCAATGATTTCTAATCTTCTAATCTTCTCCGCATTTTATAAACACTTTTAATAAGGCTAGCATATGCAAATAATACATCTTTTAATCTTTGATCTATAGGCTGGAATATAGCAGCTGCCTAATTATACAGAAAACAATAAACTATAAAAAAAAAATCCATAAAAAAGCAGATTATAATTATAACATTATGTAAACAAAATTTATGATGACATAGTTGACATTTCTCAGCTTGTTACTGAGATCTGTCAGCATAGTTGACAGATCTCAGTTGATATAAAGCCTAGATCGAATTGTATAAAAACTGGCATACCAAATAAAGATAGAAGAATATGAAAAGGTAGATCGATGCTAATGGTAGAAAGATATCACAACAAAGTAATACAAAAACACTCTTGAAAAATCATCAACTAATTCATCAAAGCTAAATTCTTTAAACTTTTTCTTGAAATCAATTACTGAAATGGCATTGACAACTTTTCTATGCAAACAATTACACTTTTTAACTACAGTGGGTTGCCAAATTATTAGGGACAATTTACTTTTTAAGTAATTTTAAAGTACAAACTACTTTAATGAATAAATATGTATCTTATTGTTATTTTTTTTAATATTTTTATTGGTAGAGACTTTTATTTAGAATATAAAACAACATAATTACTTATTCATTGCTATTTATTTTTTTATAAAAAGTTTGAAAACATGGCAAATAAGGTAATAATCTTAATATTTTGTAATGCCACCCCTAGCTAAAATAACAGCTTTCAGGAGTCTGGGCATGCTATCTATGCATTGTGTTGGAGACTGAGGTTGCTATTCCACTCTCTTATAAGGGTTTCTATCAATTGCTGCTTGGTAGTGATAATTTTTTTTGGCAATTTTCTGTTGTATAAACTGTCATAAAAGTTCTATAGGGGGGTAAAAATATATGAAATCATCCAGACCATGATACCCTTACGTCTCAGAATTTGTTTATTTTTACACCACCTGCAGTCCATATCAAAAAAATAATAACTGCGAAAATTTTAGTTAAAAATACCAATGGGTTCCATAGATATTGTCAAATAATGCTGGAAATAATGCTGACTCAGCATTTTTGTGATTTTCTGAAGCGACTACAAAGCAATTTTGACATATAGTATCTTCATAATGGCTTGGGGAAATTTCCTAAAATTTGGTACTCTAATAGATTTTAACTTGAGGAATCCAAAAATAGCACTCTTAAGACTCGATTATCTCAAGAAATGCCTCATTTATCCAATTTTGTTCAAAATTATTGACTTGTAAATTAGTGATTTTTGGAGTTAAAATAAAGACTGTGGCCCAAAATCCCGAGTAAAAATTTTAATTGTATATCATTATTTCATCTTAGGTCTACTGAAAAAAATTAGATTCATCAATTGTCTCTCTAATACGTGATCAAAATTTGCATTTTAAAATGGTGTCTTTTTAAAAAAATTTAATTTTTGTAACAAAAGCAATTAAAATATTTTTTAAAACATTTATTTGAATAAAACATCAAATAGTGTCATTTATTGAATAGTTTAGAACATTTATAGTCACGGGCCAAGGGAGATACCCTCTACTCCCACGGGAGGCCCCTACGCCCCCTCCCTTAATCTCCCTTGATTTCATAAAATGAATAAATAATGCAAAAACATACAATTTAACTTTAATTTTGAAAAAAAAAATTTCATTATTTCAAATTGGTGACTTAAAACCTCCTTTTATATAAAAAACATACATAAGTTTTGTTTTGTTCTTTTTAAAGGTATTTACTCGTTTGTATTTTCTTAAAGAATTACTTTTAATTTTATAGTTTTTATATTATTTTGTTAGGTAATAAATAATAAAAATAATTAATATGAAGAAATGTGACATTGGAAAAAGTCTTAACATTCATTGCCACAAAACTGGATTTTCAAGAAAACAAGGTTTTGTTCAATTTAAAGATCTTCCTTGTGAAAAACAAGAAGAAATAATATGGGAAGCAAATTTAAAGGAAAAATATAGTTCAATAAGAATTATATGTTGTTATCATGAGCAATTCTATGGAAAATATTTTGAGAGAAAAATGAAAAAGTGTTGCAATCCTTTTGGAACACACAAGGAAAGTAAAAAAATTTCTATAAAAGGTAATCTTACCTTATTTACAACAAAATTGATATGGAAATTAAAAAAAAAACAATTTGTTATTTATAAAAAGTTTTATAATTTCAGTTATTTATCAACGTAAAACTAAATTTGTTTTTTAGGTAATATAAAGATTTCCACAGACATGGCAAACTATTTGCAAAAAAATAATGTTTATGTAACCCCAGGTTGGAAATTCTGCAGTAAATGTTACAAAAAAGCAATAGAAACTGATAAAGATTTAATTTCACAGGAGGAATGGAAATCAAAAAGTGAGAAAAAAATTAAGTAAGATACCACTATAGAATTGCTTGGAGTCTCACCGGTCAAACTAAAAAGTCTTTCAAAACACAGCAAATTACCTGTAGCAAAACAAAAGTTTGAGAACACTATTGACAGAGTTGCAAAAATGGTCTTATTAGCATATAATATTAAAGAAACTTTTTTAACAACAGAAATAAAAAGCCCCATTTTAAACATCAACATTAACAATGACCATGATCTAGACATTTTAATGTATGAAATTAAAAATAAAATTTCAGAGACTGACTCTTATCGCCATAAGGTGCAAATGTTAACACTCGCACCAAAATCATGGACACGTAAAAAGATATGGACACGTAAAAAGATACTCAGACACTTCAAGCTACTTTGAAGTGTCTGAGTATCTTGTTCGAACAGCAAGAAAAGTTAAAAATGAGAATGGAATTCTATCATTACCCGGGTAAAAAACTGGAAACCCACTTTCACCAGAAACAGTTAACTTAGTGATTAACTTTTATCAGAGTGATGAATTTTCAAGAATGATGCCAGGAAAAAAAGATTATGTAAGTATTAAGAAAAACCAACATGTTCAAAAAAGATTATTGCTACTCAATCTTAATGAATTACATGTTGCATTTAAAAAAGACTACCTTAACGTCAAAGTCAGTTTGTCAAAGTTTTGTACTCTTAAACCTAAATGGTGTATTACAACTAATGCGTCAGGTACCCACAATGTATGTGTTTGTACACATCACCAAAATACAAAATTTCTCATTGATGCCATTAGGTGGAATAAAAGTTATAAAGATTTCATGGCATTGATTGTTTGCTCTCTTGAAAATGGAGAATGTATGTTGCATCGATGTAACCAATGTCCTGGTATTGAAGCGTTAAAAAGTATTTTAGTGCAGGAGTTTATGGACCATGAGCATGAAGAAGATGTAGTATTTAAGCAATGGCAGAGTACAGATCGTACAACACTACTTTCACAGTCATTGCCACTAGATGAATTTATTGATTTATTATGTGACAGTATTGACAACCTTACCACTCATTCATATATTGCAAAAACACAAAGTAGATACTTAAAAAACTGTAAAGAAAATCTTAACCAAAAGGAATGCTTAACTTTAGGAGATTTTGCTGAAAACTATCAATATGTTGTTCAGGATGAGGTTCAAAGTTATCACTGGAGCAAAAGTCAATGCTCACTTTATACAGTTGTACTTTATTTTATAGAGAACAAACTTCTCAAACATAAATCTTTTTGTTACCTTTCAGAAGATGTTGATCATGACACAGGATTTATTTACAAGACTCAGGAAGATATAACTAGATATATCAAAGAAAATCTACCTGATGTATCAAGTGTGAAATACTTTTCTGATGGTTGTGCAGCACAATTTAAAAATTTTATCAATCTTTGTCATCACAGTAAAGACTTTGATTTAAATGCTGAATGGGTATTTTTTGCTACCAGTCATGGTAAATCCCCCTGTGATGGTATTGGTGGGACTGTTAAAAGAGTAGTATGTCAAGAAAGTCTAAAACAAATAATTACTAGACAGATTTTAGATGTTAATTTAATATACTCCTTTTGTAAAGCCAAGATAAATAGAATTTATTTTAAGTTATTTTCAAAAGAAGAAATTGATCAAACACGAGCACAATTTGAAAAAAGATATTTAGGCGGAAGAACAGTTCCTGGCACAAGGATGTATCATCATTTTATTCCAATTGCTCTAAACACTATAAGTTATAAAAAAATAAGTATTGATGCATGCACTGAAATATTTGATATCATTCTAAAAAGCAAACATTATGTAGATATCTCATTAAATATTAAAAAAATGGATTATATTGCATGTTTTTATAATGGATTTTGGTGGGTAGGGATTGCTGAAGATGTAAGTGAGCTTGATATAAAAGTCAGATTCATGCATCCACATCGACCAGGTAAAAACTTCTTTTGGCCAATAAGAACTGATGAGTGTTGAGTGCTCAATTCTGAAGTTATATGCCTAATTTCTACACCCACAACAATATCAGGTTGTACATACAACATAACTGATTTAGATTTGGAGAATATAAACTGTTGGTTACAAAAAAAATTAATTATGCTTAAAATAATTTTGTTTTTATTTTATTTACCTAATTTGCATTTTAAATGTCTTTTATTTTTTCCAAATCCTTGGATTGTAGGCTGAGAAGGAGGGGTGGAGGTTTAAATAAATCACAAATCACTCCCATCTTATTATGTCAATGACTATATTAGTCTAAAACTACATAAAGGTATTTATTGTCAATATGTTTTAAAAACATTTTAAAACATTTGTTTTTGAAATTTATGACTTAAAATCGTAAAAAGATCTTTGAAATAAGAGGTAAGTATTTATCGATTTGAAGTAACGCAAATAAATCGTTTCTCAAACTTAAACTGAAAAAATATGTTTTTAAAATGTATTTTAACAATCAACTATTATTTATTCATTTTATGTAAAAAAAAAAAAAAAAATCTAGGGAGATTTGGGGAGGAGGCTGAGGGGCCTCCCGTGGATAGGGAGGGCATCTCCCTTGGCCCATGAATTTAAATGTTTATTTAAATTTAAACTAGTCAATAAATAACACTATTTGGTGTTTTATTCAAATAAATGTTTAAAAAAATATTTTAATTGCTTTTGTTACAAAATTTAAATTTTTCTAAAAAGACACCATTTTTAAATGCAAATTTTGATCATGTATTAGAGAGACAATTGATGAATCTAATTTTTTTCAGTAGACCTAAGATGAAATAATGATATACAATTAAAATTTTTACTCGGGATTTTGGGCCACAGTCTTTATTTTACCTCCAAAAATCACAAATTACAAGTCAATAATTTTGAACAAAATTTGATAAATGAGGCATTTCTTAAAAAAATCGAGTCTTAAGAGTGCTATTTTTGGATTTCTCAAGTTAAAATCTATTAGAGTACCAAATTTTAGGAAATTTCCCCTAGCCATTATGAAGATACTGTATGTCAAAGTTGCTTTGTAGTCGCTTCAGAAAATCACTAAAATGCTGAGTCAGCATTTTTTTAACTGACGATATCTCTGGAACCCATTGGTATTTTCAACTAAAATTTGTGCAGTTATTATTTTTTTGATATGGACTGCAAGTGGTGTAAAAATAAACAAATTCTAAGACGTAAGGGTGTCGAAAATTGTTTTTTTTGGATGATTTCATATATTTTTACATAGGGTTAATATCAGGTGAATTCCCTGGCCATGGCAAAACATGCACTTTTTTTTAGTTAGGAATGCTGTAACACTTCTAGCTTTATGGGACGGTGCTGAGTCATGCATGAACATATACTCTTCATTACCAGGGAACCATTCTTAGACCTGGTGCAGGAGCCTATTTTCCAGTAATCGCTTATAGGAAGGAACCATGTGGCAGGACCAATCCTGCTTCATGGTTCCTTCCACAATGTAAAGGCAGCCCATACCTTTGGCTGAGATCACAGACCACACCCCTACACTCACAGGATGTTTAACCTTTTCCAAAAGGCAGTCCTGGTGAAATTTTTTTTCTGGGCATCATCGAACAAATGAGCTTTTGTCCATCAAAATTTAAAATGTTGATTGGTCCAAGAAGCAGACCTGTAAAACATTTTAAAGATATTTGACCTGCAAAATATTTCAAAGATATTTTAAAAATAAATATTTATCCTTAAATTTTTCTGGTTTCTTACAACATTATAAATTTTATTTACTCTACTCCAGTCTTCAATAGTCATATTCTGGTGTTTTCTAGCCCATTCCAGTCGCTTTTTTTTCATGGCTTTAGTTGAACACACTAAATTCTCTTCAACCAACCGTCCCTGAACCGTCTTTTTGGAGACGTTAACTTCTTCATTGTTTATAATTATAGCTAGTTGAGCCACACTTTTTTTTCTGTTTTTAAGACAAATGTCTTTAAATTTACGGTCATAAAATAGAGTAGTGATCCTTTTCTGCCACTTTTGCTGACATGGTCGGGTTCTAGAGTCACATTTGTATCATTTTTTTTTTCGACTCACTACTGACTTTGAAACGCATGCAATCTCTCTCTGAGAATGTGTAGAATGAAGAAGTAAGGTTTTTACTTTTCTGCTTTTTATTGGGGTTGAGTCTGGAGACTAAAAATATTAACGAGAGGTAAGAATATGTAACGAGAAAAAATATATAACGATATATAACAATATGTAAAAATATATAACGAGAGGTAAGTATGTCAGGGATTTATGCATTAAAAGTAGAAAAAATACTAAATTAACTAAACTAATTGAACTATTAACGATTTTAGCAAAAATACTAAATTAACTAAACTAATTGAACTATTAACGAATACTAAGGTTTCAATAGTTTTCAACTCAAAAAACTTGCAAAAAATTGTTCCAAAAATAAATAACTGAAATCAATTTTGAATTTTTGTTTTTCAACCACACTTTTCAAAAATTGACAGCTAATTGAGTAATAACCTAACTTTTTGACAGATCAGGTTATCACAAATTGCCACAGTTTAAATACAACTATAGTTATATAAGTGACTAAAATACACTCAAAAAAAATTTATTTGCTTGCAAAAATCATTTAAACTTTAAAATTACTTAAAAAGTGAACTGTCCCAAATAATTTGGCAACCCACTGTATATGGTTTATATAAAAATTGGTCTCAACAAAAAGTTTTTAACAAAATGTCTTCTTGACCTTTGATTGTAGCCTCTGTAAGCCTACCCAATACTTGTGGAACGCAATTCTAATTGATAATATAATGGTTGTATATAAGTTCAAACATTTTAAAGAGATCGCTGTTTTCTCTTCTATTTGATAGATTTTGTAAGCCCACTTCTTTTAATCTTTGCTCGTAACTTGCTCCCTTTCTTTTGTAGCCAATTTTTGCGGCTTTTTGTAGGACTTTTTTGATAAAATTTATATCTTTATTAAAATATGAATTCCATATTTAAGATGCATGTTCCAAGAAGTATTTGAAATTTTTGAAAATATTTTGAAAATTTAGAAAATAACTCAATTAGAAAAAAAAATAAATAAATCACTCTACACAGTTTGATCTTGACATCTTATTTAACTGGAAAAAAAAAAAGGCTAATCAGTTTTAATAAGAATAAATGTGAAATCATGCAATTTGATCTAAAATAAAGTACACTTTAATATATATAATGCTACAGAAACAGATATCATTTTATTTTACAATAGTACAAGCTTCCTTCTTCCTACTTCCAATGAGATATTTTATTGATTGCTTGTAAAAATGATTGATAGATCAGTTCTCTTCATTGATACACTTAATAGCTTCAGCAGACTGTGAAAATTAGTGGCGAGTCTTAGGGGGGCATGGGGGTAGTTGTTCCCTTCCCCCATTGGGATTGACTATTATAAGTAATTGACTATTATAGGTAATTATACATATATGAACTTGATTATTACACTAAAGTATAAAAAGTTAAAAATAAAAGTCACTTTTAAGTGAAAAAATGCGGACCTTTTTTTTAAAAAACCACATCCTTGGTGAGTGACAAAACCCGCCCCTGGTGAAAATAATGAAGTTTGTATGAACAATATTACATATATTAGGAATAGTACAAGAGCATACCGAGTATATAACAAAACCATCATTAGGAGCAGGCATTTAAATTTAAGGCCTTAAGTAATCTGGATCAAGATACTAAATATGATATACTAAATATACTAAACACAAGAAAGTTTATACATATTTTAAACAATATTAAATCTAAAATTCCAAAACAACAGCAATAAAAATAGCAATTAAGATTTACTACAACCTTATTGTTGTTGGTTTAAATAAATGGAAACATATTAATATAAATGTTAAAATTTAATAAATGTTATATGACAAAACAAGTTAAAAAATATGTTTGAAATAATAAACTAACTCTAAAATGTTTAAAACAGGCAAACAAGAAATGAAAATTAATTTGGATAACTCTTTAATGTTTTTTTTCTTTTAAAATCTATTGTTTAACTTTATCTACACAAAAAAGAAAAAATAAATTTTACATCTCTAGTAAAATGACCAGTATGAAAACTTTTTAAAGGAAAGCAAATTGGAAACACTCTTTCCCTTGCTACTTTATTTCTTGACAAAGCATCTTTAATACAGTTTGAGAATTGCACTCTTCTAAATTTAGTACCCTCAGTAATCTACAAAAAAGTTTTGTTTTAAAAAGAATTAGCATAAATTAATTGGTTATATTTTAAGTTGATGCATGAATGTCTTGAATAGTTAATATAGGACTGACTTGAATCTCATTTCAATAATATAAATTAAACAAGCAAAGAAATAAAACCTTAAAATTTGGGAACTTTTAAACTTTCTAAATTTTTATTTGAAAACTACAGTTAAATTTCTTGGTGACTAAGAAATTTAAATATAGCAAATAGCTTTTTGAAAAACTGTGATCTGATACCTATTAAGAAAATTAGACAAAAAAACAAAAATAAAAGGTTTAGACATATAATCATTAAATACAGGAGCTATTTTAGAAACAAATTGATAAAGAAAAACATATTATAATAATAAATGAATTTTATAAACTTCTTTAGAAGAGACTTTTCTATCATTCCCGTGCATACAATCAAGCACTTTACATACTAAAACCATAAAGGGAGTACCATTAAATGATATTGAATCATCTTATTTTGTGGTGTTTTGCAGAAGAATCTTTAAAGATAACAACAACAACAAAAATTTTCAATAATAACTATACAAATATAAAAGAAAATTTGCATTTTAAAAACACTTAATTAAAATTGTCATACCCATATTTCCATAGTTTTTAGCAGCACTATAGCATGAAAACTTTGATAGTCTCTGTTTCGTAGCTATGTACCAAAAAAAGTACTTCAACGTATGTTTCTACAGTAACCCAACTTCCTTCTTGAGAAATAACAACTAAAAAAATTTAAACAGTAACAAACATACAAACGTGGAAATTGATACTTCATTTAAAGCGTGCTTGTAGAGGAAATTCCTTTTTAGACAAAATATTTCAAATTATGAATATAAAAAGCTTATATTATATTACTCGTTTAAAACCATTTGGAATGTTTTTAAATTTTTAAATTTCTCAGGAATGTCATTCCAGAGAAATGTTTTTAAACGAGTAGTAAAACAAACATCAACATAAGCTTTTTATATTCAAAATTTAAAATATTATGTCTTAAAAAGTTAAAATGTCTTGTATTACCTCTACTCAATGTTGTTTTTTCTAATAAATTTAAATTATTATTATCTCTAATAATAATTTTTTTACCAATTTAAATTTAATCTTCGACGATAACCAGGTGAAAACGTGCTCCACATTTAAAGAATATTAATTATTTCATAAATTAAATTATAAATGCAAAAATTAATTATGTTAACTCTGTCCTGGACGTGAAGCGGGACAATTGCGGAACATTTTACGGGACCTAACTTTACGCTATGGAATCATGTACTTACCAATATCGTTACGTTACATATATTTGTATATAATCTTTATAAAACTTCAAAAGTATTTCGTACTTTAAAATAATTTTAAAAAATTAAAAAAAAATTGCCGTCATTGATAGGAGGCGAACCTCTAGTTCCTTGCTCAGAAGTTGGACACTTTATCCACTCGAGCCACACCAGCATATTGTATTTGATAGATTTTATAAATATGTAATGATTTTTTTGAGAAAAAAAACTTTATAGATCAAAATTAAAGAGTGCTTGACGCAATGTAATTTTTAAGTGAAAATCAAACTGTAAAACATGATAAATGTTTCAGTATGTTTTAACATATGCTATTATATTACTTAGTTTAAAGTTTACGTACATTAGATATTCGTTCTTGTTTACTTATAGTGCTGCGACTCTTTCTTGCCAATACCTCGGTTGCAATGGCTGCCAAGGATTTCGCGGTCAAATACGCTCCAAGGGACACTACTACTACTATTAAAACTATTAAGTTCGGCAATATTATATAGAAGATTAGATAGATAGATAGAAGATAGTTCGACTGATTTCAGAGCTAGAGGTGCTTTAAAGCATAAAATTTCTAGGTGTCAGCTATTTAATGGCATGTTCCTGCTGAAGAAAAAAACTCAGAACCAATTAAGCTTTTTAAAGTTTTCTTTGAAAAGAGCGATTTAGAAAAGGATCTAAACAACTCACGAAAGCGTCTTTTTGTATCAGGAAATAAAAACTTTTGTGCAACCCCAATTTTTGCACGTAATTCAAGTGATGAAAAAAATAAAAAAACTGTCTGATAGTTTATATAATCTGGGAGAAAGAACAACATTTGCAACTCTTTTAAAAGGAAACAATTGTCATTCCACGTATTACTACTAAACATCAATATCTGAATATCAGCTAAAAGTAAAAGAACTCGATTTAAATGATATTATATTTAATCTTATTGATACAGTAATTAATGGATTTGAAAGTAAAGTTAAGTGACTCATTTGAATTTGATGAAACTCAAGTATTATTCATTTCAAAATATTTTGTTTTATCAAAAAAGAAAATAAAGATTTTGGAAAGAGCTACTTTATCACAATCTACAAGTTTAAGGCTTAAACTACTGTAACTGAAAAATTTTATCGTGCATTAGATGGAGGCGGTGAGGCTAGGGCTATTGCTCTCGACATATCTAAAGCTTTCGACAAAGTTTGGCATGCTGGTCTTCTCCATAAGCTTGCTTCATATGGTTTTTCTGGGAAAGTTTTTGAGATTATCAAATCATTTCTTTCTGACCGGTTTATTAAAGTCATTCTTGAAGGCCAACACTCTTCTTTATTTCCAGTAACTTCTGGGGTTCCCCAAGGTTCCATCCTGGTCCCTGTTTTGTTTCTTATCTACATAAACGATCTTCCTGACAACCTTTCATCTAAAGTAGCTCTTTTTGCTGATGACTCAACTTTATATTCCTGTCTTGACAAAAAGTCTTCTCTTTTCGATCGCCTAAAACAAGCAGCTGATCTTGAATCTGATCTTACCTCAGTAATAGATTAGGGTTCACAGTGGCTTGTGAATTTCAACTCTAAAAAAACCCAATTGGTTACTGCAAACAACTACCGTAGTACGGTCAACATTCCTGTATTAATGAATGGCAATCCTCTTACTGAGTCGTCCTCTTTACGTCTTCTTGGATTATCGCTTACTACTGACTATTCATGGAAACCATATATACAATCGATTGCTAAATTAGCTTCTGCTAAGGTTGCTTCTCTTTATCGTGCTTCGTCCCTGGAATACTGTTGTCATATTTGGGCTGGTTCTTCTAACGATTCACTTTCTCTTCTTGACAAGGTCCAAAAACGCATTGTAAATGTTGTTGGACCTAAACTATCTGCTAAGCTTGAACCTCTTTCCCATCGTCGTAAAGTTGCATCTCTTTCTCTTTTCTACAGATACTATCATGGTCACTGCTCAAAGGAGTTATCATCTCTAGTTCCATCAACTAAAATTCATTCTCGTTTTACTCGTCATTCAGCTAAGTCTCATTCGTTTACTGTATCTGTTCCTGCATGCTCTAAAAACTTTTATTCATCTAGTTTTTTTCCCCGCACTTCAATCCTTTGGAACTCTCTCCCATCTTCATGTTTTCCTGACTCCTACAACCTTCAACTTTTCAAGTGTTCTGTCAACCGTTTCCTTGCTCTATAACTCTGTTCTTTTTTCCCTAGTAACTCCCAACTTAATAGTGGTTGCTTGCAGCCTTGTTGGGAGTGAATGCAAATAAAAAGAAAAAAAAAATATAACAGTATATGTAAAAGTAAAATTCAGACAGATATAAACTATATCTCTCTGAATTAATACCTCTCCTTTATAAATCGCTCAATGTAAGACAGTCTTATTTTTGTTACAGTATAATGATTAAAATTCTACAACTATAAATTATTTAATAATTAGTTGATAGTTGTATGATTTCTGTTTAAACTGAATAAATGGTTGTATAATTATGTAAAATTAATTTACAATTATCTGTCTGAATTATACCCTCTCCCTGAGTAAATTACTAAACTTGCCTCTGAATTATTTCCTTTTCCTAGCTAATCATTTAATAAAAGATGGTGTGGTAATGGTATTGAATGATGCAATATATAGTGAACAACTATAAACTTTTAGTTATATATTTAATTAAAAATACTTTAAAAAAATACATCTTCAAGTTTTAAAATTATTACCTCCCCTTAGTAAATTGTTTAAAGTAAGACTGTGTGATAATGGCATAAAGTGATAGTAATCGGAATTATGCAGCTATATATAAATAAGTTAAAAAAATTATGTAAAAATGATTTACAAGTATAATGTCTAAATCATCACATCCCCCTAAGTAAATCGTGCAATACAAAATGTTTGAATCTGGTATTGAATGATATAAACTATTTTTATATTTTACTGTAATTGGAAATTTCTAAAGCTTTTGATATTTAACTTTTGTTATACAATAGGAACATAGAATAAAAGTGTTATGCTTATTTTAATTAGTAAAGTTATTAGTCCAACATATCAATATTATTTTAGCCTCATTTAAAGATATTGTGATGTTATATTGGTATTTGATTTTTTTCCAAACTAACGCATATTAATTTTCTGGTATGTATTTATGTTTTTAAGTTCTATGTTTGCTATTTCATATGTTTTACAAAAACTAGCATTGATTTTTTTATATTTTCGTTTAAAAAATTATTTGTTAAGTGCAAATTGAAAATTATTTCTTTATTTAATAAATTTTTTTCGTCTATTTGTTTTAGTTCGACGACAAGGTTCTGCTCTACTTCATTTTTTATGTTTAATTTGACTACTGTTGAAATATGGTTTTAATTTAGTAAATTTTCATGAATTGAAATTTACTTTATTAATCATTAGCCAACAGTTTAGGTAATAAAATTGAATTCATTGCCATTAAGGTAAGAATAACTTTGTTCTTTGGTCACACTATTAAATAGTTTTTTGTATTTTATTATTATTATGTCATTTCTATTTTGTGTAAATATATTATATTTTTCATGGCAACATAAGTATATATTATACTTAATGTAAAAGGGGTATTATACTAATACTAACATCTATAAATAAACCTATTATTAGTTTATTAAGTTTCAGTAGTGGTGTAGTGGTAAAGCTACATAAGTAGTCCAAAGTAGTTCAATTCGTTTCTTGGCGCAGAGGCCTTGTTTGTCAAAGTTTGTGTTTAGAAGTTATTGAGAGAGGGTTTTAACCACAACTAAAAGTTGCTTCCTTAACTGTAGCAGTCTTTATAGCCTTGAAAAGGTAAAAAGCACACACAAAAAAAGCTCAGTTTATACAAATTACTTATTTTTAAACAGGTTTTAAATTAGGTAATTACTGGTTATCTGTTTAATAACATCTCTTGCCAAAAAGAGTTCGCTTAAATAGAAAGGACACATTTTTTTCAATATCTTTGCTTCCAGCAAGGCTACAATCAACCACTAATAGAGTTGGAAGTTACTGGAATAAGATGAAGTTTATAAAGCAAGATAACGATTGACATATGACTTTAAAGATTGGAAATTATATGAATCAAAATAGAAACTGAAGCAAGTGAACTCTAAAGAACTGATGTTCAAAGAAAAAAACTAGATGAATAAGAGTTTTTAGGAACACTTAGGAGCAGTCACAGAAAAAGGATAAGCTGCTGCTATAATAAGATATTATAGCAGCTACTATAATAATTCATAGTTTGCTAATTAGCCTTATAATTCGGTTAGCTTATAAGCAAACCAGAGACAGTTATATTATCAAAAAAGCTGAAAACTGTAAAACTTAAATAGTAAAAAATTAGAAATGTAAGAATATATTTTTACAAATAGCTTACAGTCCACATTGACGTATATTCTTGAATATATTTCAATACACATTGAATATATTCTTATGTAGACTACATATATAACTACATAAGCTAAACTAATATAAACTAATACAAACTACATAAACTATTCTTATTATTTATGAATAAGAATAGTATGTCTCTTATTAATAAAAATAACCTATATGTACTCTTTATAGAATATAAATGTTTATATTTTAAGTAATCAACGTATTATAATTTATATTGGTATTTTTATAAATAAATATTAGGAATAGCTATTAATATTATATGTGAGAATATATTCTTTCTTCATGGTCTGTAGACTGTAAGCTATATGTAGTACATATTATTAAATAATTTGTAGTCTACTTAGAATATATATATATTTATGTTCTGCGTTGACTATATATACGTTATTCTAATTAAATTTGAATAACGGATTAATTTTTTTAATTCTATGTAGATTACATATTGTTCTTATTAATTATTAATAAGAAAAAGAGATATGTAATCTATATAGCAATACTATAGCAATACAGACTATATATCTTGTAATCCAATTAAGAAGAATAACCAATTTGTATTTTATGTAGATATAGTCTATATATTGCTAAACATAGCTAATATATTGGCTATATATTAATAATACTATAGGCTATATATTGCTCTATATAGCAGCTACATGTATATACGGCTTTAAACAGCAGTTAAAATATAAATTAATAATATTTAAAGAAAATAATTAATAAAATTTAACTTGCTTTTTTCGCTATATCAATTTTTTTAGATTTTTGTCAACATGATAAATCTTTTAAGTAAAGCAAAACGTTATATTTTAAGTAGCACAATTAGAAAAACCTTTAACTTTTAAAAACCTATTACAAAAGAGATAGATTGGTACATTTAAGTTCGTTACGTTACGTAAATAAGACATCCTTGGGATGTCCTTTTTCATAATAATTAATAAGGAGACAAAAGGACATCCTAAAGACCTTACATTTACCTACCGGGAAGGACCGCCTTAAATGTAACGTGCTTAGGGCGTCTTTCGGACAATGCATGCCCACTGGGATAGTGACTAATTTAATAGGAGGTAAAAATTCAGATACAAGTTCAATGATTTACAAAGGGGAGGTGATAATTTAGTTATTTTTTATTATTTATTTATTAAATTTATAGTAAATTTATATTATTATAATTTATATTATTTAATTCAGATATGAAGAATTTTTTTTAATTTTCAAGTAAATATATGACTAATTAATTAACAGTTCTTTAATCTCTATCATTATCACACAATACCATTTTCAAACCATATTATTATAATTGATGTATTAGGGGGGAAGTATTAATTTAGGTGCAAGTTTAGTGATTTGCTAGTGGGGAGGTGATAATTCAGACAAATACAAAAGTATTTGTAGAGTATTTTCATGTAAATGTATGGCTAATTATTTGTAGTTTTATAATTTTTATCACTATCACCAAATCACACCATCCTAAACTGACACACTATATCACACCATCTTAAACTGATTGTTTTACTTAAGGGAGGGAATATTTCAGGCCCAAGTCAAGTGATTTACTAGGGAAGAAGTAATAATTCAGACAGATAAAAAGAATATTTGTAGAGTATTATAAATAAACAAATGACTAATTAATTTACAGTTGCATAATTTCTATCATCATCACGCAAAACAACTACCACTATCTTACTTTGATTGATTTACTAGGGGTGATATGATAACTCAGGCGCAAGTTTAGTGATTTAGGAAGAAGGTAACAATTCAGGCAGATATAAAAATAGTTGTAGATGTATGATTAATTATTTATAGTTGTAAAGCTTCTATCACTATCAATAAATAACATTATCACAAGATCAATTCGCATGTTCGCAACGTCTCAAATCGAGTGATTTAATTAGACTTACTCTAAGGTAATAATTCGATAATTTTATGTAAATATATAACAAGTTAGTTTACAGTTATATAATTTCTAATATTATCAATTTTTCTTTCATAACATTTCTTACACTATCTATCAAAAATATAAAGTGGAAATATCACAAGAGACCAAGCAAACTTTTCTCGAGTTCTTGTCCTCAAAGCGCCTTTCTCCTTGTTTATGTTTATTAACATAAACAGATGTCAATACGGACGTTTTAGGTACACCTCTAACAGCTATAACCTGAAGGCTAACGGTCTTTCGTATAATTCAAAATAAGATTTTGAATTTTACAAAAATCGCAGACCTAGAATACTTTTGACGGTTGATACGCATGCGCTTAAGTGTACCTTATTCTGAATTATACGAACCACCGCTAGCCAAAATCTTACTTTGAATTCTGGAACAGAACCCTCCTAATTGTACTAAAGCGAGCTTCGCTCTACAAAATTTTGTAATACTCTTTAGGTTAAAATGAGTGAAGATAATTCTTCTCTAAATTTTGAGCATTTATTAGGTATGAAGTTTTTCTTTACCTTTTTCTTTGTAAAATATATGATGCCATTATACCCAGTAAGCACAAAGACGTTTAAAAGACGTTTTAAAGATGTCTTTAAGGAGGTCTAAAAGGCGCACTTGTAGACGTCTAGATCATAAGGCTAAAAGACGTCTAAATAAACACGTCTTTAGAAAAACGCGTTTTAGACGTATTTTAAACGTTTTTTTTGAGATAAATTCAAGTACATGACGTAACATTTTTGCGCAGTATGTGGTATAAATTCATTGTATTTATGACATCATATATAGTTATAATTTCGTATATACGAAATATATATAGGAACCAGCAATAAAAATAATATTGCTGTAATCACCACCAACGGTTGATGCTTCAAAGATGAAAATAATTACTAACATTAACAAATATATATCATAACAGTGTATAAAACATTTATAACTTACCTTTAGTTTTAATAAATCTTATCCTACGTATTGAAAGCTAATTTTTGACCGCATATTTGATTATTATATGGCTTGTGGGTGTATAAAAACTTAAAATACTGATATTTAACTTATATATTATTCTTGCCATTTTCACTTATTATCATGATCAGTCAACTATCTATTAAAAAAGCAAAATAATTATTAATAAAAAAAAGATATATTAATATTATAGCAATTATTTTAGTGATTCCTGTGACAACAATTTTAGCAATTGTGTAAAAAAGTAATTTAATTTAAAGTAATTTACACTTAAAACTTGAACAAATTATTGAAAATAATAAAAACTATGTTTTTACTTTGAATATACGACATCTACTTAACGCGTAATGACAAAGCCGTCAAAAAGAAGTCATAATGACATATTTATAAACAGGTCTCACAAAAGACGTCTTTTAGCTTTGATCTTGACGTCTTTTAATGCGTCTTTTAAACTATTTATTATGCGTCTTTTAAACGTTTTTTAAACTTTAAAAAGACGCGTTTTAAACGTCATTTTAAAATCGCGTTTATTAAAGACGTCTAGAAGATGTCTTAAAAAAAGATATCTTCTAGACGTTTTTTTAACGCTTAAATAGACGCCTTTTAAACGTCATTTTAAAAACGCCTTTATAAAAGACGTCTAGAAGATGTCTTAAAAATTAACGACTTCTAGACGTCTTTTTATCTTTTAAAAAGACGTCTTTTTATCTTTTAAAAAGACGCCTATTAAACGTCATTTAAAAAACGCATTCATAAAAGACGTCTAAAAGATGTCTTCAAAACGTCTATAAAAGTGCGTCTTTAACTAGACTAGTTTTAGACGTCTATAAGTGTCTAAAATGCGTCTTGTGCTTACTGGGTAAGAATATAATTATTTCTTTTCTATCTTTTTTTTTTTTATAATTAAAAGTGTATTATATATAAATGTTTACCAAGTTTAGAATGTAAATTTAGAACATTGCTCTTAAAATAAATTTATTTACTGAAATGTGTATGCAACTATTTATTTTAATCAAATATGAACAAGGTTTTGAAAGTATACTTTAGTTTTTTGAATGAAATTTATAAATTATTATAATGAAAATTCATTCAAAAAAACCATTTTGTATGTTGTATACTAGATAATATACTTGATAACCTGGTAAATATAGCTTTGTTTGTTTGTTTAAAAATAGATGCACAGCAAATTGATGCACAACCAAACACTGCTGAAGCTTTAAATCCGGCTGCTGCGACAGAAAATAAGTACATATTGGCAACATATGCAAATGCAAGAATAATAGAGCAAAATGTTTCACAGAGTGCATTGTGTTGTAACTTTCAATTTAGAAATGGAAAAAATGTTGAAAGTTTGCAATGTTAAATAATTTTTTTAAATGTTTTTTACAATACTAGCTTTTTAATTTACTGCATGTGAAGTAAACATTTTTATAGAAGAGAGTGTTCCTAATGAAAAATATGTCCAAAATGATATAACCCAGTAAGCGCAAAGACGTTTAAAAGACGTTTTAAATATGTCTTTAAGGAGGTCTAAAAGGCGCACTTGTAGACGTCTAGATCATAAGGCTAAAAGACGTCTGAATGAAGACGTCTTTATAAAAAAGGCGTTTTAGACGTATGTTAGACGTTTTTTTCAAGATAAATTTAAGTACATGGCGTAACATTTTCGCGTAGTATGTGGTATATATTCATTGTATTTATAACATCATATATTGTTATAATTTCGTATATACAAAATATACATAGGAACCAGCAATCAAAATAATATTGCTGTAATCACCACCAACGGTTGATGCATCAAAGATGAAAATAATAAATAACAAAAACAAATATATATCAAAACAGTATTTAAAACATTAATAACTTACCTTTAGTTATAATAAAATTTAACACACGTATTGCTAGCTAAGTTTTGACCGCATACTTGACTTATTATATAGCTTGTGGGTGTATAAAAACTAAAAGTACTGATATTTAACTTATATATTATTCTTGCCATTTTCACTTATTATCATGATCAGTCAACTATCTATTAAAAAAGCAAAATAATTATTAATAAAAAAAAGATATATTAATATTATAGCAATTATTTTAGTGATTCCTGTGACAACAATTTTAGCAATTGTGTAAAAAAGTAATTTAATTTAAAGTAATTTACACTTAAAACTTGAACTAATTATTGAAAATAATAAAAACTATGTTTTTACTTTGAATATACGACATCTACTTAACGCGTAATGACAAAGCCGTCAAAAAGAAGTCATAATGACATATTTATAAACAGGTCTCAGAAAAGACGTCTTTTAGCTTTGATCTAGACGTCTTTTAATGCGTATTTTAGACTATTTATTACGCGTCTTTTAAAAGTATTTTTAAACTTTAAAAAGACGCATTTTAAACGTTATGTTAAAATCGCATTTATTAAAGACGTCTAGAAGATGTCTTAAAAAAAGATATCTTCTAGACGTTTTTTTAACGCTTAAATAGACGCCTTTTAAACGTCATTTTAAAAACGCCTTTATAAAAGACGTCTAGAAGATGTCTTAAAAATTGACGTCTTCTGGACGTTTTTTTATCTTTTAAAAAGACGCCTTTTAAACGTCATTTTAAAAACGCATTCGTAAAAGACGTCTAAAAGATGTCTTTAAGACGTCTATAAAAGTGCGTCTTTACCTAGACTAGTTTTAGACGTCTATAAGTGTCTAAAATGCGTCTTGTGCTTACTGGGAAGGCATATGCTATATTTCTTATATCATTTTAGTGTAATGTTATTTATTTAAAAAAGATTCTGTTTAGAATGTTTTTTATATTTTTATATGAAATTTTTTGCTGTTTGTTATTAAATTTCATGACAAATTAAAATTATTCTTTAAATTTAATTGAAATCCTTATTTTTGCCCTTCTTTTTAACTAGTGATTACACTGGCTGAGCTAAATTTGTGTTCTGTTTTAACCATGCTAAACATAAAATAACAATCATGATTTATACCTTCAGGGAAAGTCAAAGCAAAAGTGTCTTTTTTAACTGGTTTAGTAAAAATCAGGGAATTTACTTAGTGGTCAGGGAAAACTGTTGCTTTTTTCTTAGTGACTCAGAGAATAATAAAACATTTCTAGTTCTAAATTTTTTTTTTTTTTTTAACTTATGATTGTTATAAATTGTAAATGTTTTTTAGGGTTTGTCAATGAAATCTTGAAATGTCAAATCTTGATTAAGTTTAATCATTTTATATATAAATTATTATATTAAGTGTTTAATGTTTTTAAAATTTTCTTTTTATACATAAGTTTTAATAATCTACTACCTAATGTTCGTTGGAAATTATAATTTTTTTTTTTTTTTGTATTATTATTTTAAATAATTGTAAATATTTAGCATTAATATTTACAAGTATTTAAAATATAAAATCTTGTTTTTATATACAAGTTTTAATAATCTACAACCTAATGTTCATTTAAAATTATAAAAAAAAATTTTTTTGTATTATTATTTCAAATAATTGTAAATATTAATGCTAAATATTTACAATTATTTAAGAAATATTATTTTTAACATTTATTTCAATTTTTAAAGCTTTTCGTTTTTAATTCTTTTTTTGTAACAAATATTCTAACTTGACAAAAACAAATTCAATGTTAGTTATGGAATTGCACCTTACTACAGGGACTTTTTAAAAATACAAGTCTGTGCATCAGGCTGTTGCCATCAGGCTGGCTGTTTCTTATGTTGAAAGTTTAAATAAAGTTATTCAAATAGTGTATCTGGTTTGGATTTATCTAAACAAGTACAACTGTCATCAAAGAACAGATGATCCTATGTTGTCTTTTCTTGGCAAGGACCTAGAGATGCTGCATAGATCCCTAATTCAGTTGGTTGTTTAAACTGATATTTTCCTTAAATGTTATTCTGTTCTTAACTTATTAGAGCTTGATATAACTGATAAAGGTATTTATCTAGAGATAAAAGATATTCATTTAAATTTTTAACTTAAGAAAAACTTCATAATTTATTACGTCAAGATAAAAAGAAATCTGCAGGTGTAAAAAAAGTTAAAGAAGGACGCTGCAAATATTGTGATTTTTTTATTGAAGAAAATCACTCGAAAAAGTTCATTACATCATTGCTTGGTATAAATTGCAAATTTGTTTGATTCAAGTTCCTGTATATGACCAATCCAATCGATAGATCCAAATTCTGTATGCAACTGGTCAAATTGCAAAGCAAGATGAAACAACTCTTGACTCATTGAAGATTATTAATGCAACTTTAGCAGAGAAAGTTTTGCCATAATATTCAGTTCTGTTGAAATCTCGAAAGAGTCTGCAAGTTGCGAGAGCGCTAGACTTGATAATTTCTTTTTTTCATAAACCCATTATACATATACCAAAAAGTTAAAATCTATTTTGCTCTTATATTGGTTTTAGTTACAAGTCATAGTAAAACAATGGTAAAGATGACTTTATGTAATTAAGATTGTAACCAATATATAACCAATAATATAAAGAAATATAACGAGTAGACCATGTGTAAAAGAGCAACCTGATACCTTCAACGATAAAATTAACAAACAAGTTTATAAGGTTTGTGAAAGGCGCGTGCTTAAAATATTAGCTAGACCTTGATCAAAAGAGAAAGAATGCTAAAAAAAATCAAAGCAACCATCAGTTAAAAATTTTAACCAAAATCATTGATGATTAAAAGGAAAAAAAATTATTCTAGATTTTTACAACAATTTAGATATTGACTTTATTTTTATCATTTAAGAGACAGAATAAAAAAAAGATTTGGAGTTATCAAAGGAAACCATATGAAAAGGAAGAGTGAAGATAAATGTCTTGAAATTAAAATTATAGAAAAAGCTGTTCAAATTTTGTTAGAGAAACAGAAAAAAAAATAATAATAACGTGAAACTAATCTCCCTTTTTTTAAAAGATATTACTTTATTGTAGCTATTCCTTTTCTTTAGAAATTAATTGATTTTTAAGATAAAGTTATAGAAATGTAGAACTATTTATAATTATTTCAATAATATGAGTCAGGCGGTTAAGGGTAGTTTTTTGGAAAAAGTCAGGAGGCTAAAGATTGTTTTTCTAGAAAAAGAAAGTCAGGGAAGTTACTTATATATTTGAGTTGAGTTAGGAAAATCTTTTATTTAGAACCTAGATAAACCCTGACGATGTTTAACAAATACCAAAAATAACTTTAAAAAATTGTTTTTTTTTTTGTTTTAAAAAACTCCAATACCTTTATGTAGAATTATTTTATCCAGAAATATTGAAGATAAGTCACAAGGTGTATTTAAAGCATAGAGATTATCCATTTTCCGGAATTCCCTTAATTTTTTTTTTTCATGCAGCATTCTTGGCTGCCAACATGGAAATGACAGATATGATAGATTCATATTTATTGGCATGACTCAGTTATTAATTATCAAATAAGTGATGAAAAATTTTATGGGATAAAAAAAGAAAACCAATATCTACCATTTTACAAAAAAAATATTATTGTGTCTTTTTAGAAAAATTTAATAAGAAAATTATAAATATTTATTTCTTTAAAAAATTTTTTTAAATATATTTATTTCTGTTTTAGAAAAATCAAAATACAATTTGTTGTGACTAAATTATTTAATACAACTTTTGAAAAAAAAAAAAAATAGCCTAGACATGCATTTGTATAATTCAACTCACCTTTGTTAAAATTTGAATAAGTTTTTAAAATTTAAGCATGAATTTTTTAAAACGAAAAAAGCAAATCAACAACAACTAAAGGAGCAATTTCATTAGGTCAAAAATGTTTCAGTTTCATTATCGTCCAGTTACTTTTTGGTGCTTTATACAAAGTGGGTTGGACAGATGGGATATTTCTCCAGATGTAATAAATGTAGAGATATTAGGACGGGGGTCTTTATAAACAGGTGGTGCCCTATTGTTGTAGTCATCCTGTTGTTGTATTCATCCTGTTGTAATGACTACAACAATAGACTCTCTAAGGAGTGTCTGTTTATCAATATATTTATACATATAGAGATGTGCTGATTACCTGACTATCTTGTGGTCTGGTAAAAATGGGCTAATTTGGCTTGTTTGTAATTTATTTGTCAGAAACGTTTCTTGAATATTAATAATTAAAATGTATTTGCTATTCCTAAACTATCTTGGGCTTGTATCTTATCTTGTACTTTTTTTTTAGAAAAAATCAAGAGCCTTCTGTTTTTTTTTCTCGTTTGTAACTCTAAATTAATTAATAATTTGTTTTTAGGATAAATTTGTTAGAAGACTTGTTTTTATAAGGGATGTACCGTTTTTTGCCGAATCATTGGCTTCGGCAAAAAAAATGGACATTACTAAGCTGGCATTCGACTGAAGAAGACATTTTTTAAACGTTCACACGTTGTCTGTTTTCCGAATAAAACGTAGTTGAACGTTCAAAATTCTTTTTTTCTTTTCTTTTTCTGAGAAATTTAAATAAGCCTCTGATCTATACAGTTGTGAAGATTAAATGAATCCAGTAACGGCTTTTGGAGGTGGCAAGGCCGTGTGTAGGGCGGCCAAAAACGGCACGATAGCGGATAGAAAGTAAAGTTACTTAATGAAACACATTGATTTTTTTATAATCACTCAATATAAGCTGATTTAAACTGTAACATTATAGTAAACTTTATATAATTAAATACCATAACCCTAATATTTAGTTATGATCACTCGAGCTTAGCAATAAAATTTATTTATGCATTAGTTGGTAGTAAAATAATGAAAAATTATTAAAATTTAATTTTTTTTTAGCATTTAGTTATTAGTTAGCATCAACTTCTAAAATCCCAGTTATGTTAAATTATATATTTTTTAATATTAAATTAAAATTAAAAATTAAACCTGGAATTAAATCTTCATTTAAAATTACTTAGATGTAACTAAAACATAGCGCACGAGAGTTAAGAGAGTTAACTATTCTCGAAATTTTTAAAAATCTATACAATAAGTTAATTTTAACGCACGAAACAATTTTTATTCAGAAAGTTTGTTTTACTAAGTCACAGACAGAACACAGAAAGACACTACACAGAAAGACACTACACAGAAAAGACACTACACAGAAAAGCACAATTGAAATGTAAGTCAATTGCGTTTGTTTTTGATTTTGTACGCTGGATCATTAGTAAAAGTAAATATACCTGCTCTACAAATATAGGTTAATTGGTTATTTACGATTTCGATTTTTTTTAATTCAAATAATATTTGAATCAAAAAATTGAATGAATATTGTTTATTTCAATAAATATTATTAAGGGTAAGAAAATAATTAAACTTTCTATTTCAATTTTTAGAATTGTTATTATAACTTTAAGTTATCCATTAGCGCATTATGGCTACCTCATCGGAAAGTAAAAATCCCTTATGGAATTATTTTAAAGTGAGTGATGAAGATGTTGGCAAAGCCATCTGCATACTTTGCAAGAAGATTTTGTCTAGAGGAAGTAAAGACGCACACAACATGTCAACAACAAATTTACAAAACCATCTGAAAAAAGTACATTACAATATACATAGCATGATTCTTTTTCAGAAAAAAATTATTAACCACGAATCTTTACCAAATCCAAATGAAAAGTCTATAAAGCAATTTTGCACTACTCGAACAATATGCTCACATAGAACAAGCTCTGCTGAATCAGTGCAAATCATTACCAGCACTGCCACAGATGAATCGCAGGGAAGCTCGCGTGTGTCTAATAACACAATTGCCTTTTTTCAAAAAGCACAGGTAACTCAGCTAACTGTAGCTGAATTCATTTACTATTCAGTATTCATGATTTTGTGACTGGATGGGGGCATGTCTTGTTAAAAAATTATCTTTTGTATAGAAAAATGTTAACTTAACTTATCTAAGCTTATAATATTATAATAAATGTTCTGGTGAGGGAAGAAAAATACATACCTCTATCCACCACTTAGATCCGTCGCTGGCCATTGTTAGTTACAAGTTGCTAAGTAATTTTTTTAATTCGTTGAATTTGTTTCAGGTCTCACTGCAGGAGATTTTGCAAAGAAAAGAATTGTGGCAACTTGATAATCCTAAGGCTCAAGCTATTACCAAGCTTATTGGAGAAATGATATGTTTAGACTTGCAGCCATACTGTATTGTTGAAGATAAAGGTTTTACCCGACTTTTAAAGAACTTAGCTCCAAACTATACAATACCTAGTCGAAAGTATTTCTCCACAAAAGTCATTCCACTGATGTATGAAACCATAAAAGCCAAAGTAAAATATGAGCTTGATCAAGCAGATTTCTTAAGTTTAACTAGTGATGGTTGGACCTGTCAGCACACAATTCAATTGTATTACAGTTTATCAGCTAGATTTGTAACGCATGAGTTTACAGTTACACATGTCATCTTACAAGTTACACACTTCCCTGAGTCGCACACAGGGCACAATATAAGTAAATTCATAAATGAAGCGCTACAATCATGGGAAATTCCCCATGAAAAAATTCATGCAGTTTTAACTGATAATGCAGCCAATGAAATGGCTGCCATTAAAGAGTCAAATTTAGGCGATAAACATCTTCCATGTCTGATACATACTTTACAACTTTGTATTCAGAAAAAGATTTTTAGAGAACAAAGAACAGCAAGTGATACAATAGCTGTTTTTCGAGCATTAGCAGGACATTTCCACCACTCATCTAGTGCTGTGGCTAAACTAAAGGAAATTCAAAGTCAACTAAAATTGCCAGAGCATAACATAATTCAAGATGTTTCCACAAGATGGAATTCGACATACTATATGCTTGAAAGGTTCATTATGCAGAAAAAAGCTATTACATTGTATTGCATTACCAGAAATCAAACAAATGCAAAAAATCCTACGGAAAATCAATGGCAACTTGCTGAAATGCTTGTATTCATATTAAAACACTTCGAAAGTACTGCAAAAGACATGAGTAAAAAAACTGCATGTATATCAGAGATTATACCATTTATCTATGCAATAGAAAAGTTTCTAGACTACGCTTGTGACACGGCAACTGAAATAAAAACTGTTGTTGATGAACTTAAGAAAGATTTTAACTGTCGTTTTCAAAAATACAAGGATAATGTTGATTTAAAAATCGCGATGATGCTTGATCCTCGTTTCAAATTAAAGTTTGTTGAAGACAAGAATCATAATATGTTTAAAGAAATTCTTCATTTAGAGTTCTACCGTTTTTGTTCTAAATCTCATTTAGAACAAGTAAAAGAAATTAAATTTTGTGTAGCAAGAGGTAGTGGATCAGACTCAGAAGAATCATTAAGTTCATTTTCAGAATCTAAAATTTATGATTCCGACTCAGATTTTGATGGCCATGGCTCTCCATTAAAAAAACAAAAACTAATGAGCATGGACATATATAGCTTGTTCCACCAAATCGGTGCAAATGAGTATGCTCTACAAAATTCAGAAAATTCTGACGGAGGGAGAAAAAAGAAAAAAAACACTAGTTCAATGGGAAAAACTCTAACTGTCAAAGAAAAATGGTAAGAAAACAGAATCTATGATTTTTATATTGTTTATACATTGAATATTAAATATTTTTTAATCTCTATTCTCATTCTCCATTTTTTTTTTTATTTCAAAAGACGGATAACAGCATTCTTTTATTTTATTTATTTGATTAAATTGTAATATTTTAAAAATTTAAACCTAAAATTATCACCTATATTTTATGTATCAGCACCGATGAAGTCAACTTCTACTTGAGCCTTCCAATACTGCCAAAGAATGAATGCCCTTATAAGTGGTAGAGTGCATACCGTTACACTTCCTCTGATAAAGATACTTACAAGTTGAATTTGTCAAAGTTTTCAAAGAAAGTTTTGTGTGCGCCTTCTTCATCTGTAAAAAGTGAACGCTTATTTAGCACATCTAGAAACATATTTGAAGCAAAAAGAAACAGACTATTACTCGAACATGGAGAACAGATTGCATTTTTAAATTGTAATATGCCTGCTTTCATTGAATAAATTTTTATTAACTAAATAATAGACTGTAGCTTCTTAGTTCAACTGATTCAACTTTTTAACAAAATTTAAAACAAATACCAAATTTTGTGTTCAAATTAAAATAATGACTACTTTTATATTTTTACATTTTACGTGTTTACGTTTTTATAAATTCTTTCAAAGAATAGACCATAACTTACCTTAAGTATCAGTAAATGTCTAAGATTTAGTGATGTAATCTTTCCTATACCTGCTAGATATATAGAGTTAAGACTCTAAATTTCACTCTCTAAATTTTTGTACAAAATTTGTTTAAATTTTTTATAATATTGGTTTTGTTTTATAATTTTCCTAAAATGGGCATGTAGGCCAAAACATTGAAACCTAAAACATTGATATATAATTTTAAAATCAACTTGATTATTCAAACCACCGTGGTGAAGTAAATTGAGCTTTAAATTACGTATAACTTAAGTTGAAGCTTCGGCTTCGGCCGAAGCTTCAGTTTCGGCAATGTGACTTCGGCCGAAGCTTCGGCTTCGGCAAAATTGCAGCTTCGGTACATCCCTAGTTTTTATTCTTTTATCAAGTTTACGGTTATATTAGTCTTGTCTCTAAAAAGTCTTTGTATTTTTTTTTATACTTAACTAAAAATAAAGAGCTTAGTGCTAAAAGTACTTAAGTTACAAAATAAATGTTTTGAGGAAGTATACTTTGATCAGAAACACTTCAAAATAAGAATTTAAAATGACTGATTAAAATAGATTTTCTTAAACCATTTATTTTGTGATTTAAGTACTTTTAGCACTTAGCTCTTCAAATATTTGTATTTGTATCAGGAAATAGGTTGTCCATAAAGTATGTACGCTTTTATTTTGAGTACCCTTCACCTTTCTAAAAGTACCTACGCTTTTAACCTACCTACCCAAGGTTTTATGACTTTTGTTTAGTGTCTTACTTTTATAATTAGCCACCTGCCCTCTATCTCATATGGTACCATTGCAGGCTCTTTCTTCCTGCGGTTTAATTAACAGTTTCTGAGATAATTACTGAAATGTTTAAAAAATACAGTAAAATCATGTGCAAAACTGAATGTGAACTTCTGTGCTCCCCTATGTGAGTGTGTGTATACTTTATTAATGATCCCAAATTCCTGGTTGCATTTTAAGTCAGGTTTAGAAATACTTTTTTTCCTTGTGTATAGTTGTTGAGAACTTCCTCATTAGTTTTGGCAGAAATTGTGTATGGTTTCCACTCATAGAAAAATATAGGTTTGTAGGGGAGCGATGCTTTGTCACCTTTTTTTCTGGGAACCATGGTATTCCAATATACCATTTTTAACGGATTTTTGCCACTTCTGTCTGCCATACGCTTGATTGTGCGATGGTGGCGTTCAACAATTCCATTTCCAGATGGCCCGTAAGCGCAAAAAAAAAGGATGGATTTTTCCTATTCTGCGCATAATTCACCAATGATTTTTGAGCGAAAAGTCTTGCTGTTGTCAACCAGAACTTGCCAGTTAAACTGCTTGCATGGCACCACACTGTTGCTTCAAAAGTGTTTCTGACGTTCCATGTTCCATGAACAGGATCTTCCTCTGTAAGTGTTTCAACTGCTTACTAATTTGACAACACGTTTGTTCGCCAAATACTCAAGACCCTTTTTAGATAGCTGCATGAAGGGCGCAACCTATTTGCTATTGGAAATTGTCCAGTAAGCTTACCATATCAAGTAAAAACTTGTTGAAATGTCATATTTCCTTCAGGAACTTTGGGTATGTTGTCACATTTCCAACGGACTTGGTTGCATTGTTTGTACTTTTTAATCCAAGTACACGACCACCAATATGTTTTCTGGCAACTAAGAATCCAAGCCATATTTTTTCAAAAGTTCTTGAACTGTGCAATTTGACACAATTAATTATTTGCTGATTTGTTTACGTTTTTAATTATTGTTCCTAATGATTTCTGTGATTTACTCTAACGTAATCTTTTAATTTTCTTAAAGTGAATCAAATTTTTTTTTTCATACTAATCTTTATATTTTGGTTGTCATAGAATTTTAATTTGACATATTGAATAGTTGTGTAATAACTGAAAGTGCTTATATATAATGCTTTATACAATTTATTATTTGAATAGATTAAATTATGCAAAGCTTAATTTCACTAAAAAAAAAATAGTTTTTCTTTGGAAAGCATTAAGTTAAATCGAAATAGCACGTTAAGTTTAATAAAAATCGTTGCATAAAAGTGCTTAAAATCTCCTATTTTTAAATTTTAAACTTGTGTTTTTAAAATAAATTTAGCGTTGTGCAATTTATGGACTAAACCTTAAGAAATATAATTCATTTGGTGCATGAGTTTTGTAAAAGGATGTACCTTAAAATTAGTGTCATTTTTTTTCAAAATATAAAAGCTCATAACTAGGTGACATGCTCATAACTAGGTAAAATGCTCATAACTAAATGCCATTTCTTTAGATCTAAATCTCAATTCCCAATTCAAATAGTCAACTTTCCAACTCGCTTTCCAGATAACAAAAACCGTTTACCTTCTCTACTTGACTTATGTCTTGTTTCTGATTAGTGCTCAGTTTCTCCTCATTCACCCTTAGGTGCCTCTGAACCCAGTTTGATCTCTTTAAAACTATTATCTCATTCTTCTTTTCATCAGAATCCTCCTATCATCATGCATCTTACAACTACCTTAAAGCTGACTGTGATTCTTTCCGTAAATTTCTTTGTGATGGCCCTTGAGTAGAAATCTTCCGTCTTCCTGTTGACAAATGTGCTTCTTACATAACTTTATGGATTCAGGCTGGCATGGAATCCTTTATTTCCTCTTGACGATTCCATTTCGTCTCACTCTTCTCCATGGTTTTCTTTACATTGTGGTGCTGCAATTGCCAATCGAAACTATTACTTCTATATCTATCAGCAAAACTTTTCATCCATATCATCTTTTGATATCCACTAGTTGCGTTCTACCTGATTTAACCTTCAAGCAGGTTGATTCATTGCTTGACATATGCATCACTCCAGCTTCTGTATTTAACTAAAACAGGTATGTTGTCCGGTCACAGCTTGTGATCTTCTTGTTCTACGGCTGATTTGCTAACAGTAATAACTGATAGGTTTTATCATGCGTTAGATAAAGGTGGAGGTTAATTGCTCTTGACATTTCTAAAGCGTTTGATAAATTTTGGCATGCTGGTCTGGCAGATTATCAGACTTAAAAAACAAACAAATTAAATTATAATTTTACTATTTCTAGAAAATTAATTTAACTCAGGTATTTTCCAAATAAACCGCTAACTTGAAAAAGAGGACATGTTAAGTGAAGATTTTCAGGATATGTCCCCTTTTTCAAATTAGCGATTTAAATATTTTAAAAGATTTTGTTGTACCAGATTAAATCATTACTATTCTACACAAATAACTAAAAATTTGATTTTAATCTTTTCAGCTACTATTTCATGATTTTTATTCTTTTCAGCTTTTAATCTGTTTTTGCTTTATAATCTGGTCTTCTGAAAGCGCTAATTCAGCTTTAGATAATAAATCTATAATATAAACCTGTTGAAACTGTCTACTTAAAGATCCATTTAAAGTTGGATGACTTTTGATCCAACGTAGTTGCCTAATTATGTTTGATGCCTGGCTTAAAAACAAATCCTAGGAAAATTTATCTTTAAAAAACTATAAATACAACAACAACAAAAGCACTATATGCATACACCATAAACACACCTAACAAATATTGTAGAGTAATTAAAATAATTCTTACCGAAGGCTCCAAATAGTTTTGAAAATTTAAAAGAAGTGCCAACTGTCTGAAGGAAGAGCATCTTGAGAATACTGAAGAATATAATTTTTCAGGTGCTCTTTAAAAATATCATTGTTTTTACTTGTGTAAAAAATTCAAAGTAGATATACTAAAAAAGGTCCTTAAGTGAGAAACCTCATCAGAATCAAAAAGAACTGTTGAAGCCTAAAAAAAAATTAACATAGTAAAATGTTTGACATAATAAATATACCATGCAGTTTTAAGTGATGAAGCATATAACTATAAGTTATAGTTTTACAATAAAAAATAGAACAGTTATAATTTATTACCTTTCGTGGTGTCTCGAAGATGTTTTTAGATGCACTATATTGTATAACTGATGAAGACATTTGTCTTACCGGAAGCTGCACAACACTCATACAAGATTCTCCAGGCATATATTGGTTTTCTGAGTTCTAAGTTATTTTCTTTGGTGGAACCACAAAATCTACACAATTATTTTAAATAGATGAACTTTTGGCATGAGTTGATTGAGCTGTGTCAGCTTTATTTAAATCAGATAGAAACCTAACTCGTTGTGAGTTGTATATATTGTTGTCGATACAAGATGTGGAGCTTGAATCATAAGCTCTTTTCTACATTAAGAAGAGCAGTAAAACTATTAGCAGTTACTTAACATCTGTTCCAATTAACTTCTTCAATTATAGGCAAATTGAAGGTTTCGTGAGCTAAAATAGAAAACAATGTAAATATAACTTGGCATCATTGACAATCATCTTTACTACTAATTCAAACCATTTTACTAAAAAAGAAGTGACAAACTTCTTTTTTAGTAAAATGGTTTGAATTAAAAAACAAACAAATGATCCAAAAATAGCTTGGAACACAATTAAGGAAGTAATTGGCACGAAACAAAATGACGGAAATAGTCTTACTATAAAACTAAACATTAAAAATAAAACTATTACAAATAAATCTTTAATTGCTGAAACACTTAATCAATATTTTGTCAGTGTTGGTTCCGCTTTAGCGTCGAAAATAGAAACTACTGAAGTAAACTTTGAGTCATATTTTACTCCTAATATGACCTCTAAGATGGAAAATTATGAAATTACTGAAAAGGAACTCTTAGATTCAGTATACTTTTACTAACCAGGGTATTCAACTGATCATGCCATTATTAAAACTAAACAAAAGTGTGGGTTTTGATAATCTTAGTAGTTATGTAATTAAAAAATCAATAAAGTACTTAACAATCCCTCTTTTACATATTTTTAATCTATCTTTAAAACTAGGCATTTATCCGGAAAAACTAAAAATTGCAAGGGTCATACCTATTTTCAAATCAGGAGACATATTTAATCTGTAAGACATATTTGATCTGTAATAAATTACAGACCAATATCAATTCTTCCTTGCTTCTCCAAAATCTTAGAGTGAATTATGTATAACTGAATTTTAACTTTTCTAAATATAAATAAAACTCTATATAACAAACAATTTGTTTTTCAACCAGGGTATTCAACTGACCATGCCATTATTAATATTGTTCACGATATATTTAAAGCGTTTATAGATCTTAGCAAAGCCTTTGATACAGTAGACCATATAACATTCTTATAAAAAAACTCGAAAGTTGTTGTATTAAAAGTAAATATTTAGAATGGCTTAAAAGTTATCTAAACAATAGAAAACAATACATAGCACACGAAGAAATAAAAAACTGAATACTTGACTATTACTTGCGGTGTTCCCAAGGCTCAATTCTGGGTCCACTTTTATTTCTTAATTATGTAAACGATTTCCATAAGTTTTCAAACATTTTAAACTCAGTTTTATTTGCAGATGATACAAATTTGTTTTATTCTAATGGAGATATGAACCTCTTATTTAAAATAGTAAACAAGGAATTTTTAAATCTAGCGGAATGACTTAAGGCAAATAAATTGCCTTAAATTTAAATAAAACTAAGCATACTTTTTTTCATAGATTTCATGATAAAGAAAATATTCCATTAAAACTTTCTGATTATTACAATAGCAACTCTAAAAAAGTTAGAGAGTCATCATTAAAGTTTTTAGGAGTGATACTTGACAAAAGCATGACATGGAGAGAACACATAAAAACAATTGAAAATAAAACTTCGAAAAATATTGGCATATTATACAAAGCTCAGCAAATCGTAAACAAAAACTGCTTAAAAATCTTATTTTTCTCCCTGATACATTGTTATATAAACTATGCAAATGTTGCATGGTGCAACTCTAATGTAAGTAAAGTTAAAAAATTGCTTAGTAGACAAAAAAAAGCTGTCAGGATTATTTTAAATGCAAGTCGATTCGCACATTCTAAAGAACTATTCAAAAATCATCACATACTCAATGTTATTCAGTTAAACCTTTATCAAATTCTTATTTTTATGTACAAACTACATAATAAATTAACTCCTATAATTTTAATACATTATTCAATAAAATTAATCACGTGTACCATACAAGATTTTCAAATTACAATTAGCAGCAACCTAAAATTCACTAGTTGGTTACTAAATTTTCTATTGCTATCAGAGGTCCTAAATTATGGAACACTTTATTAAACAACCAGCTGAAAAAGTGTTCCTTTTTTGTTTTTGTTATTACAATTTTCTTTTGATTATAGATTAGCAACTAATCTTAACGTATTTGTATATATTTGTATATAATTTTTAAATGGTACAAAGTAATTTTATGTTTTATGTTTAAATTTTAATGGTTATACACGCTTGCTAATGAAAGCACGTCTGGGTGTAGTGGTAAGGTAAATATTGTCTTCTTTTAGCCCCGGTCAGATAGTTTTTGTTTATATAACACGGCATTTTTTTCTTTTTTTTTTAATGACAAATAAAAAAATTAAAAAAAAATTAAAAAATTAAAAAAAAAAATTTATAGATACAAAATTCATAAAATTTGGATAAAGGTTCTATAGAGTATGCTTTAAGTAGATGCCGAAGTATAGAGTCTGTAAGCATCTATCTAATTTTTTCATTAGAAGACATATTATGTTATTGTTAATAATATAAATTAATAACTTTGCCTTTTCTTATTTATATTTGTAAAAAGTTTATTTTTACTTATTTTGTTGATTTTATATTCTTTACTTAACGTATACGTTTATATAAAATATTGGTGAGTAGATCCGCATGATCTCTCTTTAAATTATATAATATATATTTGGATTATATATATATAAAATTTGTAAAAACTTGATACTGTTAATGCTTGTTTGAACTTATTTAAGGTTCTGACGACAAGATCTTTTGATCTTCTTCCAGATACCTTATTTTATATTTGTGAAAGTTTATTATTATTATCATTATTTATTTATTTTTTGGCAATATATAGTTGTAATACGACCAAAAAATGTAAAATTAAAAAAATATATATATATTTATATCTAAGTATATTTATATATTATATGTATAATATATATTTACATTTTATAAATTATGTATATTTATATTGTATGTATATTTTTAAAGTTGGAAATATATATTCTATGAACTATTATTTAAATATTTAAAACCAAATACTTTGTTATAGTTATTAATAATCAACCTCTTGATAATTTGAATTTAATATTACCTAGCAAAGCCGAAATACAAAAAATTATTAGTTTAAAAGAGAAAAAAAAAAGATAATCTAAACAATTATAAAAAAAGATTTAAAAAATGTTAAAAGAAAATCTTAGAAACAAGCTTCGACGGATCCAGGGAGTGATCGCCTCTGAAACTATTAAAACTAAATGTCAAATAATAATTTAATGGCTTTTCTTTCTTTTTGTTTAATATTGTTATTCGAAAGTTTGATTGTCACTTGTTGCATTTTTAGGTTTTTAGGTTACCGAGACCCTAACACTTTTGAGTATCCCTATTTTAGGATGGGAGAAAACTGATGATTCTACCAGGTGATACTGGCCTAAAGTTGGCAACATGCAAATCGATTTACATTTTTATTGACAGTTTATTTCAAGTAAAGTCCAATAATTTAACTTGAGAAATGCTGCTGTGCAACTCCCAAACATTAAAAAATAGAATCGTACCTGCTTCATTAAACAGAGGAATATAAATATAGTCTTATTTTTGTTACAGCTTGAGAGTTGCAGTGGTTTCTGAAAAAAAACTGAAAAAATCTTCAGCTACTAGTAGTTAATTGATTTTACATTAATTCTTATTTATTGTCTAACTAGGCAATAAGAAAATACCAATAAGATTACTAATAAAAGTTACTCATCAAAGAAAAAAACTAGGATTGGGTAAAGTGTTTCCTAGTTTTAATTACTTCCTTTCCCTATTTAAAAATACTTTGTAATTTAAGACTAACAAATTTTTGCACAAAAAAGTAATCGTTTTTTTTTTGTCATAAATTATTCCAACGTTGATCATTGTTACAATAAGCCTAAAATATTTGTTAAAACCAAAGTCTTGTGGTTTTGGCATTTTTTTAAGTAAACCATTTTCAACGTTACTATAAAAAACAACCTTCTTAAATACTTTGGCTTTGCCCACAAATCAGTAACTAAGTTTTAAGGAAGCAATTGTGGCAGTTTAAGCTCACGCAAATTTACAAATTAAATGCATAAATACTTTCTAATGTTACAAGCAAATCAGTATTTCAGTGTTGAAAAAACGGTGAAAAAACAGAAATTTATTTTAATAACGTGTTCAAATACTTAACTAAAAAGACTTATCCTACTGGTTTAAAAAAAAATGAAAAACGATGTTTAAGAAATTTATCTCGAAGTTACGTTGTGCAAGGTAATTTAATTTTTTGTAACATTTAGTTTAGTTAAAATACTGTTCCAAGTTACAAAAAAAAGTCTAACAATCTTTTTTTGAAGAAAACAAGCTGAAAGGGAAGGTAAAAATCTACGGAAACTCTTACTTCGCGGATATTATATTTTGTGAAGAAGAAAGAGTAACGATTTTTAATGAGGAGCACGGAAGCCCTTTGGGAAGGCATAGTAATGAAACAAAGACAAAGTCAAAAATTATGGAAAAATACTATTGGCCAAATATGACTACAGATTTTTTTAAATTGGTAGGTAATCATTAATTACAAAAGTATATCATTAAAAACTGAAATTGTTTGATACCAGGGTTTGAGTTCAAAATGATATCAATCAGCGATTTCATTTTGATATCATATTGATATCATTTTAATATCATAACATCTCATTTCATGTTTTCATATATATGATAGTTTGATACCTTTATAATATCAATGTGCTATTAGGTCTTCTGCGAGATTGCGATTTCTTTGTTTAAATCTAAAATATATTTTAAATAGATTTTTATGTGTTTATAAAAAATTAAAAAGGTTTTTGTTGACGTTTTTGTCGCTTTCAAATTTGTTAAGAAAAACTATACGCGAGAACTAAAAGAAATAAAAAAGAAAAAAAAAAATTATAAAACTAAAAAAAAACTGAAAAAAAAATAAAATTATAAAAAAAAAAGTTTTCTAGTGTTAAATCCATTGTCATACTACATAATAATTTGATTTGTTTTCATATTTTAAATTGTTAGTGACTAAATATCTCTTTTGCACATCTGAAATTTTAATTACATTATTTCATTATTAAATCTCAAAAACAATTTTTTTTTACTTCATTTTCTTCATCTTTTTTATCTTCATTTTCATAGTAATTGAAATACCATTCCTTTTTTCCGCATTCACTAAGACTTTATTACTTTATTACCATATATCAGCTTTTTTTCCATATTCTTTTATGCTTTGGTATATAAAAAAATTGATTATTACTTTTAAAATCCATATTAAAATCCGTTGAAAAACAATCGCACTATAAATATCATAATATTTCTGAATCTATTTCATTGCAATGTTTATCATCATTTTCATCATCATGAGTGTCTTAGCCTTATTTCCATATTATTATAATATAGCTATATATATATATATATATATATATATATATATATATATATATATATATATATATATATATATATATATATATATATATATATATATATATATATATATATATATATATATATATATATATATATATATATATATATATATATATATATATATATATATATATATATATATATATATATATATATATATATATAGCTTTTGTATTTTATGCTTTCGTATATAAAAAAATTGATTATTACTTTTTTTTAGCTCAATAATCTTTTAACAACCTTTTTTTTTTTTTAAAAAAATAAAAAAAAAATTCTTATAAGTTTGTATATAAGAGTCATAAAAGTGGTTTAATAAATATTCTAAATTCTATATTTTTCTAACAAGCTCAAATCTTCTGTTTTTACAAATCGAACCCATAACTTTTATTAAATTACATAAAATTTTTTTAAAAAGGTATTTGTTTATTTTAAAAGTGCTTACTGAAAAAACAACTTTGTAACTGTTTTTGTAATGGTTTGTTCTATGTTTCCTTTTTATTTTTTAATAATATTAAAAGAAAAAAAATTATATTTAAATGTCATTCATTTTCTTTACTTTTCATGCTTCTATTCATTAAACATAAAATAAAGTAAAACATAACACTTTTATCTTATCTTTCGGTTTCCATCCTTTTAATTACTTTTTTCCATATTTTTATCACATTTTCTATTTTAGTCGAAAAAGCTTATTTTGTAAATCACCTGTTAGAGTTGAAAAAAAATATCCTTTTATCTAAAGATAAAATTTAAAAAAAAAATTTAATATAAAATTAATTAAACATTTTCAATTTATACCATTTTTGTTTTAAAAAAAATAATTATACAATAAAAAAGTTATTTTTAAGTATGTATCTATTTAAAAAAAAATTATTAATTTCTTTTTGTGCTGTAGGAATCAGGTAAACAATCTTAACTAAAAAATCCTCTATTTTTTTTCAATATTATTCGTTAAATGATGGACTTTCTCATTTCCATAATTATTCCAAAATATTGCATAATAATTTGAATTGTCATAACTGTTTGCTTTACAAACACTTTCTTGTTGAATGATAATAAAATAAGATGAATAGCGATAATAAAATAAGAATCATTTTTAAAATATATACAAATAATATTTAACTTTGGATGTCGTATCAAAAAACTTTCCTACCAGAACCGTAATTTTTTCTTCTATACTTTTGCCAATTTCGATTTTTTTACATTATAAAATAATGACTTTACAAACTGACAAACTTTTTTTTACATCATTAATTAAGAACTGACTTCCAACTTTACTTTTAAATTACCTTCTAATTTAATGAAACGATTAAAAAATTTGTAATTTATTTTTTTATAAACAAAAAATAGCTGTATTATATTGAATAATATTGTAATTTTTTTGTTTTTTTAATGAGAAATATTTTTTTGTTTTTTTAATGAGAAAAAAAAACAATATGTAATTAGAAAAAATATGAGAAAAAAAAAAAAAAAAAAAAAAAATGGAAGACAAGCAAGACAAGCAACAATCAAATCAAGATGAAATAAAAAATGAAAAAAATGAACTATGCGATAATATTAAAATAGCAGATTCTAGAACGTTGACTGAAATATTAAATAAAAAAGGTTTTAATAGTTTTTACTTAAAAGGTAAAATAGATACATTGGATATAAAAGATGATCGATTTCCATTTCAAAATAAATATAACATATTTAAACCAGCAAAAGATATTTATCCTGAAAATACTTTAATAACGGGTCCTACAAATAGTGGTAAATCTACTATGGCGCGACAACTTTTGCAAAACGGTAAATATCCTGATTCAGAAATGTTATTTATTATTCAAATGAGAGAACCTAGCGGTGCGCAAATTAAAACGTGGCAAGAAGTTATCAATTCTTCTAAAAATAATTTGGAAGCTTTTCAAGTATTAACTGTAGCCAGCGCAGAAAATTTGGACGGTATCATTCAACGCGTAGTTAGTTTTTTAAAAGACAAATATGGAATACAAAATAGTGATCAACGTTTTTTAAAAACCATGATTCTTTTTGATGACATTAGTTCTTTTTGTTTAAAAAGCGGACAATATACAAGCGTATGCGCAAGCGGATCTCATCACGGCGTAGGTACCATGACAGTTTTTCACACGATACCTAACAAATCTACACAAGCGTGGAACAATTTGGTATCACATTATAAATGCATTATAGCTTTCGATAACAATTGTGAAATTGAAAAAATGTTTAAAAACAATTTTCCTACGTCTGGCAAAATGTATCATGCAATAAGCGATTTATTGAACAAAGAAACATCTTTAAAACACGGACATTTGGCTTTGTTTAAAAAAAACAGTTCTGTAGCGCGTTTGCGCACGCAAGTCAACAATTACAAAGAGCAAAAAGTGTTTATACCGGTAGACGCTCAAGGAGAATTGGATTTTGATTACAAAACTATGAGCGTTCACAAAAAAATTGTTAGTTTTCAATCGTTTCCGTATGTTAAGGCAAAAAATTTTAAAAATTATTACTATTTAAAATCTCATCATAATTAAGAAAAAGGAGAAGAGAAAGAGTCCGACGAGTTAGAAAACCAACAACAAGACGAGGAGAAAAAAGTTATAAATAAAGAAGAAGGTGAAGGTGAAGGTGAAAATAAAAAAAGAAAATTGAACGAAAGCGATAGAGCAGCGCTTCTACTCCATGAACTCAAACGAAGAAAACGTTACGGAATGGACACCTCTAGCGAATCCGGAGAATCTAGCAAATCTAACGATGAATCCTGTTCTGACTGACTTTGATTGGAACGCAGACAATTTGTTGGAATTATTAAATCGCAACTACGATGAAGTGATGTGTTGCGTTGATGAGAAAAATGTTGAGAAAAAAAAAAGAAAACGTAAAAATCCCAAAAAAATTGTAATTAAACAGACAAATCTAAAAAACAAAGAACGGACATGCGAAAAAAAATGGCGGTTCGTTCGCAAATTTTTATACCCAAAATGAACAGAAGAAAAGAAATGGATGTCAACGAAATCATAATATGGGTCAAAGAAATATTAACACGATTCAATGCTATAAAAATGTTAAAATGCGAACTTTTGTCCGATCACGAACGAATGCAAATTAAACTCGCGTTCAAAGAATACGTTTGTTTGGAAATTAAACATTTTCTCAAAGAAAATTTGTATCCCTATCCTCATTTTAACGAAAAAGGTAAAATGATTTTTAAAAAAGAAAAAATGAAAGACAAAATAAAACAATTTCAGACTTTGTTTATCACAATTATAACGTTTTAAAAAAATAATTCAACTCTACTCGATTTAAATTGTGTCAAGAAATTATAAATTATTATTCTAACAAATTAATTACATTTGATACGCCTCAACCTACAAAAACTGTTATAGATTTGTTAAGACAACAATTTGATATTGATTACTGTCAAAATAATAATTTTTTTGTGTATAATGAATCGATATAAACCTTATGATGTTTTTAATTCCCCTTTGCTGGCTTTAAAACACGTCTTAATGCGTAATTCGTACAATACAGACTTGTATCGCAAAAATTAACTCAATTTGGAAGAAAAAGACTCGAACAAACCCTTAGAAGGTGCGAGAGGAAATGATAACAAATCAGATTTGTCAAACTTGATAGAAAAGTACGATTTACCCAATACGCTTCTTTACGCTGACCCCATGAATGTAGAAAATCAAGTCAACAGCGAATTGGACTTCCAATTGCAGTTTCAAAAATTGCATCCCGTCAACACGCTATTGGACGGAGACTTGGCTACGTCTTACATCGCAGACCCCGAAAAATGGAAAACGTATTTAAATGTGGACGGGGACGCGTACGCTTTTACAAAAATTATAGGTCTTAACGCGCAGCAACAGTTTAACGATCAAGTAGATCAACGCAACATTAGCGAAACCTTAAGACAAATGAGAAATTTGAGAAAGTATACTCCTCGATTAGAAAATTCTTCCGCTTTTTCCTCCCTCAATCCTGGTAGCACGGTTTTCAGCGTTCAAGCTAGCGTAGACGCTTATCCTTCGTTAAACGACATTGTCATGCCGGGCAAAAAAGTCTATTCTTTAGTACCCATTACTCAATTCTTATTGCGTTTCGAAGTACCCAATCAATCAATCAAGTCACTAGACTCATTTATACCAACGCGGACTTGAACAAATTTACAAACTTGTCACATTCTTTATTAGACATGTAGCAAAAAAATTCTGTTGCGCGTTTACAAACCGGTCACAGAAAAACCTACTTTGACAAACTTGAAAATTTATCTCATTTACAACGAAAACATTGTAGACGTCGAAGAATCTTTAGCGGACATTGTCAACAACATTTCTTAAACAGAATATCAAGTCATTCGCGATCCGCAGCAATACGCTTATACGGCTAACGAATTTTTTAATTTGCTCGTTTCGCCGTACAGCGCGTCCAACAAAAGAATGATAGCCGATTTTTATCAAATCAAACATTTAACTTTTGCTAAATTGTGGAATTACATACAAAAATACAATATTCCTTTTAGAGACGAAAGCAAACTGACCGAGGAAAAAAAATACGACACCGTGTTCAAGAGCAATCCCAGCCGGCATTATTACGTTGTTTCAACGTTGAAATTCGGTTGAAGCGTTGATTCAACGTTGTTCAACTATGTCACAACGTTAAATCAACGTTACCGTTTAAACGTTGATTATTTAACGTTATTTCAACGTTAAATCAACGTTACAGTTTAAACGTTGATTTTTTAACGTTATTTTAAGGTAATTATTTCAATCATTGTTGACAAAAAATACGATATAAAATTTATGCGCGCGCAGAAATGGAAGTAAAATCGTAAACATTATTTCAACGATTAAAGTTATAGTTATATTAAAGTCATGGAAAAAAAATGTAAATACTGAACTTATATCATATAGAATTTTCAAGAGATCGAAAACATGTTCAGACGATTTTCCTGAAAGAACATTATCGTTTAATTATGTTAAATTTAATGTTAAGCGTTGTTTTTTAATAGAGCATCAAGAATTAAAAAAGGAAATTGATAACTTTAAAAAAGAACTTCAGCACGAAATAAAAAAATAAAGATTTATTTGAAAATAAAGATTTATTTGAAAAATTAACTTCAACCACATCAGTTATTACTATAAAAACAGACAAACTTGTATATAAACATAATCCAAACAAATCGTGTTATTGCAATTTACTTGTATACAAACATTTATTTTTAAAATAATAGATCTCGCGACTTTTATACTGGCCTTACATCTGTCACTGTGTTTCATCAGTTAGTGCAGTATCACCATTAATCAAAAGAGATAAAGTGATATTAAAAAAAACATATACTTCTGTTTTTTGAAATTTAAAAAAATCCTTAACTACTTGGACCAAAATAAATGTAATGCAGCAAAGATGAATTTTTAATGATGCTAATACTTGGATTATTGACAGCTGATTTTGCTGACAGGTTGAATATATTTTAGGATTACTGAATGCAATATTTTCTTCATTGTTAAAAGCTTCTAGCTCACTTTTAAACCACATGGTTTTGTTCCAAGTAAAGATGTTATAAGACAGGCAATGCAAAACAGATTTTAGAAATTAAATTATTCAGACTAACACTAAATTTCAGATATAACAGAATCTATTATGGAAACACCTTAAAATTTTGACTTACAGAAACTAACAGGGAATGAATACAAACATTACAACAATATAAAAACATTAGTACCCAAAGATCCAAATTCATCAATAATTTCTTTAAAAAATTTCTAAAGCTTACAGAAGCTAAATTTTGCATAAAAAAATTACATATCGCAACAACTATTTAGATTGTATTACAAAATACTCTTGTATAATGTATGATTAAGGCTTTAATATTAATTTTTTGATACAAATGAAGTGATTTTAATTAAATCCATTTTTATCAGTCACTTTAAAAATATGATGAGTATTTGTATAAAGATAATTAAAATTTCAAACAATAATATTAGCTTTACTTGTTGTTTTTTTTTAGGTGAATCAATTGCAATCGATGGAATATCTTTAAAATGCTGAGGTAATCAAAATAATTTTTAATTATTCAGGAATTTTAAGGATTAAATTATTTAGCAAAAAAATTGTTTGATAATGAGTTCAATTTAAATTAAAAAAAAAAATTAATACTAGTTCTTGCACAATTAATATCAGTTCTCTTATCTATTAAAATTTAGAATATTTTCCAACAATTTTGTGACCTCCATGAATATGAAGGGGAAAAGTGGAAATATGCTTTAAGAGCACTAATTTATATGGTGCAGTGAAAGGTATACCTTTATAAGATATGTATAACTTTTTTACTCTCATTTTTTATGTATTCAAAAATTTCTCCTTGTGTTTTTTTTTTTTTTTTTTTTTTTCTAATTTTTTTTTATTAACAGCTTCTATTAAATACGATGGAGTGACTGAAACTTAAATTGATGGCATTTTGTCTAACTTCTAAAAATGCTCTTCATTTCGAAAAGGTGGCAGAAAAGAAAAAAATTTAGATTGATTGATATAAATTTATATTTATAAAAATCGATCTAAAATTTCTTTATTGAAATATTTACATATATTTCAATAAAGAAATATTTTCTTTTTGTCTGCTAATATTATTTTTTTTCAGTGATAATTCAACATTACAAATTAAAACTCAATAATGAAAAAAGCCTAGAATTGAGTTGATGTTTTAAGTAAAATAAGAAAAGCCCAAAAAGTAACTGATGTAATATTTTTATTTTTTGATAAAAAAAAAATTCTAATAATGTTTAAAATTGGTATTAATATTAATGTTTATTAGATGAAGATGAGTAAAAAATAAGTAATGTTTATTAGATGAAGATAAGTAAAAAAATAAGTTACAAGTTATTTTTTGGTCTGAAAATCGTTTGAATGATAATTTATTATTTATCAAAATATTTTCTTTTTTAATTTTTGTTGTTTTTATATTTTAATTAAAAGTAGATATTTTTTTTTTTTTTTTTTTTTAACATCTTCACTTCCAACAAGGCTGCAAGCAACCACTATAAGAGTTGGAAGTTACTGGAAGAGAAAAGACTAAATCTGTAGAGCAAGATAACGATTGACTGATGACTTAAAAGATTGCAAATTATATGAATCAGGAAAGCAAGATGAAGGAAGCGAATTCCAAAGAACTGATGTTCGAGGAAAAAAACTAGAAGAATAAGAGTTTTTGAAGCACTTAGGAACAGTCACAGAAAAAGAATGAGACTTAATTGAATGGCGAGTAACACAAGAACGAATTTTAGTAGATAGCACAAGGGACGCTAGCTCTTTAGAGCAGTGCCCATTATAGTATTTGTAGAAAAGAGAAAGAGAAGCAACATTACGACGATGTGACAAAGGTTGGAGATTGGCTGCCAGAGCAGGTCCAACTATGTTTACAATTCGTTTTTGCACCTTGTCTAAAAGAGAAAGAGCATCATTAGAAGATCCGTCCCAGATGTGGCAACAGTATTCCATACAGGGACGGATTTGAGATTTATAGAGATAGAGAATAGAATCTGGAGTAAGAAAGTGTTGAGCTCGATAAAGAGATGCAACCTTAGCAGATGCTAATTTTGCAATGGATTTGATATACGGTTTAAAAGAAAGATCAGATGCAAGAGTTAATCCTAGAAGATGAATGGTAGATGACTCATCTAGTACATTACCATTCATAAATATAGGAAGATCTAAATTATTACGATAACGATTGGCCGAATAAAATTGAGTTTTATCTGAATTAAAGTTCACCAGCCACTGTGAGCCCCATGCTGTAGCAGAAGTGAGATCCTTTTCAAGCTCAGATACCCCCCTCCAAGCAATCAGAGAGTGTAGGCTTCTTATCATGACAAGAGTAAATGGTAGTGTCGTCAGCGAATAATGCCACCTTAGATGTGAGAATATCTGGAAGATCGTTAATGTAAATTAAAAAGAGTATAGGGCCAAGGACTGAACCTTGAGGAACCCCTGAAGTTACAGGATGTGAAGAAGAGTGTTGTCCATCGAGGACAACTTTTATACTAGGATTGGAAAGAAAGGACTCAATAATCTTAAAGACGTTACCAGCTACACCATAAGAAGAAAGCTTATGGAGAAGACCAGCATGCCAAACTTTATCAAAAGCTTTAGAAATGTCAAGTGCGATAGCCTTAACCTCTCCACCTCTATCTAATGCACGGTAAAACCTATCGGTTATTACTGTTAGCACATCAGCTATAGAACAAGAAGACCGAAATCCATATTGATGATCAGAAAGTAAGTTATTTGATTCAAGTTGAGAGATTAAGTGTTTGTTGATTAAAGATTCAAAAACCTTGCTTATGACAGGAAGAAGACTAATGGGACGGTAGTTAGATGAATCAGATCGCTCTCCGGAATTTTTGAAAATAGGGATAACAGATGCTGCTTTCCAGCATGATGGAAAACAAGACTCTGATAAGCACTTGTTAAATAGTTTAGAGAGTATGGATGAAAGCTCAGGAGAACACCTCTGCAAGACTACAACAGGATATTATTGTGTCATATATTATAATATACCTTATATTATACTATTATATTTTATATTAATAATGAGTATTTTTGTTTTTTTGTATTTCTATTTTTTTTCAATATTCCATAATTATCTTATGTAGATGTTTATGTTTTAGCAACCTAGTATTCTTTCATTATTTGTCTTTGTTATTGAGCCTTAAGTTATTTGAACATAATATATTCAGAACTCTGCTGAATAATAGAGTAATAAATAAATTAATAAAAATGAGTTTAAAATATAATAAATTTATAAAATAAAGAAAATCTTATCTTTGCTTATAATATCTACTAATATTATTGTTTAGCAAGTATCATGGTTATAAAATGTTCAAATTTAGCTAGTTTAATTAGGCCTGTTAGTACACTTATATTATGGTTTCTTCATTTTATATTAGTTCATGTAATTTTTTCAAAATCGAATATGCGGAAAGGAGCTGTTTGGAATGAAGATTTACAAGAAGAAGTAATTCCATCTGATTGGATTAGTGATAAAACTGTTTGTCGGCTTCCAGGTACCAAAGCATTGACTGCACTAAAATGCAGAGAAGAATTGGCTTAAGTTTATACAAATAAAAACTAAGTTCTCTTCAGGTATTACATCTATATATTAGAATTATTATTTTTTAAATAATGTGTTAAGAAGAGTTATTTTGTTGATACAAAATATATAACTATTTGTATAACTATTTCGATTCTAAAAGAAAGCAAACAGTATTGTGAAAATTTTAAATTCACAACTACAAAAGAAAAATGTGGTAATGAGAATGTTGACAAGTGGATGCAAGATTTGCACACTAGTGGAAACTTGGATGCAAAATTTCCACTTGTGTGGTTTGGATGGTTCTCCACAATATAATATATCTCCACAAGCATAATATTAGATTTACTTCATGTTATTTTACAGATAAATCAATTACAGTTAATTGGTGGAGTTACCTCATTTATAATCAGGGTGTCTGCAGCTCCTCTAAAATCCTCTAAAGTCCTCTTTTTTTAAAACCACTTTTAAAATCCTCTATTATCCTCTAAAGAGGTAAAAATTTGATCAAAGCTCCTCATTAGTTTTTCCTTTTTTAATTTTTGATGGATGTATAATGTTCAAAATACCCATTCTCGGTCTGCAGAACTGGTTAACGCCTTAAAGTGCATGGAATTGTAAAAAAATGCTTTAGAAAATGCATGCTATTTAACATAACAAATGACATTATTTGATCCCTTGCAAAGCCCCATAAGTGTATAAACATGAACGTTAAACCATTAATAAATAGCTAAATAAAATTTCTTATAAAAATTTTATGTGGCCACCCCGAAAATTATTTTTCAATGCTAGAAATGTTTTATATTTTGATTATTAATTTATTTTTAATATATTAAAAAGGTTGTTTTATTTAAATTAAATATTTGAAAAAGTTAATAATAACCAACTAACAGTTATATTATTTTTTAAAAACTCAGAGTTTTTTCGAAAAGTTATATGGCCTCCATGGATATGAAGGGCAAAGGTGGAAAAATATGTTTTAAGAACACTAATCTATATGGCGTTGAAAAAGATATACCTTCATAAGTTGTAACACTTTTCCATTCATTATTTATTTTTTAAATCTTCCCTTTTTGTTTTTTTTTAATATATTTTTTTATTTACAGCTTCTTATATTGTACTCAATGGACCAAAAGAACCCTCGGTTAATGGAACATTGTTTGACTTTCTAAATTACGCTTTATTTCAAAAAGGTGGTGGAAAAGAGAAGAAATTTGTGTAGAATTTATTCAATTACATGTAAATATATGTAATATTTGAATATGTATTTTTGAATAAAACAAGTTTTATCTCTTTCTTTAATCATACCTAGCTATTTTAACTAAACTAAACTGAAAAAGTTCTAAATAGTCTAAGTATAGACTATGAATAGATTTAATATCCATAATATACCTTGATAATGTATAGCAACACTAATGTACATGCATAGTACGTTTTGATGGTGATCATATTTTGACGCACATAGCACGTTTACTTACATATATACATTTTGACATACATAGCACGTTTTGATGGTGAAAAAGTATTTTACAGTCGTTTAACGTTGATAATTCAACGTTAAAAAAACTATCATTTTAAACGTTGTATCAACGTAAATTCAACGTTGTTGTAACGTTTTTTCGCGTCGAATTAACGTTGATATAACGTTTGAATCTAACATTGATTTAACGTTGATAAATCAACGTTGAAAAAAACTTTCATTCTAAACGTTAAATCAACGTAAATTCAACGTTATTGTAACGTTTTTTCGCGTCGAATCAACGTTGATATAACGTTTGAACCTAACGATAATTTAACGTTGATAAATCAACGTTGAAAAAAACTTTCATTCTAAACGTTAAACCAACGTTAATTCAACGTTAGGTTTCAACGATATTTCAACGTTATTTCAACGTTATTTGCCGGCTGGGATCCTTATTCTTTTATGACTAGTTCATTTTTTGAAAGCGAAAGTTTGACGGACAAAAGTTTTTCGGCTCAAAGAGCTTTCGAACTTTTGAGCGAAACTGAAAAAATAACCACAAAATGGACTATTCAATACGGACAAATGTTTAAAGGGTACAAATTCGAATTTTTAAAAAAATATATTTAAGAAAACAATTCCATCTTGTTAGACAAGAACATTTATAATTTAATGATTAACAATTACGACATGAACGTTATAGGCAGCAGACCCATCGGAGAAACCATGTTCTATCTTACTTTTACAACTTTATTTTCTTTTAAACCTTCTTTACCTTTTAGAACTTTTGAAGATGCAACGTCTTTATCCAATAACGTAGTGGAACTTAGTTACAAATCAGACAATCAAGATTTTTTTGACGACATTAAAAGCAACGCCAACCAATTTTTTAACGAGGATGATCCGACAAAACAAAAAGCAAACATCGAAATGTCAATGATAATGGGATGTTTATATTCGTCTCAACTTAGTAAATTGCCCATTTTGTTTTCAAATTATCGCAAATGTTTTGAGCTTAGGAGCGACATTAAACAAATACAACACTTTGCAAAATTGTTACAAAATTTAACAGTGCTCGGAAAAGGTAAAAGTTTGCACATTTATCCCAAAGCCATTAAAATCAAGTGGGAAAAATCTAGCTTGTCTTCTACATCTACTCTAATATCTGCTTGGACGCCTAAACCAGCCGAACCGAGGTATTCGATTGGTACACCCGTTTCTTTACCGTCTTTACCAACAACAAAACCCGAAAAGACTCCTATTACTAGCGAAGAAACACCTGCAGACACAGAAAGCGAAGAACCTGCTCCGATTTCAGCAGAACCTTCTCCTATCTCCTCTGAAGCAGCTCCTATAGCTGAAACTCCTAAAAAGGGAGTTACATTAAGAAGAAGTAAAAGGAAGCCTCCAAGAAAATCCTCGCTATGATGAATGACAAAATGACAAAACAAATCGACTCTCTCGTGCAAGACCAACTGACACACGTGACAAGTCGCCTTTTTGGTTTGACGCAAATTTCTAAAATCGTAAAAATTCTTTCAAAATTTAAAACATTAAAAAAAAATACAACAGACACCAAATTATAAGAACAGCTCATAGCCGTATTAGAAAATTCTATTTATGCCAAATAGGAAGGCATGATAGTCGCTTGGTCACATCAAACCCAATTATTTAAAAAGACCACAGACATAAAAGCCAAAAAACAAGCTCCTCGAAAAACTTATGTATAAGAAACGCATCAATTTTCTTAAGAAAAACCTCATCAATATTTTCAAGCCGATTTAGCTGACATGAATATTTTTAACGTGAACTTTGGAGGAACTCGAAAACCCTTTTGCCTCGTCGTTGTAGACGGAGTATCCGGAAAAGTGTATTTGAGAGCTACAGCCAACAAAACCGCCGAAAAAATGTTGCACAGTTTCAAAGAAATATTTACAGACATTAAAAGAGAATCCAAACAAAGTTACATTTATTTACAAACAGACGAAGGAGGAGAATTTTTTAATCATCTACTTCACGACTGGTTTGAAGATCAAAACATTTATCATTTTTGTTCTAAGAATTACGGAAAAGCTTACTTGGCTGAATCAGTTATTGCGCGTCTCAAACTTTTAGTTCAAAAATTGCAACGACAAGATCAATTGAAAAAAAAATTGGAGCACATATCTCGATCAAATCGAACAAAGATTAAACGAAAAAGAAAAAACGATAAGCGGATTTTCTCCCGAAAAATTAGACGGAAACGACGCGACAGCTAAAGCGGCTCGTTTGATAGATCAATACAAAAACACGCAAAGAAGAAAACGCGATTTTACCTCTAACCTTCTTTATCGCGTCGAAAAAGAATACAAAAACAAAAGATGGGCTGTTTTAAAACCGCTGTCCGTAGGAACAGAATGTTATATGCGCAAATATAAAAAAGATGCGGCAGACACGTTTAGCAAATTGTCTACTCGAAATCGACCTTATTGGGATACAACCAGAAGAGTCATCATCATGAAAATAACTGAACGCAACAACCCGACAACTCAAGGTTATACCCGTTCAAATATATAAAGTCGGAGTAGTAGGAGATCTCGAAACGACGTACAAAGTTAAAAGAGAAGATTTGTCACCCATCGACGAAAAAGATAAAGACATTTACTATAAAAATTTTGACGCTTACCGTTCGACGTTTTTGAAATATTTAAAACCTTTGCAAGAAAATAAAAAAGATAAATCAAAAAAAGAAAAAAAAAAAGAAAAAAAAAACAAAAAAAATGAACAATTTAACCTATGATGATATTTTAAATCCTAATTTATACGATTGTAATACTTATTTTTATTCAGAAATTAAAAACAAACTTCAAGATGCTGTTCAATAAAACGAACCCGTTTTCAAAAAGGATACCGGCATGCATTTAGTATCTATGGATGTTCCTATTAATTTAATTCGCGTAGACGATAACTATTACTTACCAAACGATTTTACATTAAAAATGGAATCTGTACCGGTCTTAAAAAAAATGCCTTTAGACATGCAAACGTACATGAAAACAAATGTCAACAAAGTAGTACCCTTTTATTTATGCACTCGTCAAGTGGTTTTGTTTACTGACGCGCATAATTTACCAGGTGACACGTTTAATCAATGTCAAATCATAGATATTCAAAAAATAAATACTACTTTTTTTACAGAACTACATTATTACCAGAAACGAAACTTTACGGGACTACATATAGCATAGTAAGCCCATATCAAGACGATTTTGTCGTTCGCAGACTAAATCATTTTAGTACTAAGTTACAAAGACAACTGACATTCGAAGACTTTTTTTCCAATTTTCCGCAAACTAAAAGCGTCAACATCGCTAGCGAAAAATACTTTGACATTAAATATTTGTTCGATTCGCAAACAAGTTTTCATTATCCTATGAGCACCGGAAGTAAATCTCTTTTTAAACTTAATCTCAATCAAAACAAAGTATCAGAAGTCGTTTATCCGTTGTTTTTTTTTCAAGAAACAACGGGACTGGGTCAATTTCGCAAACATCCTAATTATACATGGTTATGGTATTATAAAAGAGAAGTATTCGACGCAAATATACCCCCCAACGTCCAATTGAACAATCTCTATCCGATAAGAGGAGTGCCACTGGATGGCAATGGCAATCCCTTGAACGATAAAAAAAGTTTGTCTAATTTTGCATTTTTCCCCAATAGGTCTACTGCTACCACTTTTATAGCAGAAGACCTCAGTTCGCTTAACCTGTATCAATATGTATTATCTAAATCCGTCTACGAAAATTTATATGCTTTTTCTAAATTGACGCATTAAAGTGACAATTTTATCGTCTACGCCAAACATCCATTAGATAGCGTTAATTATGTTGTACCACCAAAAGTAAATCCCGTTTGTTCTGTTATTTTAAACAATATAGAAGGACTAGATAGACCTTTTATTCATATTATGATTACTCCTAAATTTGGACCCAAAACGCAAACCGTGGTTTTAGGTTTATTCGGTTCAACAGTGATACCCGACACTGCTGACGACAATATTTTAAGCGTGGACGTTGATCTTTATATCAATAATATATTACCTAAATCGGGAGCCATCCCATCTATAATGACTAGCACCATGTACACCAATAACGGTGCATTTGGTTTCGAACCCACGGAATTGCTTTGTTCTTTTTTTCAAATTTATTTCCCGTTTACAAGCGGGAGAAAGTATTCTCGCTATACTGTAAAAGATGTACCTTTTCAATCTTTGAATATACCCCTTTTTAACAATAACGACGTCATATGGCCTGAAAGAGAATTAAAAATGCTTGACGTTTTCAGTCAAACATTAAACGCTCCAGGAAATAATTTGCTCGATTTAAACTTGAACATCATTACCTTTAGCTATTTTATTTACGAAGGGAACGACGTCAACATTAATAGTAAAAAATTAAACAAAGATTTAAACTCATCTTTTATTCCTATTGACAATTATATCAATTTTTATAGTTTTTGGACGCTTCCCTCGTTTGAACAAAGTTTACGTTCTCCCGTTTACATCAGTTTGTCATTGCAAATAAACATGTCGTTAACTCAAATCAATTACGCTAACACCATTTTTTACGAATTGCAAGGGGGTACCTATTCTCCTCACAAACCAACTTTAACCAGTGGCATTTATTACAACATTTCTCCTTCTTCTAACTTACGAGAAGATTTTTATTCGTTGTTATCAGGAATTTCTACACTAACCGTTAAATATAGAGCCGAAACGTTTATCGAAGTATTGCTTTACTGCGAACAAAGTAAGTCCATTTTTTCAAACACGCTCAAAGTACCATTGATCAATACGGCTAATTTAGAAAGAGCAACGACGCCTAGTCATAAAACATGGTTAAACGGTTCAAAATCTGTTTTACAAAACCAAAGCGTTAAGCAGTTGTCATTTTATTGCACTTCTCTCAACGGAAAATTTATTTATCAGAAAGACGTCAACGGTAACATTATTAAATCTTGGAACGACAGTTTACCTCTCAAAAACGTTATTCTAAAAATGTATCAACCAAAAGGAATCAATCCTGTTCCCTATACTTTACTTTTGCAAAGGGATCAATATAGTTTAACTAACGAAACTAATCCTTTTACTATGCAAGTGGATCAAAACATGACCAACATTATGGCTCAAGATTTTAGAATTCAAAAAAAGAGACTCGCCTTTTCAAGATGCACTTTGATGCAAATAAGCAATTTTAATAACACCGTTTCTAATTTTCCTATTAACCCTGATAACCTTATTTTTATCAAATGCGATCAAGCTAATCAATGTGGCATGTACATGAACAGAAGATACGAGCCTGGAATTGTGGCTTTTTTTAATTTAGCTGATTACAATAATGCTAGGCAACTCGTAGTAAATATTGATTTTACTAAAAATAGAAAAACTGAAATTCAAGGTCAATTGACTACGTTTGATATTAACGACGTTGAAGATTGGAAAAGAACAAAATGGTCTTTTCTTAATACAAAAAAAGAATTGCTTCAATATAGCAATTTGATTGCAGACGTTTTTTTTAATCCTACTTTGAAAATACAAATGATTCCTTTTTACACTTGAGTTCCGATTAAAAATTAAAAAAATGCCCTATTTGTAATTTTTTTCCAATTTTATTTTTTTGTTCATATATAAATATTATAATGAAGTAAAATAAAAAATTAAAAAAAAAAAAATTATGTCTCTTTTTTGTGCTAAAGGACGATACGATAAAAATTTATTCAACAAAAGTACTGTACAAATTCAATATGCTGAAAAAGATCATATTAACAAATTGCAAAATTATGTAGTCAAATTACAAAATCAACTTTCTCAATATTCTACAAAAGCTGATATTAATAACATTCGAGCAGAATTGGATCAAAAATGTGAATCTTTAAAAAAATTAAAACAAAAAGAATTTGCAGATATTAAAAAAAGTTCTCAAAAAAAAAAATTAAAAAATGATAAAAATGTTAAAAAAGTAACTTATGCTGAATCTAGTGAAGAAGAAGAAGATGAAGAAGAAGAAGATGAAGAAATTAGAAAACCTCCCAAAAAACAAAAGAAACAAGATTTGGACAAAAATAAATCTGAAAATTCGTTGTGTTTTGCATGTTTGCAAACGGTAGACGCTTTAGATGTTAACGGTATGTGTAGAAATTGTACCATTCAACAAAAAGCTTTAATTTCGAGTCCATATTTAGCTAAAAATACAGAAAAAAAGAAAAAAGAAAAATGAAATAAGAAAAATTTAATAGAACTTGGTTATACTCGAGCATTAAAAGATGTTAAATATAAAAAATACCATTTAAAAAAAACACTTCCGAATCCGATGATAAATAAAATGAATATAAAAATAAAAATTTAATAAATAAATTTGTTTTTTAAGCTGAAAAATAAATATATATAAATATATATTTATATACATATTTTTTTTCTTTTTTTTTTTGTGCGAAATAAAAAAAATGATTGGAATGGGGGCAATGCCAAAATATATGAAAAACGGAAACCGTTATACGCCTAATCATGACGGTCCCGTATCAATAGATGATTGTTGCAACGGTTTATTTTTTTCCATTTCTTCTGTATTTATATCTTCTATAATCGAATCTTTTATTTCGTATTTTTCTTTTTTTATTTCAACTCTAATTTCTTCATCGACTCGTTCTTTTACTTGCTCTTCAAGCATTTTTTTTTTAATTTAAAAAAAAAAATTTGTTTATTTATACTTTTTTTTTTTTAATATTTTTTTAAAAAAAATAAAACAGTTTTTTTTTATTTTTTTAAAGTGTTCAATAACAATTGACTATTTGCAAAACTCCAACAATGATTATCATTATCATCATAATACCATTCAGAATTTTCTGTATTTTGTATTCTTTTAAAATATTTAAAATCTTTATTTGTCCAATAATCGACCCATTCATCTAGATTTTTTAATTTTGGATCATTCCAAGATTCATCTTTATTAAAATAAAAATCTACCTCAATATTATTTTTTTTTTCTTTTTCTTGTTTCAATTTTAATTCTTCTGCTTCTTTTTTTTTTCTTTTCCAATTTTTTTCAAGACGTTTTTTTATTTGTTGCAAATCTGGATCTTTGTTTTCTTTATTCGTTCTGGTATTTCTACTATAGTCAAAAACACATATAAAGCTAAACCAATGATTTTAAACGGAAATGTTACTATATCAAACACTAATTTTAAAAATCGCCTTAACCGTTCACCCATCCTTATGATATTTTTAACTAAAAAAAAATTAATTACATGTTTTTTTAAACATATAGTGTATTTTTACGATATACTTTTTCATGATTTAAATTAAATTTTTCAAATCCTTTATAATAATTTATAAAATTTTCTAATCGTTTTAATAATATTATTAAACGTTTGTTACGAATATCAAATTTCCATACAACAAATAAATCTAATTACATTTTTTCTCTTTTTAACCTGGAGTATCCAAAGCTATAATATAAAAATATTTTTTACGAAAACATGTTAATAAAAAACAAATTTTATACAATTCTTTTATTTTTAACTCTTGAATAACAACAAGGTCTATATTATTCATTAAATCTTCTATCGATTTATATTTTCTTTTTTCTACATCATCTAATACATTTTTGCATTTTGTTTTTATTTTATAAAATTCATTCTTTTTTCTCTTCTTCTTCGTTTTTAATACGTTTTTCTTCTTCGTCGTATCGTTCAATATTTTCAAACAAACCCAATATACAAAAAAAACAGACTAAACCGCACTAACCACCGACTAAACCGCACTAACCACCGACTAAAGTTGCAAATGCTTCTGGTATTAATATAGTAAATAATATATATAGACCCATACCAATCATTTGAAAAAGAAATATTACTATTCTATATACTAATTTTAAAAATCGCCATTTCTTTTTTAAATAGTTTAAAATTCTAATTATATATCCATTTTCTTGCTTAATAATGTTTTCTTCTGTAATAATTTCACCAGCGTCTTCATTCGTATCCATTTTTTTATATGACGCAGTATACATTTTTTTTTAAATAGGACTAAGCTTTTGACGCACTAAGCTTGCGCACTACACTCTTTTTTTTATACAACTAAGCTTTGACGCCATAAAATAGAAGCTTTGACGCACAAAGCATGCGCAGTAATCCTTATCTTACAGATGACGCCACAAAATAAAAAAATTTGACGTACAAAGCATGCGCAGTACTCCTATTTTTAAATCTGATGACGCTCTCACCAGTCTAATCCTAATCCTGAAGGCACATGCTGCGCAACCCCCCTTGCAGGGGGTGCGCATGCGCACTGCATACTATGACGCAGAGTATGACGTCCAATTCCAATTCCCATTGCCCATTGGTTAATAACGGTCACGTGGTACACAACAATGCCGGAACACGCTGTTTTTTAACATACTACTACGCTGGAACACGTTTTCTTTTTATGGTAGAACCACTTTGAACCTATCAGATTGCTTAGCCAAGTCACGTGGTACGTTTGATCTCATTGGTTAGACAAGTCACGTTGTACGTTTTAAGCATTCCAATTGGATAAAATGGAACGGATGGAACGCTGGAACGACCTGGAATGGTTTTATTTCCTTATAATATGGTATCGTATCATCAAACGTGATCAATTTATTGTATCGTTCTGATGATTTTATAATGTTATTTTCAATTTCTAATAAAGTTTGTACGTGTTCGTTGCTGCAAAATTTTTTGATATTGGGAAAAACATTCAAATTGGCTTCTCGGATAAAATCTAATTAATAACAATCGCGTAATTCTGTCAATATTTTGTCGTCAAAAACATAATTTTCTGAGTAAAGTTATTTAAAAACTCGATAACGTGTTCGTTAATAGTGACAAATTTATAATTTAAGTTCATTTTGTTTTGAACAAAAGGTTGCAATTCTTTTCCTAATTGATTAGGTATTTCTTTAAATAGTTTTTCTAATTTGTACGTGTTAAAAGCGTTGACCTAATGCGTATAGCATAATTGATAATTTGGTAAACCTTTTGCTCGATTTTTGTGATCGCTTTCTCCTGCCTCTTGTATTTCTTTTTTTTTTTAATGTGAGCGCTGTAACACTTAGGCGCCATAGCAAAAACTTGTGCAATGTAAGACGAAGAAGGAACTTCGTTTTGAAAATGATCGCTTTCTTTTGCATATAAAGGTGAATAAAAATTGCGGTTTTTGGGGTAATTGGAATAATCCATCCATTTTTGACCAAGTTTTTAAAAATGAATCCATTCTTTTTTGAACGAAAAGTTTCTTGTTTTTCGTCTGTTTCTTTAGTTATAAAAAAATATCCGGAATCAGTATCCGTAACTACTAAATGTTTTTCGGCACTGTGATTTCTTAACACTTCTCCCAATTCCTATCCGAATCGCGTATCGTTAAGTTTAGCATAAGAAAGTATTTAAGAAGCCACATAACGCATTTGTTTGTTAAACAAACCACATTTTTCGCTTATTACTAATACTAGACTATCTTTATACATGTTAACGTCAGATTTTAACAGTTCAAAATTGTTTTAAAGTTCATCGTTATGTTTAGCACTTAATAAAATGGTTTTGGTTTTAACGTCAAGGATTTTGTTAAAGATAAATTCTATAAAGTATTCGTCGTGGGTAAAATCTTTGGTAACGTATTCGTCGATGCAAATTTTTTTTCAAATAAATCAAGCTTGTATATATTAGGATTAACTCCAACAAATTCATCGTCTTTATACAGCAAATTTTGAAAATGAAAAGGAAATAACAATTTAATTTTAATTTTCGTATGACCTTCTTGTAACAACGTTAACCGAACTTTTTGAAATTGATTTGTTAAATTTTGAAACGCTTTTTCTTCGTGATTAAAAAATTGACTCGTTAAATTGAAAGACGTATTTTGACTTTTGTAACTGTAATGTCCATTGGTGTGAAGTTTAATTGAAACGTCAACTACTTGATCACCATTTTTAATAGCTTCTTTTCTTTCTTCGATATTATCTCTAACTATTTTTTCGGCTAAAGGATAACGCTATAAAGGTAAATCTTTATATATATTTTCAACAACGCAACGGCAAAATGTTGTCAACCAAATCAACGTATTCGCAAGTTTTGTGTGAACTCAATTCATTATTAATTTAGCAGTTTTATTTTTTTCAATAGTGTATCGTCCGTTATTTTTTCAAATTTTCTTTTAGCTACAATTTCTGTAGGCGAATAATCTTTTAAAGGAATAATCTCCTTTTCGACCATAGGTGAAAAACCACCTACTTTATCTTGATACTCTGGTTTCATTTTTATTTGACAATGAACTAATGCGCTTGTGGAAAAACCGTTTGGATTGACGCGATGATGATTTTCAATGACATCTTCTAAAGTTTGATATTCTAAATCAAAAGAATATTTTATTTGAAACGGTAAGGGTTTTAATTGAGCTCCGCTGTATTGACCGTTTTCGTCTAAAAAAAACAAACAACCATTAATATTGCTCTTTAATCCGAGTTCTTTCATTTTGTTTTCGAAATAATCCGTATCGATAGCATATCTTTGAGAAGCCTTTGTTGACATTCCTTCTCTAACGCTTTTTTTAATCATGCGTTCGTGCTCTTTGGACGAAGGATATTGTATTTGAATTTGACTATTATTTGCTGACATAACTAATTATGCTTAAATGCAAAAGGATGCAAAATCAAGTAAGCTGAAACGTTCTTTCGTCAAAATCGACCGTTACTGAACCTAAAACCACTGCATCCAAAACAGTGTCTATATATGCAACATAGATTTTAAACTTTTCAAGTTTAAAAAATGCCATAGTTTGGTCACAGTTTCGTAAGCCTCTTTGATTTTTTTGATTTCGTCTTCTAGCGTTTTTGATTTCATCAAGTCGTTTTTAGCAAACAATTCGATAGAAAGTATTCTTTTGTATTCAATGTTTAAAAATGTATCAGAAATTTAAAAATAGGGAAAAAGAGTCTTTTTTATAAAACAGGTTTTAAACTCTTTTTTGTCCGCTAGTTGATTAATTTGAGGATAAAACGGTAACAAGTAATGAAGCATGGTGTTGAAAACTTAATTTTGAGCTTTTTTAGATAACATGCTACTCGCATGATCTAACGAGCAGTTTAAAATTTTCAAAGTGTCTACAATTTTAATGTGTTTGATAATGCAAATAACGTTAAATTTGCTCGCACCTTTTGAAATGACAAATGTGTTCTCCATATTGCTATGCTTTAAAAAGAGTTAAAAGGTATTTCTTCTTCTTCTAATTCGTCATCGTATAAAGCAACGTCTAACATTTTTTTTTTCAATCCTTCAACAATCATGATGCAATTGTCAAAAGGAGCGTTGTGCGCAAACAAAGGACAAGAAAGTTTGCTGCTAAAGCGAGCTAAATTTTTATTACAATAATCATGAGCTAATCCGCAAACTTCACCAGAAAAATGATCGTGATCGATAACCAAATAATCTTCGAAACTAGATAACAAACCGTCACAATCTTATAATATTTCTTCTCCTTTTTTATCTTCTTGTATCAAATCTTTTAAAGTTGATTTTCTTTAAAATTCGTTATTAAAAAATTGTACCATGCAATAAAACCCCAAATTAGCACGAGGTAGTTGTAATCGTGACATTAAATGTAAAAACGTAACAGCATCTTTTATGCCCATACCGTATTCGTATTTCTAATGAATTCTAACTTCGTTAATACACTTTTGAAAAAAACGTATCAAAAAATAAAAATCTTCTAACATTTTAATAGGATCATTTTCAAACCACACGTTATATGTTCCTCGTTTATAATACGTTTTCCTAAACATTTTATATACTCTATCAGTTCTAATGAACAGACTCTAACATAATTGCTCAAAAAAACGTTGGTTATCAACGTACGCTTAAATTTTTCTCACCATCTACAGCAAATATAAAACAAAGTCGAAATTAGGAAATTGCTTTTAACTTTTTCTGAATCGTTTGTTAATAAATAATTTTGACTTGACGGTTTGAGCATAAACAATTCCAATTTACTTACTCTTTTAAACACAAAATTAGAAACTTGTACGCGTTTGTCGTTATAAAATCGAAATTCGTTATGATTTACCAAATTAATTTCGTGATGTAACATTGTAGTCATTTTATATTTGTAAATGTCAGATTTGCGAATTTTGTCAGCAGGCCATCTACAAAATAGACAGACCATCATAAAGGATTTTCTTCTTGCCACAAAATGCATTTTTCAAATTGGAAAATGTTCAAGTTTTTAAAACGAGGTAAACATATTTTGTAGGTAAAACGAACCAAAGTGTCTGCTAAAATAATCAAGTCGTAAACTCTTAATTCTGTTTTGAATTTTTTAGCGTTTTTGTAGTTTTCGTTAAATTTTTTCCACAAATTATCTCGATGTGTTTTTTGAAGTAAAGAAACGCATTCTTGAAAAGTAACAGTTAACTGAGTTAAAGGATTTATTTTTAAACTTTTGATTGTGTTCTCGTAATATAAAATATATTGCGTGATCACTTGACCTCGTTCGACTAAACCAAAACAATTTTTGGCTAAATTTTCAGACAAACATTGAACAATGACCACGTGACAATAATAAGGCAAATCAGACAATGGTTTTATTTGCTTAGTTTCTTTTAAATAAGATTTTTGAAAGCTCGTTTTACAATCAAAAGTAATAAAAAACGGCAATACGTTACGACTAGTATTTACAAGGTTGTTTTGAGGTTCATAATAATGTCGTTTTTCTCCGTATACGAATATGTTAGATTTATAAAATCCTTTTTATTCATGAGTAGAATTAATATATTTAAGACCACATGCTGGACATTGAAATAATAAATTATTTTTGTATAAAATAACATAACGTTAATTGAGCATGCTTACAGCGTGATGAGAACCATTTCTTTCATAAAAACAAATTTTTATAGTATTGATTGTTTTTTTACGTTCTCTTTCTTCTTCGTTGATAAACTCTCTTTGAGAATTTTGATCATCTTTAGTATTGTTGGCACTTTCGTAAACTACTTTTAATAATTCGGTAAGAACGCTTTTATATTTTGACTTCATGTTAGGATGTAACAAAGAACGTTTACATTTTTTTATTTATCGAAAAAATTTAATTATTTATTTGATCAAAACTATTTTCGTAAGCAAAAGTTTGACACAAATTTGACAGTTCAAGAAATGATCAAATTTTACTTTTTTCTTTTAACAATGTTAAAGGTTCTAACCACGAAATATTTTCATTTTCAAAAAGAAGCTGTAATAATTTTCTCCTGAATACAAATCTTGACCATTTTTTTTCAATTATTTTTTCATTCTATTCTTTAATTGTGTTTACGCTCCATTTTCGTATGAGCAGCGAAATGACAAAAGCAGAGTAAAAACACAAACCATCGTCAAACAGTATGCTGTAATCTAAAAACTTTTTTCTTTTTTTGTTCGTACAATAATAATTTAGAAGAAATACTTTTTTGATTTTTCCAACCAGTTAAAGAATGAGGTTGAACCATTTACCAAAGCATTCATCTTGATTTTCTTTTTTGTATTGTCTTTTATTGTATGAAATTTTACTTTCATTTTTTTGATAATATATTTTAAACTTTTTGGATTTTTCTTCAAGAATTATTTTTTTCATCTTTTTTTAATAGAATTTTTTATTTTTTTCAGAATTTTTTTGTCTTTTTTTTCATTAATTCTTCAGAAGATAAATTATTCATCTTTTTTTGATAATATTTTTTATTCCTTTTAGAATTTTGATGTCTTTTTTTCATAAATTCTTCAGAAGATATATCATTATTTTTTTTTTTTTGATAATGTTTTTTTTTTTTTCAAAATTTTGTTGTCTTTTTTTCATTAATTCTTCGGGAGATTAGTAATTCTTTTTTTTTGATAATATTGTTTGTTCCTTTCAGAATTTTTTTGTCTTTTTTTCATTCTGGTATCGGGAGAAATTTTAGATAATCTTTTGTACCCGCTCAGTTCGTAGTTTCTGAGTTTCATCATAGATTTTTCGGTTAAATTACTCAATGTTTTTACTTAAAAACTTCATAGCCGAATTATTCTCCATCCGCTATCATTTTCTAAAATGTTAAAAACAGATCGAATATTGTTGTCTTTAATACATTGCAAATTAACAGCTCCTTTTATCGGTTTAATATAATAAATAGATAAATTGTAACAACGTTTAATAATTTTACAATAACCGTCTACTGTAAACTTTGCACAAAGAGATATAATATTATATCCTAATATAAAGTTTTGAAACAAATCAGCAAAAGATAAACTTTTTTTTAATTCGTTATCAAAACTAACTTGTGTTTTTTCATTGATATGATGAACAATTTCGTCGGGAGATTGCACTTGCTTGTTTAATTCAATACCTTCTATAACATCTTCATCTTTGTAATTGTCTTTTACATAATAAAACGTTTCTCTATAATAACTTTCGTTTGCTAATTTTTCTTTAACAATTTTAATTTGAAAATGCATTTTATTTATATTGCTAAAAAAATTATTTTTTTATACAATTTTTATAAAAGAGTTCAACATCTTTATCTATCGATATATTTTTAATACATTTCTTAGTTCGTTTTTGTTTTTATGTATAATATAAATGCCATTTAAATTAAAATCTCGCGAAAACGCTACATAAATAACAATGAAACAAACGAATATCGTTTATTTTCTGTAAAATAAAAAAAACCACTTCTTGATTAAAAAAAAACAAACGCACGTATTTCGAATTTATAATTACGTCATTTTAAAAATGTCTGGTCATTAAAAGATTGACTGTTTTATCTGTTACTTTTCCTAAACGTATTTCATTTAACGCGTTAAAAAATTCAAGTTTTTTTTTGTCTAAAACAATCGGTTAACTCAAGAACGTTATGCATGTATTGCTTCCATATTGTTGATTTAAAAACGTTATCAGCTTTTACAGGCGGCAATTGATAAAAATCACCACAAACAATAACTCGAATTCCACCAAATAATTCATCGTAACATTGATTTGTTTTACACGCTAAATTATGCAACAAATCAAAAGTTTGTTCGTTATTCATCGAAATTTCATCAATTATTAAAACATGCGTATTTCTCCATCTGTTTAAAACGTCTGGTGTCATGTGTTTACAATAATATTCCATAGGTTTGGTACCAACTTCAATACCAGCAAAACTATGTATAGTCATACCTCTAATTTGTTGAGCTGCTTTACCAGTACATGCTGTAATTTCAATGTTTTTTATGAGTTGATCGCTAGAAGCTAAAGCATTAAGCAAATAACTTTTACCACAACCAGCACTACCAGTAATAAAAAAAATATAATACTTCATCAAGCCATTGAAAAGCAATTTTTTGTTTTAGTAAAAAATTCATTTTATATTCAGAAAAAAGTTTTTTTTAAATTAAATTCAAAAATTGTTTATAAACTGTAAAGTAAAATTATTGCATATTTTGCAAACCACATCATCAACGATAAATAATACATTTCAAGTTTGCGATATTTTTCACATTTTTTCATATTTTTTACAAATTCTTTGTCTTTCATCAACTCTAACATGTCAAAAGTCATTAAATTTACAATGAGTTCTTTTTCATCCGTTTCAATAGCGTTATGTTTTTTGATTATTATTTTTTTAAATGTGTTTTCTTGTGAATATTTTCTTTGAATATCCATATTTACTAATCTGAAAAAAATTTATAAAAAAAAACAATCATTCATGCAAAAGTTCAATCATTTCCTAAATGCGATCTAATTTTAAATTTACTTCTTTAATTTATTGTTTTTTAATTATTCTGTATATATTTTGATAAAAATAATAAAATCAATTAAACTCTTCGTTTAAATAAACGGGAAAATGTTGTGACATGTATTGCAATATTATTAAAACCACAAATGAGGTATTCCAAAATATTTTAAATCATGTTGAATTCTTTGAATGATTGTTGTATCGTTGTCGCTCCAACTTTGTTCATCAAAACGTAAAACATAATAACGAAATTTTTCCAAGGTTAACATTTCTCTGAGACATGTTTCATTAAAAACCCACATTAATTCATTTAATAATATTTCTGTTAACTCCATCTAAAAAAATTACAAAAAAATATTTTTTAACAATAAAAAAGTTTTTAAACATATTCGCATACTTTAACATTCATTTGTTCAATAATTAGTTTTTTATCGTAGTTTTTAAAAAAATAATAAAATTCATAAAATTCTTTGTCACTATAAACTGGAATATTTTCCAACAATACTTTTAACAAAATTAAAATAACAAAATTTTTAGCAAATTGATAATAAAAAAATTGAGTTCAATTAGTCCAGATTGATTCTGAAACTTTAAGTTTTTCAAGTTGATCAAAATGTTTTTTAATTTTGCAATTTCCACGTGTTTCTTTATAGGCTAAAGCTTTTTCGTACAATTGCGATAAAGTAAAATTCAATCCAGTAAGCGTTCCATCCACTGATAAATTTGCTAAATTTCGATCTTTAAAAGTTTTCATAAAGTCTTTGAGTTTTAATTCTGTCAGTTTTCGTTTCTCTTGATACCATCTCATGTTGTTTTCAATTTTTTCATTTAATTCATTAATAAATTTTTCTTTGCCTTGATAGTTTTGAAAAAATTAATAAAATTCAGAAAAATTTGTCAGTTTCAATGTCTCCATTTGTAATGTTAAATTTAGATAAATTTAAAATTATTACAAACGCACACACTCTTATTGGCACTTGTCTTTTATTTGTTGATTTCAACGTACCCCAATTATATTCGTCTAAAAATTCACAATTCATTTTTTTGTATAATGGTTCTTGTATTTGTTCTATATACACTTTTTCCATTTCAACCTCCATAGGTACGTAATTCATGTATTAAATTTTTATACGTGAACGGATAGAAATGGCGACCATTTCTAACTTTTCCATATTATCGTTTAACTTAGTTTCTGTTATCATCTAAAAAAAATTATTCATATTTATTAAATTCACAATACGAACAAGAATTATATAAAATTTAACATTCTAATATGATATTTTTCAAATCGTTTTTAAATTTTAAAAAACTTTTATGACTTTCAGTGCAATAATTATATTTTTTAAGTATATCTTCAGATATTTTTATTCTTTTTTCACAAGTTTCAATCATACTTTTAATCAAAATTAAATGAGTAATTAGTATCGTAACACTTTTTTCTATAGGTAAAGAATAAGCATGCCAAAACACTTCCTTCAAATTAGAAACAAAACAATTAGATATAGTTTGGTATTGAAGTCGTTCACATAAATATCTGTTTCCTTTGACTTCTAAAACAATATTTTTTATTATTTCATAAGATTTTTTAAGTTCTAAATTTATTACTGATTCGTCAACATATTCATCATCCAAATCAGTATTTATTCACATACAACTTCCAAATATTTGAAAATCTCTATCATGCTTTTCTTTACTAATTTAAAAATAAATCACAATTTAACATGAAGAAAAAGATAAACGCAAAAAAGTTTTTTTACGTTCATTTTTTCCTTCACGTTCAGATTGATTTTACCAATATTTGTTTTATAATTCATCTAAAAAATATTTAACAAAGATTATTACAATAATGATATTTTATTTATTCTTCATCATCATCATCGTTTTTATTAAACCATTTATTAACTTGTGAAACAAAATAATCTTTCATTATCTAACCTGTAAAAAATTCATAAAATAGTTTAAAATTTTGTTCTAGAAAATAATTCAATCAAAAAAAATTCAAAAAAAAGTGCAATCAAAATGTTTTTTAATTCCTTCTGTCAACTTGACAACAAATTGATGATTGTATGGCATTTCCTCTAATCTTGCAAATTCGTATCGAAAAAAACAATCCCAAGCATCTTTATTTTCATCATTTAAATATTTGTCTTTTTCTAAACAATCATCGCATTTCCTAATCGCATACAAAAGGTTGAAAATCTTTAGCTTGTGTGATCAATTCTTGTAATGTAAACGGAAACCATTCATTAAGTGATAAAAAATTTTTCATTAATTCGTTTACTTTATTTTCAGTGAGTTCCATTATTTTTTATTAAATGTAAAAAAAAATTATAAGCATTATTAATAAAAAAATAATTACAATTGTTAATTAAACAAAAATAAAGAAAAAAAAATGATTTAGTTAATTTTAAAAGTTTATAAATTGTTTTTCTTAATGTCACCTAAAAGATAATTCCTTTTTCTGCTTGATCAATGAGCAACTCGAAAAATAAAGATCTAATTGCATTATCTTCTTCAGGATTTTTTAAATTTTTCTTTATACATTTCATGCGCTTCTGTTATGTTATCTTTTGCAGCAAACAATAAAGCCAAACTCATATTACATTTTTGAAGTATTCTGATTTACATTTCCAAATGTAATTTAATTTCGTCAACTACCTTTAAATTAATTTTACTGACATCACTGTGTATTTTTTTGTTATAAAAAATACGCTAATCATTTAAGCCAATGACCAAAACCACTTTTGATACTTTTTTGCATGTTTGCGATTTACAGCTGTAAAATAAATTTTCTTTCATCTGCCATATGATAAACATCATCTGCCCAAAAACAATATTCTTTACCGTGTTCAGTTGTTTTTAATAACATATATAAATCGGGAAACATTTTAGCAAAAACATTTTTATCCATATTATTTTTATCAAATTGAATCTCTTCCAAAGAACTTGGTACTTCTTTTTATGCTTTTTCTTCTAACAACCATACTGATACCGAATCTTTTATAGCAGTAACAAAGTCTTCATATAGCATATCGAATTCTTTTTGATCTTTTATTAGTTCGTCGTTTAAATAATAATCATAAATAAAAACAACGTGTGCTGTATTATTTAAACGAGTTACTTTAATTTGATTGCTACCGTCCAAACAAAAGAATAATTTAAAATCACCCTTTACTGTGCTTAAACTACTATCTCCTTGAAAAGTAGTTATTTTTTTAGTTTCATAAAATTTCTTAAGACAAATTTTAAAATCCATTTTTTTTTATATTAATTAAAAAAAAAAATATTTTTTCTACTTATATGTTTATTTTGTAAAAAAAATTATTAAAAAAACACTATCAAATATTTTTTTTACAATTTATTACTGGTAAATCAAAACCTACATATAAATCATCTTTATTTACATGACTTATAGTATACAATTTAGAAATAACGTTATAATCTATAATAAAACCACCCAAAAAACCCATTTCGTTATTTCCAGTGATCATTTGACACAAATATTCGTAATGATATTTAAACGTTAAAATATATTCACCGCAATCAGATACGTCTGTTCTTAAATTATTTAAAACTTTATCACCCATTTCGTTTAATAAAAATTGTTAAAAATCCAAATCATCCTTTATCAAAGTATAAAATGTGTTTACAAAACATGTACTACAATATATTTTTTTATGATAACTTTTATGCTCTGTATTACACTTTAACATTTTTTTTATTATGATTATCTTCTTAAACTTCTAAAAATTATTTGTTATATATAAAATGATATCTTTTTAAACGATTTTTACGTTTATAAATTCTTCTAATTTTTTTTTGACTTGTAGAAAAAAAATTTATATTTTTTTAAAAAAAACTTATATTTTTTTAAAAAAAACTTATAATTTTTAAAAATAAACTTATACTTTTTAAAAAAAAAAACTTTAGTTTTTTTTTAAATAAAAAATTTTTGTTTCACCCGACACTGCCCTTACTTATCCTGCCTTAACTAACTTGTTTTTTTCTTAGTAGGCCTACTTGTTGTTTTTAACTCTGTTTTTTTTACAACCGGTTGTTTCTTATCTTACTTACTTACTTACTTTTTTTTTACTTATTCTTATCAGCCTTACTTACTTAGTTTTTTTTTTGTCTTATGCCTTACTTGTGCCTCCTCACCCACTCGTACATACACGCTCGTTTATACACGCTCATGACTCATCGAGAGTACGAGTCTCAGTGTGACACAATCATCAAGTATCAGCGAATTCACCGAAACTCAATGTGGTTAACATATAACTAACTAAGCTAACTAGACAGACGTCATCAAGTATCAGCGAATTCACTGAAACTCAATGTGGGTAACATATAACTAACTAAGCTAACTAGACAGACGTCATCAAGTATCAGCGAATTCACCGAAACTCAATGTGTTACATAAACATTACATAACCATTACATAACCTTTACATAACCATTACATATAATGTTAAAGCCGTAAAGTTATAGAGAGATTCGAACCCTTAGCGCTGAAATGATACGATGTATCATTTCAGCGCTAAGTTTACAACTTAGCGCTGAAATGATACGATGCGCTAAGCTACGTCGACGTGTTGTTTAAGCGTGTTTTGAATTCATTTAAATTAACATTTTAACACTTTACGCAGAGATTTTTTTCTACGCAGAGTTTTTTAAAAGTTGTTTACGCACATTTTTTAATTAATAAAAATAAAAAAACAAACAAACAATTTTACAAATGTAGAACTATTTCATCAAATTGAAAACAACTTTGAAAACTTTGTTAAAAGTATAATATAAAAAAAAAAGTTTTACATTAATAAATTTTTACGTTCAATATATTGTCTTTTTCATTTTTTATAATATGATAACATCCAACAAATCTTTATGTAAATATAAAGTTTCAACACAGCAGTAACAATAATAATACAATTGTTCCACTAGCAATTTTAAACTGTTTATATATTTGATTTTTTTAAACAGTTTATCCACACATGTAAAATAATAATACATAGTTTGTAAAACATCAAGACAATGTTCAATAATATCCTTATAATTATGATAATTCGTATCAGTAAAGAATACGCGTTTCGGGAGACATTTAAATAACAATAGTAAAACTTTTTGCAATTCTATTTAATATTTCTAAATTATTTTCATATCTTTAATACGTTTATTATAAATTCTTTTACAGTGATCTAATTCACTTTCTTCAGCTAAAAAAATTTTATCCATTTCTATAGCGCGATTTATAATAGTTTCTTGCAAATGTTTTTTTAAATTCAAATGCGTTTGATACAAGTATAACAAATCAGCGTCCGACTCGTCAAAAGACATTTTTATAAATGAAAAAATTTATTTGATAAAACTTTATGTACAAATTTTTTATAAAAAATAAACTAAATTAAACAGACACAGCATCTTTCGCATTCATTGCTATCGATACATAAGCAACATCCACGACAAACGCTATCGCTATTGATACATGAGTAACAATCGCGACAAAAGTAACGATTTCTTCTTTGCGGTGTTCCAAATTCATACTAATACATTAAGCGTATTTGTTCTTTAAAAAAAATTATTTTCATTAAACAAAATTATTTTACATTTTTAAAAATTTAAAAAGAATTAATAACACAAAAAAAGTTATTTTCTTTTTAAAAAAGTTTATTTTTAATTTAAAAAACACTTACTAAAAAAAATAAACGTACAGCAACTGGTTTTTTAAACAAAATTTTTTTGACTTTGTTTAATTTACTTGAAGAAATTTTTTTGTAGTTTTTACCATTTTTTTAAATACTAAAAACTGCTACACATGGAATAAAAAAATATTTTTATATACTTGTTGTTGTAGAATAAAAAAACTTTAAATACTCGTTTTCGCGCTTGATTAAACAGATTAACATTTTTTTAAATGATTTACATTTTTTTAAGGGATTAACTTGCTTGTTGGTGGAATGATTGAAAACTCTGAAAATGATCATCACAGATAAAATTCTGTATGTATGATTATCACAGATAATATTCTGGAACATAACTATAACTGACACTAAAACATTCAAATTGACCCTATTTTCATTGGTAACGGATGCTCTCCATACTTAATTTTCAATTTCTTATTCTCGGCTTTAGAAAAAACCGCGCAAAATATATAAAAAAAGAATATACCAACTGCTGTGGCTAGCTAGAAATATTGAGAACCACTCACATAGATGGTTTTGTTTTGACATTTATCTCAATTCTATAAGGTACTTAAACATGGACCCTTGTCCATGTGAATGGAAAAACCTTGAAGATAAACAAAATGATTTTTCCATATTTTATTTAGAATATAAATAAAATATCACAATGAATACATTTTATACCTTATAAAACACATACTAATCACACAAGGACTACAACGATCAAACTTTGCTATACACTTTTTACATATGGAACGCCCCAAAACAAGACAAAAATAGATTAAGTTTAGCATTCTTCTTTACATGACAGATCTATTTGTTTATCACTTTCACCACCCTTTAGGTGGCAGATAAGCCACTTTACTTACTTACTTTTAATTTTAATTTTTTTATATTACCTTTTAGTCACTCTAAAAGCTCTTACCATGTAATTTAGTTATACTTTTTGTATTCGACTACCATATTGTTAGATTTTTTTGATCCTAAGAAAATTTATCTAACGTCGATGAGCCAGTTTGTTTTAGTTTTGCGCCATACAGACTTCAATAACGTTTTTAAAGTTATTATGTGAACAATCTTTGTTTATCAACTCAATTTTTTTAGTCCGCAAGATACTCTTTGATCGATTACGCGTTTATGACCTGTATCGGTCCACTCTCATGTAGTATTCTACATATTAAATTATTATTCATTTATGGTGTATCCACCAATTATATTGTGTATTAGTTGGCTATCTTGAGTTATTAATCTATTAATTAATATTATCTAATACTATTTTCAGTTAGGAATTATCTCAATCTATCAGGTAAAGTTTATATTCTCTAAACACTTTGTCTTACTAAACTCCACACCAAGTTTGCATACCTTTAACACGTACTATTTTTATCCAAGTTTAAATCGTTACGAGTCGTGAATTCCTTGATTGTTAATATATATATATATATATATATATATATATATATATATATATATATATATATATATATATATATATATATATATATATATATATATATATATATATATATATATATATATGTATATATATATATATATATATATATATATATATATATATATATATATATATATATATATATATATATATATATATATATATATATATATATATATATATATATATATATATCTATATATATATATATATAAACAGATAAATATTAGACATTACTTTATTAAAATATGGTATGTCACATTGAAGTATTATGTGCTATCTACTGCTTATTATTTATTTTGTTGTCATTGTCACTATTCTATATGCTCTATTGTCACTATTTTGTATAGATATATTCATGTGTATGTATGTATGTATGTATTATGTATTATGTTAAATGGTCTGTATGTTCATGTGTATGTATGTATGTATGTATGTATTATGTATTATGTTAAATGGTCTGTATGTTCATGTGTATGTATGTATGTATGTATGTATTATGTATTATGTTAAATGGTATGTATGTATGTATGTATTATGTATTATGTTAAATGGTCTTCCAAAAAAGCTCAATTACAATCATCAAGATATTACAAAAGAATCTCTAATTGCTAAAACGTTTAATGACGTATTTGTCAACGCAGGTCTAAATTTAGCATCCAAACTAAAACACAGTGATTTTAACAAGGAGAAATACTTGACTCCTAGCAAATCAATAATGGAAAATGCGGAGTTAACCGAAAAAGAGTTATTAGATGCTGTTCTTTCATTAAAATTAAACAAATCACAAGGAGTTGATAACATTAGCAGTAATGTCAAAATTAAATGTATCTTCTATATTAAAAAATCTATTTGCATATGTTTAATCTTTCGTTTAAACAAGGAATCTTTCCAAAAAAATTTAAAATTGCAAGGGTAATACCAGTTTTTTAAATCTGGAGATAATACTAATATTTCTAATTATAGACCTATTTCCATTCTTCCTTGCTTCTCAAAAATACTAGAACGCATTATGTATAACAAATTATATTCATATTTAGAAAAAAACAATATTCTATATAACAAACAATTTGGCTTCAAAACAGGACACTCTACTGATCATGCAATTCTTCATCTTGTTCAGATTAATTTTCAAGCTTTTGATAAAAACAAGTTCACTTTAGGTGTTTTCATAGATCTAAGTAAGGCGTTCGACACAGTTGATCATAGTATTTTAATTAATAAATTAGAGAACTACGGTATCAAAAATATTAACATAGCTTGGTTTAAAAGCTACTTATCTAATAGAAAATAGTATATTTCATTCGGCAATAAAAAAACTAACAATATGACAATTACTTGCGGCGTTCCTCAAGGATCTCTATTAGGACCACTCTTATTTTTAATTTATGTTAATGATTTAAGCAAAACCTCTAATATTCTAGATTCTATCTTATTTGCTGATGACACAAATTTATTTTATTCTCATAGTGATATAACAGCATTATTTAAAACGGTCAACATTGAACTCCTAAAACTAACCGAATGGTTAAATATGAACAAACTTTCAATTAATTTAACTAAAACTAAATATACTATTTTTCATCGCCTCCATAAAAAAGAAAAAATTCCTCTTGAACTTCCAAAACTTATTATTAGAGATTACATCGTAAAAAGAGAATGTTCGATGAAATTTTTCGGTGTAATTCTAGATGAAAACATAAATTGGAAAGACCACATAAACATGGTTGAAAATAAAATTTCTAAAAATATTGGATTACTCTATAAAGCAAAACAATTCTTAGATCAATCCTGTTGAAATACATATATTACTCATTTATACATTCTTATCTTAATTATGCAAACATTGCTTGGTGTAGCACCAATAAAACAAAGATAAAAAAGCTTTTTAGCAAACAAAAACATGCAATTAGATTATTATCAAATGCACACGGCCTCTCACATTCAAGACCATTGTTTAACAATCTAAAAATACTAAATGTGTACCAAATAAATATACATCATCTTCTGATTTTTATGTATAAAATTAATAACAATTCAATACCAAATATCTTCAAACCATCATTTAATAAAATTCAACACAAATACGTAACTAAATATTCTAACAACAACTTTGTTCAACCCAAAACTATATACGACTCCACCAAGTTTTCAATAACTGTTAGAGGACCTAATGCATGGAATAAGATAATCAGTAATGATATTAAAACACTTGATCAGTTTAAACAAAAACTAAAACTATTACTTTTAAATAATGAACAAACAGATAATTATTTTTAAATCTATCTATAAATATATTATATTTTAAAACTATCTACTAATGCATACTTTATTTGTCTGGAAGGTCTAAATTCTTTAATTTTATATAGGTATTACAGTCTGTTATATTATAAAAAAAGTACTTATAAAGATTTTTAGCATTTTTAGATTTCATTAGTTTAAATAAATTTATTAGTTTTCTTAAATAAGAGAGAGAGAGGAAAAATAAAAAAAGTAATCTTTTTTGAGTTTTAATTTTTTATATTAATATTTTGTAATTTGTTTTTGAGGAATTAATATATTACACTTTATAAGAACAGATTGTAAATTAAATTTTACGTTTACTTTTTTCATGCTTTTTAGTTTTTTGATATTTTTGTTTTTCTGAATGAACTTTTAAATTTTTCTTTCAAAAAATAAAATCGAAAAAATATCTTTCAAAACTTTGAACTATTAAACTATTTTGCATTTTTTATAAACTTCTTTGTAATATTTTGCTTTTTTCTTAATTTTTTAATTTTCATTTTAGTTACCATGTATTTATATAAATGTCTAGACAAACAAGGGACTTGGTGAAAAGACAACCCCGTCTTCTTCTCGTTCTTGCCATTTTTAAATATTTTAAATTACGGAACTTGTAAATATTTGTACAGCTAAATTATAAAAAAAAAAATAAAAAAAAATAAATGTATGTATGTATGTATGTATATATGTATGTATATATGTATGTATGTATGTATGTATGTATGTATGTATGTATGTATGTATGTATGTATGTATGTATGTATGTATGTATGTATGTATGTATGAATGTATGTATGTATGTATGTATGTATGTATGTATGTATGTATGTATGTATGTATGTATGTATGTATGTATGTATGTATGTATGTATGGAAGAACTAATACCGCCTTACCGAACCGCGCACTACTTTACGCGACTCCTTATCGGCTCTTTTTTTTTTATCGGCTCATTCAAGTGGTTCGATAATTTTTTTAACTTATTTTGCATCATTATCGTTTCTATATCCTCACAGTAGTCCGAATTTTATTGAGCCGATAAGTTGGTGTTTGTATTTTTTACACTTACACATATTTTTCGTAAAATCCATCGTTATTGAACCCTTTAAGGAATTGTAAGATTTATATGTTAATAATGTTTTTACACATGATATATTTAATTTTAGTGATAATAACCTTAAATTATAAATAAATTAACAACTTTATTGACTTACATAACTTACTCTTTTCGTTACCGGTAATTTTTCGCTCTTCTAAAACTATTTTGTTTATTTTTAAATGCGCTAACATTTTATTACTAGTTAATTTTAAAAATGGCAAACTTCAGTCTTCTTAAATCTAAAAGCTTAAATCAGATTGAAAAAGAAAACAGTGAGTTTATTGTAGAGCTACCTCTACACATGTCTGAAGATGCATTTATTGGTGAAGGTTCATTTGCTAAAGTTTATAAATTTTCTCATAAAAAGAAGGTTGTTGCTTGTAAACTTTATAAACATCAATTCCCTAAATCAAAAATGTTTTATATGTCAAATCGATTCAAAAAGCTTGATCATCCAAATATTGTTGCATATATTGGCTTTAGTTTTAGACCTACAGCAATTTTTTTTGACTACTGTTATTGTCTAGTAGAAAATACCGTATGTCATTCATTACCAGAGTTATTAAATTTATTCAACGAAGAAACTTATTTTAATTATATGGAGCGTTTGGATTACTGTTTACAAGCAGCAAATGGATTAAAATATTTGCACGACTTAAACATTGTGCATCATGATTTTAAGCCTGCAAATATTTTAGTTCAGGGCACTTTAAGTAAAATAGTGATCAAACTTTCTGATTTTTGTGACCTTGCTATAATGAAGGAAACAATGGCAACAAAGACTAAGGTAAAAGCTGGATTTGCTGGTTTAACTATAGCTTATCTTTCTCCTGAAATTTGCAATCGAACTGTAAATATTGTCAGTAAAGAGTCAGATGTTTATGCCATGTCATTATCTTTTTTTGAAATTATGTCAGGATTAGACTCACCATGGCAAAATCACTTTTCTATTTATAAAGATATTTTTTTAACTCAAGCTCTTGAAAAAGGAGAAAGACCAGATACAAGTCTTATTTCTAAAATATATTTGGAGTCTGACACAAGACATCTTGTTGAAACAATTGTTGGAGGATGGTGCAATGATCCAGAATTGCGATTAACTTGTGTCCAGGTATCTTTAACTTTTTGATTCAAGATTTTGAAATTTCAAAATAAAAATAAATAACTTTGCACTTTGAAATATGTTACAAATACATAC
>NC_061166.1:1106326-1131326 GCF_022113875.1 Hydra vulgaris
CAGAATGAGAATATTGAAACTAGTAATGAAGAAGACCAGATCACACCAGTTTGCTTACCTCACTTAGTATTTAAATTATTTCAATTAATTTTATTTACATAATTTAGATTAAGACTTAATAGACACAGAATTTAAAACACTTTTGTTTAAATATGCCTTAGGTGTTTAGGCAGAATTATATTTAAAACACAAATGAATTATTGACTCTTATTTATAAATAATCAACTTATTGTATTATTGACACAGACTGAGAAATAAAGGTTTTGACCAGTATTTAAATAAAATATCTCCATAATAGGTATATAGTTGTTAATTATATTTTTAGAATTTGTTTAAATGTGCAGATGAGTTTAATGATCCTGTACTTGCCATAGATAAGGTTTTTAAAAAAATTAATTGCAGTTTTTAATTTTTTCAATTTTGTTTAAAAAAAATTTTCTCATATAAATTTTTTTATTGAAATATAAACTAAAATGTTTTTATTTCAGGATGAGAAAGTTAAAAATAGTAACAAAGAAGACCAGAACACACCAGTTTGTTTACCTAACTTAGTATTTTAATTAATTCAATTACTTTTATTTGCATAATTTAAATAACACACAGACTGGGAAATAAAGGTTTTGACCTGTATTTAGTAAAAATATCAACATACTAGGTATATAGTTGTTACATATTTTTAGAATTTATTCAAATGTGCAGACAAGTTTAAAGGCCCTGTACAAGCTGTGGATGAGGTTTTAAAAAAAAATTCAGTTAGAATTAGGGTTTCCAATCAGTTTTAACCAAAAACCGAAAGCAGCGGTTTTTTGTCAAAACTGATAAAACCGTCGGTTTTCAAAAATGGTTTTGCGGATTTTTGTATGACTGCTTTAATATTTATTTACTATAGAAAGGTATAAAAAAAAATCCCATTTCTAAGTAAATATATTTTCATTAGATTATTTAGATCTTTATAAGTATAAAAAAATGTATAAGAATATTATTTTATCCATAATTTTTACTTGATACTGATTTAGATTTCATATTTTTGTTTTTTTTTCCTTATTTTTTATAATAATAATATATAAATTTTATTTCTAACATTTCTAATACCTTTATATCTAATATTTTAAGTCTAATAAATAGGTTTTATGCCTTTTCATTTTGAATATTTCAACAAAAAAAACATTGAGTATGACAGTCAAAATTTCAGTTTTGAATCAGTGAAGGATGCGATTATTGACTACACTGAAATTTTATTAAATGTACGGAAAGTAATGAAATCCAAATTTTATCAGTTTGCAATCAGATTTTTCCGAAAAAACTTATTTAGGAATATGATAATAAAATCGAACAGCATCTGCATGTTGTTATTGTTGGAAACTGAAATGCTTCATGGCACTCTTTTTCATATGAAACATTATGTCTTCATAATATCAAATAGCATGGGATTATGTTTGTTGTCAAGCACGACCCTTGCATTGGTATTTTTTGTACAGCAGTTCCAAAACAACTTGCATTGCAATTTTTCCAATTATTTTGCAATCATTTATTTTAATGTGCATAAAAACTGCATATTATGTGAGGTTTATTAATACCAGTGAATTACAAACTAATAATAACAGTTTAAAAGTTCATTAATGCCAGTTGAAAGTTAGTTAACACCAGCTCTACAGTTTAAAAACTTTTGATTCAAGCCACCAAAACATGCTCGTGCGAGTAAAAAAGTAAATAAAAATGAATGTCTAGTGGGATTTTCAAATAATGGGGTATTGTGAATATTGAACTATTAACATCACCCCTCCCCCTCCTCTCTCTTTCTGTATCCACACCTGTTTACAACATCAGAAAGTTTAACTGATTATCCTAAAGATGAATTAAATACACTTCTTAATTAAGATAGCATCACACACTTCCCAAATCCACTGATGAGTTTAAACAGGAGTTTTTGCAGAACCATTACGAGCATAAAAACATAAAATCATAAAAAGATTTACAATTATATATCTCCATAGATAACATAAACTTATGAGATAAAGATAAACTTAACTTAACTTTTATTATTTTACTTTTACTTTAACTTTTATTATTTTACAAGAAAAACCAAAAACTGCGGTCAATCACAATTTTTTAAAATTATGAAACGTAAACTGCCAGTTTTTTTAAGTGTGGCTTTTTGGAAACCCTAATCAGAATTTTGATTATTTATATGTTTGTGCCATTTTTCTTACATGCTTTTAAAATAGAATCCTATAAACTTATTCTATGATATTTTACAATTTTCATTCAAATATAACGTTTTAAAGTTCTTATTTATAATTTTAGGATATTGAAAATATGTTTTCTGATGGTGAATTCGATGTAAATATTTCAATATTTGAATTATTTGAAAAAATTGAATATTTTAATTAGTTTTATTTATTTATCTGACTCTCATTAAATATATTGCAATAATAATTTTAGTTTCTTATTGAGAAATCTTTGCAGCGCCAAGAAATCTGTAATGTTCAGGTTGATAATAATGTAAGATTGTAATATATTTGTTTTCAGTATCTAATCGATTAAAAAAAATTTATTTGTGATATAAATATTATTATTTATTGTTACTTTAGAAGTTTCTTACTTCAACACCAAATAAAATTTCTACCTACAAATTAAAATTACGGGTATCTAGAAAGTTTTCATAAGTAGTAAAATTTTAAATAATATTATTTGTTTAATTTATAAATTTCTTAAAGCTATCTTCTTTTTTTTTTTTACAACTTGTTGCATATAGAATTAAATAAATCTGTTTAATCTTCCATACATTATCTAGGCTAAAAAAGAAATTCCATCTTCACCATTGAATGAAGTATGTTTTTTTTTTTAGCTTTTTTTTAGAATTTAAGTTATGATTTGTTACATCATGTGTCTTATTTTACTTATTTGTTGTCAATACCTGTTTAATAAATTTTTAAACCCGCTTGTATTTTGTAAAGTTATTAATTAATAAATTACAAAAGTATAAATTTAAAATTTTTTCAAAGAAATCAGTATAGTTGTTTTTTTAACCGATTCTTAAGTCTGTTGAGGATCTCCTACTTTTACAAGTTACTGATACTTAAACTTTGACATCCCAGGTTTATTTTCAACCAGTTTTTTATAAATCATAATTCCATTAGAACATCTTTTTCAGACAGAAAATGCAGAGACCAGTGCTGAAGAAGACAGTGGCTTAGAAATACATTCAATGAATGTAAATACTTAATTTTGTTTTAAGTTTTACATTTTTTACATTTTTATTCAATTAAATGTTTTTTTTACTTTCTTTAGAGTTTTGTTGAAGTTGAGCATGATGTAGATGAGGTTGATGTATGATGTATTTCTACTTTCTCTTTATTTATAACAATAGCTTTTTTTTAATATAAAAATATAATGGTTTTATATTTATATTATTCAATTTATTTAAGAATGACAGTAGTGATGGCGATTATCAACCAAGCAACCTAAGTAGTGATGAAAGTAGTGATCTTGATGAAATTGAGGAAGCAAATGTTTCAATAGAAAGGGTTGATGTTAATGTATCAGTTATGGATAAAAAAATTCCCAAGATAAATCCCATACTGCAAGATTGTCAAGCTTCTTGTAGCTATTCTGATGTCAGCAGTTCTATAACATCCAAATTGAGTAACTATGAGCAGATTTCTTCTGAAAAATCTATTGAAAATTTAACTGATACAGTTGTCTGCAAAATTAAGGGTGATGCTGTTGGTAAATAATTTATTGTTTTGTTAAAAACTGTTTAGTTATAGATAAATAATTATAGTTAAATATAGTTAAATTAAAATTCATTTCACTCTTGGATTATGTATATAATCCAATAAGTTAATACAATATAATAAAATTTAAAAACTAATTCTAGATATTCCGAAACGAAAAAGTGGTCATAAAATGCACTTTTGTTTGTATTGTAAAAAACGTGTTTGGAACCCTCCTCGACATTTTATGAATATTCATAAAACAGAAGATGATGTTAAGGAAGCGCTTTTTTACCCATTGAGAAGTAAAGAAAGGTCTCAGGCGTGGAAACTAATTACCAGGCAAGGCGATTACATAGCTAATATAAATCTTTTAAAAGCAAATCAAAACAATCTTTTTGTTGTAAGAGAGTCATCAGCCAAAGTAATGGAGCTTGTACCTTGCATAAATTGTCATGGCATGTTTAATGCTAAAACTCTTTACAAACATACTAAAAACTGTAAAGCAAAATTTATGGAAATATCTTTAAATAAAAATTTATCTTCAAGTCGAGCTATGCTTGGTGTAGCTGTTGGTGATAAGAAATTTGGTGAAGTGCATGAGCTCATACTATCAAAAATGAAGCGTGACGATCTTCACCTTATTATTCGTAATGATAATTCATTATTAATGTATGCTGCTGTTGAAATGCAAAAAAAACAAAAAGATAGATATCATGACATAAGGTATTCTTTGCGTTGCCTTGCTCGAATCTTGCAAATATTTCGAAAGAATGATAAGCAAGAAAATGCTGTTGCAAGTTTGTTGGTATTACCTGAAAATTTTGATCTTATTACTTCAGCAGTCAAAATTCTCTCTAAATATAATGGCCCTAGAGATATAGGAAAACCTAATACTTTTCTAAAGGCAGGTTTTTGTTTACGCAATCTAGCACTTACTGTCAGAGCACTTGCTTTGAGAGAAAATTGCTCTATTAAAATTGAAAAAATAAGAAACTTTTTAGAGTTATATGATAGTGACTGGCAAGTTATGGCAGGAAATGCAAGGTCAACTTATGAATCTGATAAAGCAAATCAGCCTGAAGAACTACCATTGGAGGGTGACATAATGATTTTAAGAAAACACATTTTGGATGAAATGAGAGACAGTGTTTATCGCATTGAGTCTTCTAGTTTTTCAAATAAAGATGTAAAACAACTTGCTAAATTAACTTTGACACGAGTACTAACTTTTAATGCTAGGCGTGGTGGCGAAGTATCAAAATTAAAACTTTTGCAGTGGCAAGGTGTTGAGGATGGAAGATGGAAAAGGCGAACTGATATTGACAGCCTTGATGACCCTGTAGAAAAAATTCTTGCCGATCGTATGCAGGTTTGCTATATTGAAGGGAAAAATAAAAAAGGGAAGAGTAAAAATGCTTTAGTGCCTATACTTTTTACAAGTGAAATGATTGATGCTATTAGATTAATTGTAAAGCATAGGTCATATCTAGATGCTCATGATAATAACCCTTACGTTTTCGCATACGGTGAGTTTTATTTAAAAGGTTGGGATACTCTTCAAAACATAACTAAGAGTGTTTCAAATCTTCAACAACCAAGACTTATAACACCTACAAGAACACGCAAACTTTTGGCAACTATGATGCAGCTACTAGATATGAACAATGCTGAATTAACATGGCTTACAAACCATTTTGGTCATACTAAAGATGTTCACATGAATTGGTATAGAAAGGAAGACGCTACCATAGAGCTAACCAAAGTAGCTAAAGTTCTTGTAGCGATCGATGATGGAAAATCTGTTAAGAACAAGAAGATCGATGAAGTTCTTGATGAAAGTATTGGAGTTTTGGAAAATAACTCTCATGGTGTTAGTGTTCCAATGGGTAAACCGTCAGGTAATAGTAAATGGTAATATTTAACAATAAAATAAAATTTTAAATTATTTTTAAATTGTTACATGGCTAAAGAGTTTGGGAATACCAACCCTTTATGCAGTAATAATCTGTTTTCTTATTTTATTTGATAAATATTTTTCTATAGAAAAAAGAAAACAGAACACACCAATTAATAACTGTGAGGACATGTTAAAACCTCATAAAAAGGTATTTATTGGTATCACAACTGGTTTAAATGTAATATTTTAAAAATATTTTTAAAGTTTGTAAACTTTTTAAAATGTTTCAGCTTATTAAAATATGTTTATTAATTTATAGAAAAAGACATGGGAAACATGGACTGAGGAGGAAAATGAAGCAATTAATAAAGCTTTTCGTGCTCATTTTTTACAAAAAAAGATACCTCAATTGCATGAGGTGTTGCTTGCAATTAAAAATTTTCCAATATTGGAAAAAAGAGGACATAAAAAATTAAAGATAAAGTTAGAAACAATATTTTAAGAATGTAAAAAGTAGCTTTTTATAGTAATTATACGGTTAAGTAAAGATTGCATTTAAAATATTCAAAAAAATTTCATTTAAATAAGCCAAAATAATTAGTAGTTAGTAATAAATTGTTTAAATAATTTCAGTTATCCAAGTTTTGAGAGTTAATTGTTTGATTCACTCCTAGACCAGAGTAATCTATAAGATTAATTTTAAGGCTAGAGTTGTCTATTAAATTTATTTCAAGACTAGAGTTATTTATTAGATTAATTTTAAGATTAGAGTTATTTTTTAAATTAATTTCAAGACTAAAGTTATTAGATTAATTTCAAGACTAGAGTTATTTATTAGATTAATTTCAAGACTAGAGTTATCTATATTAATTTCTAGACTAGATTTATTTATTAAAATAATTTCAAGACTATAGTTATTTATTATATTTATTTAAAGACCAGAGTTATTTACTAGATTAATTTCAAGACTATAGTTATTTATTAGAATAATTTCAAGACTAGAGTTATTTATTAAATTAATTTCAAGACTAGAGTTATTTATTATATTAATTTCTAGACCAGATTTATTTATCAAAATAATTTCAAGACTATAGTTATTTATTAGAATAGTTTAAAGACCAGAGTTATTTACTAGATTAATTTCAAGACTATAGTTATTTATTAGATTAATTTCAAGACTAGAGTTATTTGTTAGATTAATTTCGAGACTAGAGTTATTTATTATATTAATTTCAAGACTAGAGTTATTCATTAAATTTATCAGATTAGACTGAAAATTAGATAATTATTATATAAGGCCCATCAAAAGATTTCTGTTTCTTTCTTTTTTTTATTTGATTTTATTTATTTGATTACTTCAATTAAAATAAGTAAAATGAAATGATCATTTAGAATTTTCATTGAAGAAGAATTACTATCTATTGTCATTATGGTACATTATTAAAAATGGCAATCCGTATGCATGTCCGCAATTGATTTCCTAACATTACAACTACAAACAAAACATGTTGGAAAAATATACTTTAAATGAGGTAGTTTGAATTTTCACCTCGTAAGTATTTATCTATTGCTATTTCTTTTGGTATTTTTACATTTTATATTAATGAAATTTAAGACTAAATTGTTTTTTTTTAGGGAATTTTCTACATAATTGAAACGCGTATTTTAGAAATGATTTCATTAGGTGAAACTCATTGAAACTCTGATTTTCACCTTTTATATCATAAACTAATAGCTATAAAAAAGACCCTCAAGCGAGAAGGAACAAAGACAACTTGGAACAAAGAAAAGCAATTAGTAAGTTTAATTTAATTTTTAAAATAAGTTGGTTGTTTAACAACGTAAAGTTTTTCCATTGCCCCTAATATTTCGGCATTGTAATTTGCGTTCCTTAATCGCAATATGTATTTACCCGAGTTTTTGGTAGAGTTTTTAATAGTTTAATAGTTTTTAATAGTTAGTTCTAAAGTAATAAAACATATGCGATGAGCTTAAGGGGCGCCGAGATGAAGAGGGTAAGAGACAGTATGCACCAAAGGAGTGCCAAAGAAAAATAAGGTACGTAAAAAGATTTTTCACTAATAATATAAATAAATTCAAAAATCGAGTTTTTTGTCATTTGACATTCAGGACAATTACTATGAAAACGTTTTTGTTATTTTTCTAACAACCCGACGGGCATTTGGTTTTAAAAGTTACGTTCTAAATGTATTTTAAATGTCTTTTAAACGTCTTCTAAACATTCTTACGTAAAAAACGTTTAAAAGACATTTAAAATACATTTAGAACGTAACTTTTAAAAACAAATGCCCGTCGGGAATTTTGATGCATTACCGAACCTCGCTTATAATCGATAGTTTATAATATCAATTATATTTTCGACGCGTTAATTTACGTTTGGAATCAATTTTAATGTATTACTGACACAAGTAGGTACGTATTAATTTAAAATTAATTTTTTGCGTTTTAAACTAATCAAAGCTTCTTAATAAGGCTAAAAGCCATAGACTAACTAACATAGAGCGTTATTCATTTGAAAATAATTACAAAAACCCTTGTTAAATCTACTTTTTATTAAACTAACAATTTCGATGCATTACCGAATCTCGCTTATAAACGTTTATTATTAACTATATTTTGTACGCGTTAGTTTACCTTTGGTTTCAATTTTGATGCATTACTGACACACATGGGTATGTGGTACTTTGCAATTAATTATTCCAGTTTCAAAATAATCAAAAATTTCTAATGAGGCTAAAAACCAAATGCTAACTATTATTTAGCTTTGTTCATTCAAAAATATTTAAGGAAACTGTTGTTAAAACAATGTTTTGTTTAGTCACTTATTTTGATGCATTACCGAACCTCGCTTACAAACGTTTATTATCAACTATAATTTATACGCGTTCGTTTACCTTTGGTTTCAATTTTGATGCATTACTGACACACATGGGTATGTGGTACTTTGCAATTAATTATTCCCGTTTCAAAATAATCAAAACTTCTAATGAGGCTAAAAACCAAATGCTAACTATTATTGAGCTTTATTCATTCAAAAATATTTAAGAAAACTGTTGTTAAAACAATGTTTTGTTTAGTCACTTATTTTGATGCATTACCGAACCTCGCTTACAAACGTTTATTATCAACTATCTTTTGTACGCGTTAGTTTACCTTTGGTTTTAATTTTGATGCATTACTGACACACATGGGTATGTGGTACTTTGCAATTAATTATTCCCGTTTCAAAATAATCAAAAATTTCTGATGAGGCTAAAAACCAAATTCTAACTATTATTGAGCTTTATTCATTCCAAAATATTTAAGAAAACTGTTGTTAAAACAATGTTTTGTTTAGTCACTTATTTTGATGCATTACCGAACCTCGCTTATAAACAATTATTGTCAACTATAATTTGTACGCGTTCGTTTACCTTTGGTTTCAAATTTGATGCATTACTGACACACATGCGTATGTGGTACTTTGCAATTAATTATTTCCGTTTAAAAATAATCAAAAATTTCTAATGAGGCTAAAAACCAAATGCTAACTATTATTGAGCTTTATTCATTCATAAATATATAAGAAAACTGTTGTTAAAACAATGTTTTGTTTAGTCACTTATTTTGATGCATTACCGAACCTCGCTTACAAACGTTTATTATCAACTATATTTTGTACGCGTTAGTTTACCTTTGGTTTTAATTTTGATGCATTACTGACACACATGGGTATGTGGTACGTTGCAATTAGTTATTCCCGTTTCAAAATAATCAAAAATTTCTAATGAGGCTAAAAGCGAAATGCTAACTACTATTGAGCTTTATTCATTCAAAAATATTTAAGAAATCTGCTCATGTTAAAACAATGTTTTGTTAAGTAACTTATTTTGATGCATTACCGAAACTCGCTTATAAACGATTGTTATCAATTATACTATGTACGCGTTAGTTTACGTTTAGTATCAATTTTGATGCATTACTGACACACATGCGTATGTGGTACTTTGCAATTAATTATTTCCGTTTAAAAATAATCAAAAATTTCTAATGAGGCTAAAAACCAAATGCTAACTATTATTGAGCTTTATTCATTCAAAAATATTTAAGAAAACTGTTGTTAAAGCAATGTTTTGTTTAGTCACTTATTTTGATGCATTACCGAACCTCGCTTACAAACGTTTATTATCAACTATATTTTGTACGCGTTAGTTTACCTTTGGTTTTAATTTTGATGCATTACTGACACACATGGGTATGTGGTACTTTGCAATTAATTATTTCCGTTTAAAAATAATCAAAAATTTCTAATGAGGCTAAAAGCGAAATGCTAACTATTATTGAGCTTTATTCATTCAAAAATATTTAAGAAATCTGCTGTTAAAACAATGTTTTGTTAAGTAACTTATTTTGATGCATTACCGAAACTCGCTTATAAACGATTGTTATCAATTATACTTTGTACGCGTTAGTTTACGTTTAGTATCAATTTTTATCCATTACTGACACACATAGTTATACGGCACTATGCAAAGAGTTTATCGCGTAGAAAAACATTTAAAATTTCTAAATGAGGTTAAGGGTCATGGACTAACTATTGAGCTATAATTATTTGAAAATAATTTCAAAAACAACTGTTAGAACTTTTTTTTATTAAACTAACAGTTCCGATGCATTACCAAATTTCGCTTATAATTGATTCTTAGTAATTATATTTTGTACGCGTTATTTTACGTTTAGTGTCAATTTTGGTGCATTACTGACATACATGGGTATGTGGGACTTTGCAATCAATTTTTCTCGTTTAAAAATAATCCAAAACTTCTAAAAGAGGTTGAAGGCTATAGGCTAACTATTAAAGATCTTTGATCATTTGAAAATTATTAGGAAATTTGCTGTTAAAACATTTTTTATTTAAACAACTGATTTTGATGCATTACCGAACCTCGCTTTTAAACGACAGTTAATAACTATATTTTGTACGTATTTATTTACGTTTGGTGTCAGGTTTTATGCATTGCTGGCACATATAGGTATGTGGCACTTTGCAATCAATTTTTCCCGTAGAAAAATATTCAAAGCTTCTAAAAGAGGTTGAAGACTATAGGCAGTTAAATCCAAGAATACATAAAGTAAACGATTTGCTGAGTGTGTCACTGTTCATAAGCATATAAAGATTAATGAATGATTATTGCAATAACGGCTGAGAATTACTGAGTTGAATTTTACCAGTAACTGAAATCCTTGTTACTTTTTAAATTTATCAAGATTCTTATAAACTCTTATTAAATAGTTTCGACAACTGTTCAGGAGAACATATATAAATTATATAAAATATATAAAATTATACATATATAAAATATATATAAACTTAAAAAAAAAAAAAAAAAATAAATAAATAAACAAATCATGCATTAGGCTCTGAGGGTGTCAAAAAATATAGAAAAGTATTGAAAATTATCATGAAATCTAAAAATATATTATTTTAATTACGGGAATGTTCCTCGTTACTTTTTCTTTTGGCAGCCATGACCAAAAACTGTAGAAGAGATATGGGGCAGTAATTTCGAAACTTAAAATTTGCCTCACGTAGAGAAAGTAAATGATTTTGGTTGCCTGAAAAAAGATTCAGAAATTTAACTATTAGTATAAGAAAGTCAAAAAAGAAAACATATTAGCAGAAGTAGCACGTAGGATATCATTATATATGATCATTCAGTATGACAAGCATTAGGTAGGTATCTAAGCGCCGAGTATAACATAATATAACTTCGCCACACATCTGCTTTTGGGCACAAAATATTATTCTTGCATACTATGTTAGCTCAACTTTGTTCAGACCATAATCCAACGTGGTGTACTAGCTGGTTATTAAAATATTAAAACAACACCTTATTTAAATAACTTGCTTGTAATTTTTTTAGCGGAGGAGGAGGGGGGGGGAGGAAGGAGCTCGAAACCCTCAAAGATCACACGGATTCGTAATATTATTAATATAAGATTTTTTAATAATATGTCAACCTGGTTCTCAAAAGATGGGTATAATCATAAAATTTTATAAAATTGTCATCTAACAAAATACAAGTTGAAAGATAGTTATTGTATTCTTTTTTTGTATAAGAGTTTAGTTTTTTTGAGATCCAAATTGAGATCATATTTTAAAAGAAAAATTAATTTTATTAATATTAGACACCCACCTCGGAGATAAAATAATTTGCTTGCTTGAACTAAATTACTTCCGTACTACTGTTGTAATTTATTCAGTGACCGAAGAACAGTGGTAAACATTGTCCCCTTAACTAATCTGTGACAATCAATTTGATCGAATTTTATTCGTTCAACCTTCGAACCCGGCATTTAAAAGATTTTGCAGATCTAATGTAAAGAAAATACGCCTTTGTTCTATATCTTACATAGTTAAATCCTGTTAATGACCTTTAACTTGACTTTGAACAGTCTGTATGTTTTGTTCTGTTTCATTTATTTCGGTCATTTTTTTAAACTGACTATGTTAGCTCTTTTTAGTTAAATTTATCAATTTTAGTCAGAGTTATTAATTATTTTATTATATTAATTTATAAACTACCAAATAATTTTTTTACGGAGACACATGATTGAATTAACCAATTCGTTGGGTTGTTGCTGCACTCGTTTAACTATTTTTCAAGACAAAACTGGTACTAAATCCAGTTTATCAACTTCTTGATTGGTTTGTTTCTTTCAGTGATTTTAATTTGGATAAAAATAACCCAAAAATAATATTATCAGACTTATATATTCAAATTTAGTTATGAAAAAATTATAATTTTTTTTGATAATTAAAAATGTTTACTTCATTTAATATATATTATAAAATGAAATGTTTTAAAACTTTGTCTTTAAAAAAGTTCTATATATTACTAGGGGCTAAGGGCCCCCCAACCCCCGCGGCTATTACTAGGTTTAGAAGGGTTGTTGCTAGCAGGGTTGTTGCTAGGTTTTTTGGTGCCTTAGACAAAAAATAAAAATGCAGCTTTTTCTGAGTAGTGACATTGCAATACACTCGGTGGCATATAGACAATATTCATCTTTTTAAAAAATTTTCTTGAATTTATGTAATCCTATAATAGAGTTGATGGCTCTCAACCCTATTAAAAACTTGGTATCCCTTTAGAATTTTTTTTTACTCTATTTCAATTAATTCTATTGCGACGCCTCCACTTCTAAAAATGAAAACTTATTAACACATTTTTTTGTTTAATGTCAAAATATTTCACAGGTAAAATTAAAAAAAAAAGATTTCAAAGTTCGCCCCATTTAAAATCTTGCCGCCCTAGGTGGCTAGTTGGCCGCCTAGACTCGTCTAATGATAGACATCTTATGTAATTTGATGTAGAATTCTGCATAAAATAGTACTTTTATTAATAACTTTTCCATTCTTTTATTGATTGTAGCAATTGTAGAACCTCCTTACATGGTTTGATATACAAATTCTATTTTATCAGTAAGAGGTAAAAACAAACTCACAACTTAACTTTTAGATTTTATTTTAAACAACTTTAACTTTCAAAACAAGAAACAATTAATATGATGGATGGCATCTTATTTTGCGAGGGTCTCTGAAAACCTTAAGATTTTACAATTAGACCCGCATGATCAAACAATAAAAGAACTTCGTACTTTTTTTAAAGCGAAACGAGACCACAAAGTAGGTCTAAAGGTGCAGTAAAAGTTAGAGGGGCGGCTATATGCATGAAGGTATCTTAAATTCTAAAGAGCTTTCTTATATTTAGAATTTATGTTAACAATAATAATTTAGGATCCTTTTGTTTTGCTTTATTATGTTATATTTTTCATGCAAAGTCTTTTTTGACTCTTTAAAAGTTTATTATTTATAAGTTGCATAGTAAGCATTCTGTATATATACCACGATAAATAAACGTAACACATTTCTCAGATTATAACTTTGAATATTTATGGATTTGTTCAAATATTTGAATAGCGTTTAAATAAAGAGCTGGTCTAAAACACAAGGCCTCAATATGCTAACACCCTAAATACAGGTCTTTTCGATGTAGGCTTTTTAACTCACCAAATGTTAGCCTTCCCCAAACCCTCAAGATAAGGGGATCCAACAGTTTTAATGACCATTTTTCAAACTGAAGAAGCTTTTATTTTTTTCTTTTTTATAAGTTATACCAAATTGTGAAAGATTTTCAGAATTCAAGGTTATGGGTTTTTAGGATTCAGGGTTACAAGTAAAGGGTTTTTAGAATTCAGTGTTAAAAAGCCCTGCTAACCAGTTTTTTTTTGAGAGAAGCCTCCAACCCTCTATTCACGGCACTGCCAATGCCAACCTTCCTCAGTTAAAATAGTCATTTCTTCATTCATCTTTCTTGAAAAACGTGTGATGACTTTTATAAAGATAAGTAATAAAAGCATACATAAAAATAAAAATAAATAAAAAACTTTATAAATCATAAAGTCATTTTTATTTATAATTAAGAAACTTTTCTAATTTTAAATTCTATTAAAACTTTTAGTATTATTGATTCGGTAAATACCAATTTTTGAAAACCTATGACGTAGTTCCTTGGAACGGTAATGGGGAAGTTATACTTTTGAAAATTCAATTTTACCAACTTATCGGCCTGAGACAAATGCAAGAATTAAACTATAAAAACACAAAACAAATTCATAAACAAAGTTTACTTTTTCATATTAGTCTATAAAAAGTTTAATTAACTGAACTATATTAAAATTATGCCTGGTTCAATAAAGCGGTGTTTTAGGAAGAGCCGATAAGTCGGTATTAGTTTGCAGTACTCTGCCATACTTGAACCAAGTATGGCAGAGTACTGCAAAATGATATGGAGACAAAATAGGATAAAATAATTAGGTTTTTTCCGAAACTGTAACGAAGTATAAGAAAAAGATATTTTATACAGAAAAATTTAGTAACGAACTTTATGGCATGAAGAACGTTACAAACAAGAAATTTTTTTTCTATATTTAGAAAATACAGGGGGAGGGGGCAAGTGCCCCCTCTTGCCCCCTTTTGCGGCACCCATGGTATGTATGTATGCATGTATGTATGTATGTATGTATGTATGTATGTATGTATGTATGTATGTATGTATGTATGTATGTATGTATGTATGTATGTATGTATGTATGTATGTATGTATGTATGTATGATGCATGCATGTATGAGGGATATGTGTTTATTTTTTATGTTGTGAGTATTTACATACATATATACAGCTATACCACGCACATCCCTCACCACCCTCACGAGATCTCTAAGAATGTTGGAGCTGAAATCTCACTTCAAAGCACATTAATCCACACCAGCACGGGGCAGTAGCTCTTTTGGCTAAGAATGATGGCTTGTGGCTTACAATGAATAAGATGTGCATTCGATCAATTGAAATCCATTCTGTAGGTCTTACGTCTGGCTCTGATGTGCTAGCCCATAAGCGCAAGAAGTGAATGTGTTTAGCTCTCTATTCAATCGATTTGAAAGTGAACGGAAACAAAACAAGAATATACTAGACGACATGTATATATATATATACATATATATATATATATATATATATATATATATATATATATATATATATATATATATGTATATATATATATATATATATATATATATATATATATATATATATATATATATATATATATATATATATACATATATATATACATATATATATATGTATATATATATATATTATATATATATATATATACATATATATATATATATATATATATATATATATATATATATATATATATATATATATATATATATATATATATATATATATATATATATATATATGACTTTGAAGATTGTTACAACGGAAACAAAACAAGAATATACTAGACGACATGTATATATATATACATATATATATATATATATATATATATATATATATATATATATATATATATATGTATATATATATATATATATATATATATATATATATATATATATATATATATATATATATATATATGTATATATATATATATATATATATATATATATATATATATATATATATATATATATATATATATATATATATATATATATATATATATATATATATATATATATATATATATATATATATATATATATATATATATATATATATATATATATATATATATATATATATATATATATATATATATATATATATATATATATATATATATATATGGTTAGAATTCACTAAATACGGCTGCGTATATACTTTTTTAAATATATATATATATTTTTTAATATATATTATTTCCATATTTCGCTGATCTATTGGGATCAGCGTAATCAGGTATAATAAACAACATAGGTACAAAATCGTTATAGTAAAAACAAACCGTTCAAAAGATAACATTAAAAAGCTATAACATAATACAGAAAAAAACTTTTTAAACATCTGACGTCAGCAGACTTTATTAAAATATGGCCCCGAGGTTTTGGTTGTTACGTTATCACCGTTATCACGATTGTGAACCACGTCACCATTTCTTAACTCTTGTTGAACTGTAGCCTCGCTTACTTTGAGTGATGTAATGCAATAAACTTTAGTGAGGATTGATGTTGGACATTAGCTTTGGAGAATAAAACTGATATAGAAAACTTATATCAAATATATTGAAATCTTTTAATACATAACACAACTCCTACTTCGAAAATTAAAAGCTTATAGAATAAATGACTAACTCAACAATTGGATTTTAATGTTACCTAAGAGATCGGCATTAGAGTATAATTGTTGGTGGTACATAATCAGAATGGATAATAGTAAATAGTGGGGTCCCCCATTATTTACTTTAATGATATATAATAAAGATTTTTTTGATTAGGTTTTAGATGTTATATCTGTATTTACAGATAATACTAAGTTATACAGTTTGCTTTTTGATAGCTCACCATGCAATAACCTGCAATAAAGTATGGACATTATAGCAAACTAGGCAAAACTATGAAAACTAAGGTTTAATGTAAAAAAATGTAAAGGTGTACCCTTAGGATCAACAAATACAAAATTTTTCTATCGGACCAACAATGCCCTTAGGAACAACAAATACAAAATTTATTTATATACTCGTTTATAAAAATCTCAATACTTCAATTATTCTTAAAAACTCTTTCTTCATTAAAGGGATATTCATTGACAGTAATTTGACTTTTTTTTTGTAATTACAAAGAATAACACCGCCAATATAGACCGCCAATGACGTTGACACGACCTTTAAAGTGGAGTGGGTCAATCCTTCAGTTCCTAAAATAAAATCCATAACTTCTAAAATAATTGCCTATATTTCTAAAACCAAAAGATCCTCCCAAAAAAAAGTGGTAAGCCATGGCTTCCGTGACGGCCATGTATGCTTTGCTAGATTATACCAACATTTCGTAAAGTATAAACTACTGCTAGAATGCAAAAAAATTTTAAAAAAATGGTTAAAAGGATATCTAGGGATATTTACATAGAAAATAAAAATGTTTATCTGAAAACAGAACAACTGTGAAAAAACCAAGTATTTTTTATATTGACAAAAATAATTGACTTAAAATACTTAGATAAAGATAACTTATCTAAATATTTATATACAAAGTTTGGATGGCCAGTCGGAGAAAAATTACTCTAACTAAATAACTTATTAGGTTGATAGGTTGTTTTAAATAAAACAATTGATATGACAAGTATCATTAGTGTAATAAGTGGCAATTATCAATAATGTAATTTCCTTACAAGTAAATAGTTTAAACAATTGTTTCCGGGTAAAGAAAGAACTCTTCAAGAAGTATTTCCTTGTAATTTAATATTGCCTCAATTAAATTAAGTCAATATTTCATTTATTACAATAGTTTTTAATTGATAATATGCGTTACTATGTTAAGTTGATTGTTATCAAATATAAATTTGGGTCAAATGTTGTAAAAGGCAGAGTTTGATTTAGTGAAGTCAAATTTAATGAATTGCCGCGATGCTAAATCAAGCAAAAAATCATGATGAAAATCGAAAGTTTGTGTGCTTGCTTTGTCTGAAAAATTTTTTAAGACAGCTTACTACTTTTCAAGCAGTTCGAAAATGCCAACTGTACGAGACCAAGATCAATATCAGTGATACTCGGTTACCAAAAAGATTCTGCGAATCGTGTAGAATTACTTTGCGCAGGAAACAAGAGGGGAAAGAAGTTGCACTCCCTCCTTGGTTTGTTTGTTTTTAAGTCAAAAAAAGTGAGACTTAAAGCAATAAAGAATTATATCCGGAAGGAACTATACTACTGGCTAAAGTATCCGGCGGTAATTGTTTATACTTAAATAATTTTAACATATATATTGAACAAAAATGCTTGACTAATAAGAAATAACACTAGATAAATTTCAAGAAGTATATTTTTGAAAAGATTTTATTTCCTTCAAAACAAATAATTTGAAAGTTTTACGCAAACTTACTAAACAAAGTTTATTGTAACTATAATATATGGATGTTTTGGTTTTAGGTCAAAGTAGTGCGCAGACACCGTTAAGTGCTCCATTTTGACCACTGTAGCCCTTGTAAATGTGCAATTAAATACGAGTCTGTCAATCAACAGATTAAATAAAATCGTTAGTTCTGTAAACAAGACATCAAGCAGCAAGATGGTATAGCAAAATTTCTACATGAATTTTCTAAGACTAGGTCAACAATTGAGCGATTTCTTCACCTGTAGCGACTTAAAAACCACAAACAAAAAAACAGGTTCTTTTGTTGCTCACTGTAATGATTTATCAAGTCTTGTGAATCATGTTATTCAGTGCCGCAAAATTTCTGGTGGCTATTTTGTTAAGCTCGGAATTGATGGTGGCAAAGATTTTTTCAAGCTTTGCCTAAGCATTGTTGATATTGTGTTAAGGAATGAAATCAGCTCACCGCATTAACAACAACCTCTCACTCAAAGGACTGGTAAAGACATATTATTGGAGTTTTAGAAGATTTGCCAGAAACACACTCCAATATTAAACAAATTTGGTCACTGAATAATGCAAATGGAGTTAAACTAATTTTGCCTTATGAAATGAAAGTTGCAAATATAATTTGTGGTCTCCAAACTCATTTAAAAACACACCCTTGCACCTGGTGCGACGTCAAATCCAATTGTCTTGCCAAATCTGAAAACTTGCGAAAACTGTGTTCAGTTAGTTCAAGCCTTGAGTCTTTTTGCAATCTGGCGAGGTTGTTGATAATGCAAAGCAGTTTGGTAATGTCATTCGAAAGCCAAATATCTGCGGGCCTGCAATGTTCTGATTTTGGAAATCATCCCACCAATGGAATAGCATTTCCTTTTAGGAGTTGTCAACCATCTTTTCAAGATCCTTTAAACTGCTTGAAAAGAAGTTGTTAAATGACCAGCCGCCCTCCACATTTAACTGAGCCCGTATCACGGGAGCCAGTTTAAGGGAAATGAATGCAGAAAGCTTCTTAAAAATGTGGATATGCTGCAAAAACTTGTTGAGACAAAATGGTTCCCAATATTGTGTGCATAATTGAAGCATTCAAATACTTCAATTTAGTTGTCAAGGCTTGCTTAGTATACATCCTTTAGCCGGATTTCGCTGAAAAAAAATCAAAATTTCAAAAGGTTTTATCTAATGATAACTGGCGAATACATAACACCCAAAAATCACGCCGTCTACTACCACATGAAGGGTTTCATCAGTAACAAAAGATCCCTCTTGGGGCCCTATGGTGAACAAACTGTCAAAACTTCTCATCAAGATTTTTATCAACAATGGTTGAGGTATAAGCAAAATAATATTTAGTACAAAGAATGATTGTTGCACTGCATAATTGATCTAAACAGTAAGCATCTTTAAAGAACATAATTTGAGTTATTAGAAATTAGGCTGCTGAAATTCATATTTTACGGCGTATAATGAGTATCGTCATCATCTTTAAAAGTAGTATTATAGAGTATTTGTATTAAAAGAGTTCATTAAGCTATTTATTAATAATATTTTGGTAGAGAAAGTCAAAAAAAAATTTCTTAAAAGGTAATTAGATATTTGATAGTAATACAATGTAAAAAATAGGGTTTAAATAGTTTTTACTTCATTTTGAAATTAATTTAAGGAGTTCAATACAAATTATTTTAGGAGATTTGCTTTTTTTTTTGTTTTAATAACTGGTAGTCCTTTGACCAGGTTTTGCATTTTTTTTAATTTTTTTTTTATTATTCGCAGCAGTTTATATGTTAAGAAATGTTGGTATATTCAAGCGAAGCATACATGACCGTCAACGCCAGGAAGGCTAGAGGGTCATGTCTTTCTCTACTATTTTATTTTGCAAGGACCTTTTGGTTTTAAAAATATAGGCAACTATTTTAAAAAACATGGATTTTATTTTTAAAATTGAGGGGTTGACCCGCTTAAATTTAAAGACCGTGTCGGCACTATTAGCATTAGACTATTTACATCACGCTTCAAGTTAAAAGCCACTATTTTGGTCAATAAAATGAAAAATATACATGTACTGATAAAATTATTGTAACAAAAATTGTTGGAATTACATTGTAGAACACTCATGTAACATTTATTTTGAAAATCGTGATTGAATTTCAAAGTAATCTGCAACGCTTTGAGGTGTATGTAGCAAAAATATGACAAAACTTCAACTAAAACTGCAGTAAATCTTACACCAGTCACTTAATCAACTAAAAATTTTTTCCAGAGTTTGGTGTGACTATTGGTTACATTTGCATCAATTTTTATCAAATGATATTGAGTGGTTCAAACTCTACAAGTGTTTTTATTGGCGCACTATTAAGTCAAAATTTGATTTAATTTGAAAATTCAAATTAAATTATTTTCCGCTGACAAAATTAAGTGATTTCAAAATTTGCATCACTGGGTACCTTGATGTGTACGCTAACTTTTCGTTTAAATGAAGTTTTTGGGACAGCTAGGTAGGCATTATAAAGATCCATGCTAACCGTGTTTTCTTAATTATTCTTTAAAGGTTTTGGTTTGTATGGGAAGGCTATATATTACTATATCTGCTATTTATATATCATCATAGTATCGAACGGTTTAAATTTATGAGCTGGAATTAAGATAAAAATTCGTTAAAAAGGGATTAAAAAATCTATAAGGAGTACATTTTGTAAATTAAATTAGAAAATAAAAAATAAGAAAAACGTTTTGATGGAGGCGATAACACCTTTCATAGTTGTTAGTAGTTTTTTTATTTTAACTTTGCATTGTATATTAAATATCATTGCTCTATCAAAACTTTTTTTGTACTGTTTTTTTAAACATCTTTTTGCGGGCATCTTGACTTTTTTTCGTGAGTTAATTAAAATATTTGAAAAAGAATGTTTCAATTGATCAAAATAAATTTGAAACTTTTCTTAATCAGAAAACAGTTATAAAGGCACTTAGAAGTAAAGATTTGCGAGCAACTGTAAGGCTTGCATTAGCTGCTTTGATGGTTTGTGATGGCAAAACCTATTTAGCAAGGATGGAATATCTGGAAAAATAGCATTTGCAAACACAATGCATTATCGTTGTTTGCTTGGTATGTATTTTTAATAATTTTTTATTGGTTGAATTAACACTGATAAATAATTAACAATAACTAATCATTTAATGAATAAATGTCTGAAAAAAACATCTCAGGTTTTCTCATCCATTGCCGCTGATCGCTTTTAATGCCAATTTTTATTATTGACCTCCATAAAATTAACTGAAATAAGCCATATTTGTTTGTCAATTACTATTTGTTATTAACACGTTTTTACGCAATATTTTTTTATTTTAAGGAGCGTTTCTGGAATCTACAAATAATTTGATAAAGGATGTAATTGATTTTAGGGTGAGATGCAAAAAGCAAACTTGAGTCAAGTTCGACTTGAACTTTACTTTGTAATCAATAGAGGCAGAGTATTTTTTGAAGGCAAAACCCATACTCTGTCGCTATTGGTTGCAATGTAAAGTTCAAGTCGAGCTTGACTCAAATTCACTTCTTGAATTCCACCCTTAATGTTAAAGACTTGTTAAAATGAGCGAAGAATCTAAATAAAGCTGACAGTTTTAACAAAGTGAAACAAGAGCTTTATAATTAATGTCGTATGTTGTTTTATTTTAAGAGAATTTTGATTAGTTATTGGCTAGGATTACTAATGAAAATTCGGTCATAAACAGCAGCTTAGAAACAACTTAATTTAAAAAATAAAACCAAAAATAAAAGACTTCCATAGGACTATTATATACTGTAGCTGGTATTGGTTTTTAGGAGGTCCGTAAGACGTAAGTTATTCGTCCATACGAAAATTGTTGTGACGTCCTATATCTTTATTTCGTCTTATTGGGACGAACAAAAAGCGTTTAAAATAGTACGTTCCTTGGACACGGCCGATTTGTCCAGTTAGGATGTCTCCTTGTCCAAAAAGGACGTCTACAGGACGTCTCATGAACGTCCCAGTGCCTACTAGGTTATTAAAAAACTAATAATTGAATATTGTATTGTCACCAAGCATGAGTATGTATGTAAAATTGGAAGAAAATCTATCATTAGAAAATGACACAAAAATTTAACACAAGATTTTTGAGAAAATTGGACAAAGACGACAAGTTAATAAAAGCTTTGGTAAAAATAAAAAAGTTGAGGACGGTTATCGAACGTCAGAAGTTGTAGGAAGAGGATAATTCTTACTCATTTTCATTTTCAACCATCTATTTAACCATATATTTAATTAAATATATGGTTCATTTTAATCCATAGTGTGTATAAATTGTATAACAAAGAAATAAATTTTTAAATCAATTTTTTAATTTTAAAAACCAATTTTCAAATTAGTGCTAAATTCGTTTCTTGTCGTTGCGAAATTTTTTTGTGTGACGTCATCGGTTTTGTGACTTGTCAGTGCGAATGCGTTAGATTTATTTTTTACTTCGTTTTGTTTTTCGTTTTCCCTTTATATATATACAAGAAATTTTATTTAAATCATTTCAAAAATAATTATTTCATTGTATATTTTTATAATTTTTTCTTACATCATTTGTTACAAGATTAAGTAGTCGTCAATATAGTGGTTTTAGCATGACCAGAAGTAGCTGATACGCATATATTCACATTTACATTGGAGTTTTGCATCTTTTTTATTTAAAAGATAATTATTTAGAGAGTTTATTATGGATTTTTCAATTTTTTATTATCAACCCATGAGTTAAAAGTATCAGTATATCCATACCACTTTACTAACAATTTGTTACCTTGTTTACGAGTAACCTTTTCAATTCTAAATATTTCTTGATACGTTTTTTGTAGTTCTTGTTCATAAAAAGTACCTTGTGTTTCTTCACTATGACTGTCAGTTATTTTATAAATTGGTGGATCTGTGTACTGAACTTGTGATACTGTGAATACCTCTTCAGTCCATCTTGGTGAGTATCCTTTTTCAAACGCTTCTTTCTTTTTAGTTATTCTCACTTTATAACCTATTGAAAACTTGGGTTGCATTGGACTAGATATTACATTTTTGTTTAGATTTAACCAAACTATATTCTCATTCTTTTTAAAACTTGCTTCTGCTGGTGTCTTTTTAATTGAAGAATGCGCTGAGTTGTTGTATTGATTTACCACTTCATCTAAAACATCAATATACTTTCTAGTAGAGTTAGCAGAGAAGTACGTAAACATTTTTTCTTTCATTGTTCAATTCCAACGTTCAACTACACAGCTTTTATCTTCATTTTCAGTCGAGTAGAGCTGCACTCCTAATGCTTTAACATGCTTGTTATAAAATTCCAAGCCTTTGTTTACCCATAAATTCGTACACTTTCTTTCTTTAAAGATTTTATTGAAAGCATGAGCAACTTCAACTCCAGTTTTAGTCTTCAATAGAACAATCCACCCGTACTTTGAAAACACATCTATCCCTATTATTAATTATTTTACACCGTCATTGAATTTAGAAAATTCTTGCATGTCAACTAAATCAGCAGCCCATATTTCATCAATCCCATTTGAAATTACTTTTCTTTTTCTAAAATATTTTATAACAGGCTTATGAAGTTCATTTGCAAGATCATCAGTCCATTTCAGCTTTTTGCTTCTTTTGTTGATCGCCGGTAGTTTTTTGACTTGACACCTTATCCAAACTTAACTTAAGCAGATATCATTTATAATCTTTTTTTCTAATTTTTTACGTGGAGTGATCTTGTATAGCATCCATTTATTCAATCACTTGTTTATCAGCTAAATTTCTATGCTCTTTATATAGAAAATGCTTATAAACGAGATCATGAATATAAGCTGCATTTTTAACTCGATCTACAGATTTACTTTATTTTTTATATGCATCAGTAGAAGTTAATCTTTCGTCTAAATTAGTACCAGGACCAGCAAAGTTCATACCAGGTATTTGAATTTCACCTGGAAATTTTGCCCATTCTAATTTTTTATTCTTTGTAAATGAATTAAGCGATTCTACTAAATCACCTCCCTTCGTTCCTTTTGTAAACTGAGTTTTTGTTGCTCCACAGAGAGCACAATTTCCACCTAGATTCTTTCTATTGTTTTTACTTACAACATGCTGTAAGTTGAGTGTATCTGTTTTACTTTTACATTTAAGGCTGTTCATTTTTATTTACTTACTACTTTTTTTTATTTCATTTTAATTATAAATCTTTGATAACGATATAAAAAATTTTTTTATATAAGAAAATGGAAGTATTAGATTTGTCATATATTGTAAATAAAAACAATCGTCATAAAAATGAATTATTATCAAAAAGTACAATAGGACTTATAGTTGGGAAGTCTGGTGGTGGAAAAACAAATTTATTATTAAATTTACTTATAAGACCTGATTGGTTAGACTATAATAATTTCATGTTTTTGGAAAATCTCTTTTTAACCTGAATACAAAATATTAAAAAGTTCTTTTAAAAAAAAAGTACCAAAAGAGGATATTCTTAAAATATTTAAGTTACAAGATACAATAGATAAGATAGATATCAGCCCTGATCTTGTAATTGAAGTTAATTCTAAAATTTTTAAAAATAAAATAGATATGGAGTGTCAGTTTTATGAAACAGCAGATGATGTACCAGAAACTGAAGATCTCGATCTTACTAAGAATAATTTAATGATATTCGATGATTTACAATTTACAAAGCAAAATAAATGTGAAAAGTATTATATAAGAGGAAGGCATAGTAATGTAGATTGTTTCAATTTAGAACAAAATTATTTTATGCTACCAAGGAAAACAGTAAGAGAAAATGCGAATTTTATATGCTTGTTTAAACAAAATTCAAAAAATGTAAATCATACTTTTAATGATCATGTTTCAAATGATATGTCAAAACAAGAACTTA
>NC_061166.1:1136326-1137627 GCF_022113875.1 Hydra vulgaris
ATTACGGGTTGCTTTCTGTATAAATTTATATTTTATTAGAGAAAGTAAACAAATATCAAGTTGTTAGTAATGATTTATTTACTACTAACCCGTATTACGGGTTGCTTACTGCTAGTATATAATGATTCACCCTTGTTTTACTTTTGCTTTCAGATAAGACCAGACCATAATTCTTTAATTTCTTAAAGAATTAAAAAAAAAAATTAATCCCTTTGTCAGCCAAGTTATTAATGAAGTGTTTAACTTGGTATTTAATGCGCTCGATTTTATTTTGTTTTTATTATGATTGAATACCAAACATTTTCAACAGTTTTAAAACTCGACACCACCAGTAGCTATTGTGAAACCATATAAACCAGAACCATTATTTACATATACATTATATACATGTCGTGAATTCCATGTAATATAAACATATAAATTTGGAGTCTGAAAGAAGATCATATCGATCCTGTCGCCATAACCGTATAAAAATTACAATATAAATATAATATAGAATAATATAGGTAGTTTAAAACAAAATAAGAATCCAAAACATTTGAAATAAGAAATGGTTAAAATAATATCTCAAAAATATTTCAATATATTATCCGTAGAAAAAATAATATTCTTTAACTTGTTTTTAAAAACAGAAAAAGAGATAGATGAATTTAAATTAGGCTGTAAAATTTTATTGCAGATATAAGGTGCTCGATAACCTATACAAAATTGATTAAACTTTGTATGACAAAAGGGTTCTTTTAAATAGTTATTATTTCGCAAACTTTATTTATTCTTTACTTTAAAGGTAAATAGATCTTTAAAAACATGAAATAAGGGGTTATTCATACAACAAAACGTAAAACATAAAATATTGTACAAGTTAAGTTCATAAACATTTAATACATTAATATCATTAAATAGAGGTTTTGTATTTGAAAAACGATTTAAAAAATATATTATTCGAATTGCATGTTTCTGATGGCGGTAAAGACGTTGCAACTTACTTTTACCTGTACTTCCCCAGGCAATAATTGCATGGTTTATATAGCTATGAATAAATGAGTAGTATAGTTGTTTTAAATTATTTTTATTTAGATAATTTCTAGCCTTATAGAGGATACCAATTCTTTTCGCAACTTTTGTTGATATATAATCAATATGAGCTTTCCATGTCATATTTTTGTTAAAATAAATACCTAGAAATTTTAAAACGGTATCTTTTTATTTCTACTTTTTCAATATAAAGTTTAGGTAAATCATAAGGCAAAAAGCGTTTTTTTGTTGAGGAGTGGAAAAGGCACTTTGTTTTTTCAATATTT
>NC_061166.1:1138627-1141127 GCF_022113875.1 Hydra vulgaris
ATTTACATTGGATAAAATTTGGGTTTTGACTAAAAAACCTATAAACTTTTGCAATGCTTTTACCATAGATCTTTGTAACTACGCCAGCTGATTTTAGTCGCGTCAACATTATTTTTTTCATTTATATAATGCTAAAGACATAACATTAGGTCAACATTGGAATTTACAAGACAATATTAGAAAAACGGCCGATGTTTACAATGATTCTTACATACGTTAGAGTTATTTATTAGTGCTAGCTGGGTTCAATCTATAGTTTTGGAGAAATTTAATTATAAAGTATAAAACTTTTTTCGCGAGTGGAAAGAAATGGAGCTTATACCAACTGCATATTAGGAATAATTTATCAAAAGTTAATCTAAAATTCAAATTTTATAGTAAAACTTTGTAATTAAAACTAATAAAAAAGGAAACAATAATAAGAGGTTTCTTACTCACTTAAAATTACTTTAAAAACTTGACATTCAACACAACACATGTTAACTTGTAGCAATAATTTAGAAAAGTCAAACAACAGGGTTCAAAATTTTATCTTTTAGCGTTTGAAAATTATGAGCAAGTTTCCGATCTCCCTAAAACTAAAATCGCTGTAACTTTTAGATGGTTATAACTTTTAAATGTTTGAAGATATTTACATAAAATTCAAAACTTATCAATTTATATAATTTAGTATTCGATATTAAGTTAAAATACTTTATTAATTCATTGTTTTTGTATTTGTTGGTAAATCTATTGTAGTGTTTGTAGATAAATATAGTGTTACATTTTACTTCCTGGGCTCCAACAACCGCGTTTTTAAAAATATCTTCATAAATCGTTTTTAAAACAAATCCAACGTAATCATTAACACACTTAAATTTGGACATTTTTGCAATGCTCAAAAGTATTTAACCCGCAACAATCAAAAACTGAATAAAGCAGTCAAAAAACAACATTTTAGAACGACCTTGCATCATTAAAAACCAAAAGTTTGCAAAAAAATGCAAAAGCAACTTAGAATAAAGTTAACTTGAGCTTATATACTTAAGGTATATCAAAAATACATAAAAGTTCTATCAAAAGTTTCATTAAAAGTTCCATCAAAAGTTCCATCTAATGTTCCATTAAATGTTCCATCAAAAGTTTCATCAATAGCTTCATCAAAAGTTCCATCTAATGTTCCATTAAATGCTCCATTAAATGTTCCATCAAAAGTTCTATCAAAAGTTCTATCAAAAGTTCTATCAAAAAATCCATCAAAACTTCCTTCAAAAATTCCATTAAAAGTTCCATAAAAAGCTCCATAAAAAGTTGTATCAAGATAATTTTTTTTTTATGCAGAAAATATTTTTACAATTACAATAATTTTTGGATGAACAAAACTTTTTAAAACTATTGTTGATATTCTTATATCGTAAAACTGCAACAAATGTAGTAACACTTTTAATGAATACTAGATTTCAGCTTTCTCAGATTATCCTTTGTTTCTGAACTCTTATGAAAACCAATATGTATCTATGTATACGTAAGTGTTATTATCCATGTTTGAATATGTATATACACGTACATATTTATATATTTTATTTCTTTTTTAACTTACTTTTTTTTTTATTAATCTTTTTTTTTTTAATTTTTTATAATATATATATATATATATATATATATATATATATATATATATATATATATATATATATATATATTATATATATATATATATATATATATACATATATATGTACATATATATATATATATATATATATATATATATATATATATATATATATAAACACATGTATATATATATATATATATATATATATATATATATATATATATATATATATATATATATATATATATATATATATATATATATATATATGTGTATATATATATATATATCTATATATTTTTACTCTTAAATGATAGTCTGGTGTTATTACCAAATGTTTATCATTATGTTTATAATAATATTATATACCATGTTTTACTTATTTAATTAATAATCGGTAAAGTATTTTGTAAAATTTTTTTAATTGTAAAATTGTCTTGTTCATCATTTATAACGTGGATTATAGATCCTGCACTAAGAAATAATAATGCTTTAAAAAACTCATTAATTCATTAAATGAAACATACTTAAATCATAAAAAGAAAATCCGCAAATCAAAATCATATAACCTAAGTTACTACAAGTAGAATATGCTATCACCTTTTTCAAATCATTTAAAACCATTCTTATAGTAGCTGAAAAAAAGAAGTTAAACTTCCTATAATAATTGTTAAAATTAATATAGTAGATGAAAGCTCGAATAAATGTGACATTCTAAAAATTAAAAATACTCCAACTGTAACCATTATAGCTGCATAAATTAATGCTGAAACTAAAGCTGGTCCTTCCATTGCATCGGGTAATCACATATGAAAACCTATTTAAGCAGATTTTCCTATTACCCCTAAAAAAACAAAAAAAAAAATGGAATATAAAGAATATAAAAATCATTAGTAATAGAAG
>NC_061166.1:1143627-1163627 GCF_022113875.1 Hydra vulgaris
TTTTCCCTTAGGACCAACAATGCCCTTAAGAACAACAAATACAAAATTTATATATATATATATATATATATATATATATATATATATATATATATATATATATGTATATATATATATATATATATATATATATATATATATATATATATATATATATATATATATATATATTATATATATATATATGTATATATATATATATATATATATATATATATATATATATATATATATATATATATATATATATACATATATATTTATATATATATATATATATATGTATTATTGACCTTTACACACACATATGCACACCCACACACACGCACACAATAAGTTATTACAAGATAATAATTTTGTTTTACAAGGCATATATAATTTTATATAATTCTAATATACTTTATATTTAATTCTTTTATTTTATATAGCATTTTATTTAATGTAGTAGTTTAATGCAATGTTATACGTAATAAACAAATCAATAAGTTAAACTAGATCTGCTACGTCACGTTATGTTAAGAGTAGTTAAACAAGATTAAAGTAAAATTCACACAATAAGATCTAATAAGAGATCGGCATTTGGCAAAACTATAAAAACTAAGTTTTAATGTAAAAAAAAAGTAAAGGTATAACCTTAGGATCAACAAATACAAAATTTTTCCTTAGGACCAACAATGCCGTTAGGAAAAATAATTACAAAATTTATTTATATACTCGTTGATAAAAATTTCAATACTTCAATTAATCTTAAAAACTCTCTCTTCATTAAAGGGATATTCATTGACAGTAATTTGACTTTTTTTTTGTAATTACAAAGAATAACACCGCCAATAAAGTTGTAGGAATGATCAAAAGATCATTTGTCAATCTTCATATCTAGACATTTCGTACTTTGTTTATTTTCCTTGTTCGTCCTCACCTTGATTTTTTCAGCTCTGTCTACTATCCTAGACTTTAAAAAGATCAACAATTATTTTAAAATGTTCTATGCAAGTCTTGTAAATTTGATTTTGGCCAGACTGGACTTACAACCAAAGATTACTGAGACTAAATTTAATTAGCATGAGCTATCGAGTAATTTGCGCATCCAATATATTTATTTTTGTAATTACAGACCATTAAGTAGTTAATCTGAGTTGTAATAACATGTGTGTTAATATGGCCACTTCCTAATATTAATATAAGATTATATATTTAGTTAGTATTTATTCCTCCATTATGACTAACTCTAACTTGCTTATAAATTGAAAAAAAAGTTTTGTAAGACAGATGTCCAACAAAAACTTTTCTAATATGGAATTCACGAATTTGTAGAACAGTCTACCATCTGAAATAGTGTTCAACATCTGTCACGACATTAAAAAAACATCTAGATGCATCTTGGGTTCATTAAATGTACAATTGCAAAAAGGTTAACATTAACTGAGAGCCTCAAAGTGTTTATCTTCCTTGATGTCATATTTAAATAAGAAAATATTATCATAAAAATTTTTCCAAACTGCGCAAACTTTAAAATTCACTTTTTTTTACTAACCAATAATTAAACTCTACTTGCAATAAAAAGCGATTACATTAAACATTAAGAAATGAATCTCAATAATTTTTAGACTAATATTTTTAGTTGAACAAAAAAAAAAAATCTCAAAAAAGAATGTTAATCTGAAGTTTTTTTTATATCATAAAGTTATTTGTGATTATATTTTAGCTGATGTACCTTTAAACTGAAGGTGGAAATACAGTTTACAAAACTTTCTCTGACTGAATTTTTCAATGAAAAGCAATATGTGTGCCATGAATGTAATCTGTTTTTCATGGCATATCAATAAAAGTTTGGTTTATTGGCCAAATCCCTTGCAAGCATCTTGTCTTTAAACTGCCTTACGTAAAGTCACGCTTTTAAAAGTAACTGAAAGCAGCTGAAAGAACGAATTTTTTGGTAATTGTCTTATTTACCATATTGTTTTTGTTTTATTCACAGTATTGTCTTTGTTTTTTATCTAAACAGCTATGTTTGACTCAAATATAGTAAATGTTGATTGTTTAGTATGGTTTCATCTCTTCTTTATACTTTTTTTTGACAGTTATGAGACTGCTATAGAACGGAATTATCTGTGTCTCTAGCTTAAAAGGATGCAGGCTTCAAAAAAAGTGACACTGGTGAGGTTGTCTCTCAGTTTCTAAAAGGTTGCAGAAATCTTTAGTGTGTTAGGGTTAAGTGATTCCATCAGAGCTTTGCTTAACTATCTTTTTCGATTTATTGAATTTATTTGCCGGTTATAGATGAAAAAAGATCTTTTAAACCTAGAAGAAAAATTATGGAACAAAGACACCTTATGAATCAATAGTATATATCAGTGAATTAATATTAGTTAATAGTTTTTGGAAACAGTACCATGTACTATTAAAGTTTCTAGTTTTTAAAATATATGATACATTTAAATGAAACATACAAACAAATGATACAATATAATATGTGATTGACTATAATTATGTTGTATATCAGAATGTTTTATATAAATGCTTATTACATTTTATTGTGACTTTTATCTTTTATGTCCATTTAGCAATGTATTTTGTGTAGCAATGACTACTAATCTCAGATATCTATGACATTTGTAGGGTGTCTTCACCGCTACAGATGTCATAATCTATTTATAACCAATTGCTTTTACTCTTCCATAATGTCATATTTTAATAAAAATCACATTATGGAAAACCGTCTAACACATACACATAAGGAACCATTATACTTTTAGGACAACCAATTATATTACATTCGTTTTCTTATTTTAGATGAACTTTCTTACTTCGGTTGGAGGAGATGAGAAACAACTTACAGCAACAATCTTAATACAGCTAATGGCCAAAGAAATAAGTTTTTCATACTCAGTGTATGGAATGAAACAAAAGCGTCCTGCAAGGTTGTTAATGGTAAAGCACAATATTTGTATTCTCTATCCCATTTCCTTTTAATAAATAAATATTTTAATAAAAGCTAATTACTTTAAAATATTATACGTGAAAAAATATATATTTCAAAATTATATTGTGATGATATATAAAAAACATTTTGTAGAGTTGCGTTTAGTCGTTTATCGTTGTGTTCGTTCATTTTGAAATCGCTACTGACAAAAGTATTAAAGAAAAAATTGTCAGTTTTCTGGCGACGGCCATTAATAGAGATTACGGAAGTAAAATAGAACCGTAACTGAGCAATGAAATTAGTATTGCCAATATAATGTAAGTCGATGCCCACTATCTCATAGTGAGATTATAATACAGTAATTTATATATATATATATATATATATATATATATATATATATATATATATATATATATATATATATATATATATATTGTACGTGTACTAAAAAAACTCAATACCTCTTTAATTCATTTGTATCTATTTCATATAACTTCAAATAAATTTAATGATTTTGATTTGTTTTTCTTATAGCGTGTTCTATGATTATTGTCATCTCCTAGACTATAACCTGTTTAACTCAAAAGAATAATGCAGCCTAGTACTACAGTATCACTTAAACAAGAAAACTGTTTGTAATTTTAATTATTACAAATTTGTAGAAGTCAATTAATATATATATATATATATATATATATATATATATATATATATATATATATATATATATATATATATATATATATATATATATATATATATATATATATATATATATATATATATATATATATATATATATATATATATATATATATATATATATATATATATATATATATATATATATATATGTATATATATATATATATATATATATATATATATGTATATATATATATATATATATATATATATATATATATATATATATATATATATATATATATATATATATATATATATATATATATATATATATATATATAATATTGCTAACTTAATAGTAGTAGTAGTGCCCTTGGAGCGTATTTGACACGAAACCCTTGGCAGCCATTGCAACCGAGGTATTGGCAAGAAAGAGTCGCAGCAGTATAAGAAAACGTGAAGGAATATCTAACGTACGTAAACTTTAAACTAAGTAATGTTAAAACATATGTTAAAACATACTGAAACATTAATAATTTTTTACAGTTTGATTTTCACTTGAAAATTACATTGCGTTAAGCTCTTCTTAATTTTGATCTATAACATTTTTTTACTCAAAAGAATGAGTACATTTTTATAAAATCTACACTGAATAATGTGCCGGCGAGCTGGAGTGGATAAGGCGTCGAACTCCTGTTCAAGGAACTAGAGGTTCGACTCCTACCAAAGATTGCTATTTTTTTTATTCTTTATAAATTATTTTAGAATACGCAATACTTTTGAAGTTTTATTAAGAATGTATGCAAACATGTGTAACGTAACGATATAATGCATTTAAAAAAGAACAGATTTTAAGAAAGCTAAAATAAAAATCACTGGGAGAAAAAATTTGTTGCGTTTGTATGATGGTTGAGAACATATGTTATTATTTTGCTCAGGTAATTAGTTCTAATGAGCTGCAGATAGTCTGAAAAAAAAAGTTGTCTGAAACTTAATAAAAAAAAAACTATATTTAATAAATAAGAAAGTCCTGCTACTCAAGAAGTGATGCTGTGGAGGCAAAAAAAAGAAAAACCCGTAGCTAGAAAAAAATTCAAAATTTTTTTTCGATAATCAAAAGCTTATTTTGCTTCATTTATTTTTTTACTCTAAATATATGCTGCAGCTGATTTTCAAACGCCACAATATGCTTTTTAAGTATTTCGAGAAAACGCAATTAAAAAAAAGTTAATTAAAATTAAGTCTTTGTTAAACATTTTTTGAAGCGAATAATTGTAATAAATTTTTTTCAGAAATCTTTGAAAATATGTATTCATTAATGTTTGTAGACAAAAAAAATATATGTATATGGAATCGTTTCAAGACACGGAAGTGAACGGACGTGTTTTTGCAGCGTGGCTGTTTTGAACTTTTTTAAAAAATAGACTGTTACAAATTGTTTAAAACATATATACATAAATTTATATGTTTATTCATTATTAAATAAAAACAAATATTGGTATTTAACTTGATAATAAAATGGATAAAAATAAAAATGATAAAAAAGAAATTCAAACAAATACAGAAGCTTCTGAAATATCTGTGAAATTAGTTCGTGAAATATTCTCTGAGATGTTTAAGAAACAGCAAAAGGACATTCTCAAACTTATTAGTGGTAATTTAAAAATTACAAATGAAAGAATTGATGGGCTGTTGAAAGAATTAACAGAAATCAAAGAAACGTGCAAAACTTTACAAAATGAAAATAATCTCAGAAAATTTGAAATGGTAAAAACAAATGACAGAGTCTCAAAAATTGAACACACTCAAAAAGATATTGAAAACAGCATAACTTTTACGCAAGATACCCAAGAGGAAAAAATCAATAAAATTGAAGAAAAAATTGTCTCAAAAGTAGCATTTAATGCAGAAGAAAAAAATAAGCTGCGTCAACTGGAAGATCGACTAAGAAGAAACAATCTGCGGCTTGAAGGAATAACTGAAAGCGAATCTGAAAGTTGGAATGAATCTGAAGAAAAAGTTTTAAGTATCTTTGAAAAACAACTAAATGTAAGTGGCGTAGTTATCGAAAGGGCGCATAGAACCGGAAAAATCGGGCAGAGTAAACCTAGATCAGTCGTGATAAAACTCCTGAACTATAAAGATAAAATTAACATATTAAAGAATTCAAAAAAGTTAAAAGGAACAGGAATATTTATAAATGAAGACTACTCTTTGGATACCCTAACCATACGTAAAAAACTCTTTGAAGAAATGCGAGCTCACAGGAATAACGGTAAATATTCTGTCGTTATTTATGATAAATTAGTAGTTAAAGATTTTAAAAAATCTCATAAAAATGCTTAAAGTTTATTTATTTTTTGTATATATTTTTTGTAATTTAAATAGTATTTTTATTTATTATTGCTAAAATGGCGGAAGCCAGCAATAATAATGTTTTTGACATATCAGGAAGGAAAAACACACTAAACCGAAGTAATGACGATGATAAAAATATTAACATTTTTGACGAAATTTTAGTAGAAACGGCTTATTACAATGTTGACGATGTTAATCATGTTCTTAATTCTTTATCATCCCATTTTTCATTATTACATTTAAACATCAGAAGCATAAATAAAAACTTTGATAATTTAAAATTTATGTTAAATAATATAAGTAACAAGTTTAGTATTATCTGTCTGACTGAAACTTGGTGTCATCGAGACACGATTAATTCTAACTTTCAATTATCAGGATATAAATCCATTCATCAACCTAGAGTAAACGGCATTGGTGGGGGCGTATCAATTTTCGTCCAAAACTCATTGACTTTTAAGTACATAGAAAACCTCAAAGTAAATGACGTTGATTGTGAGTCATTTACAATTGAAATAATTAATAAAACAAATAAAAATGCATTTATAACAGCATTATATAGACCACCTAATGGTAATTACAATCAATTTGAAAACCACTTAAACTACTCGCTACCAAAGCTCATAAAAAAACATGTGTATTTATTAGGTGATTTTAATTTGAATTTTTTGAATTATAAAACAGATAACCACGTCGTGCGTTTTACAAATACACTTTTGCAGTACAACCTTTTCCCTATGATTAACAAGCCAACACGCGTGACTAAAACAACTGCATCCATTATCGATAATATTATTACTAACAACTACACAAGCGTGGAATGGCAAAGTGGTATTATTAAAACAGATATAACTGACCATTTTCCAGTTTTTCTGAGTACATATTCTGCAAACCCTGAGAAACATACAAAAACAAAAACTGTATATGAAAGAAAAATAAATAATGAATCACTCGCCACGTTTCGAGACCTCTTACAAGAAGTAAACTGGGAACTATTGACTGATTGCAATGACGTAAATAACGGCTATGAATTTTTTATTCACGTGTTCACTAAGCAATACGAAAAGGCCTTTCCAAAATTTAAAAAAATTATTAAACCTAAAAGTTTGCTTAGTCCGTGGATGACGAAAGGACTCATTAAGTCGTCAAAAAAGAAACAAAAACTTTACCAAAAATTTCTTAAAAAAAAGAACTACAAAAACGAAATAAAATACAAAAAATATAAAAATTATTTTGAAAAATTAAAAAAGCAATCAAAAAAAAATTACTACTCTTCATTACTTAATAAAACATTTGGCAATGCAAGAAAAACTTGGAATGTAATTAAAGAAATAACAGGCGTGGGTAATGTAAAAAAAGACAATTTCCCAAAAAAATTACAAAGAGATGACAATTTAGGTGATGCTTCTGTAAATAAAGAAATTGCAGAAACATTTAACAACTTTTTTATAAATATAGGAAAAAAACTAGCCGATGCAATTCCGGAGGGAAAAAAATCATTTAAATCCTTTTTGAAAAAATCTGATTTCTTCATGGATGAGTCAGAGCTTTTGATTGAAGAACTTCGGCAAGCGATTAGTATGCTTAAATCAAATAAAAGTGCGGGTCTGGATGAAATTAAACCTGATGTTGTAAAAGCTGTCTCTGATATCATAGAGAAACCCCTTTTCATAATTTTTAATCTATCCCTAAAAAACGGCCTTTTTCCCGACCAACTTAAATTAGCAAAAATAATTCCAATATACAAAAGCGGCGACGACTCAATAATATCTAACTATAGACCGATTTCCATACTTTCCTGTTTTTCCAAAATATTAGAGCGTATTATGTTCAACAGGCTGTACAATTATCTTGAAAAAAATAATATTATTTATCATAAACAGTTTGGTTTTCGAAAAAACCATTCTACGGAACATGCCGTAATTGATCTTGCGAACCAAATTTTACAAGGTTTTGAAAACAATTGTTACACACTTGGAATTTTTCTAGATCTATCAAAGGCATTTGATACTGTAAACCACAAGATTCTTATCTACAAACTACGTAGTTACGGAGTAGTTCACTCTAATTTAAAGTGGCTTCAATGTTATTTAGAAAACCGTAAACAAGGTGTACCATATGATCTAACATGCTCCCCATTTGAATCAATAAGTTGCGGAGTTCCACAAGGATCAATACTTGGACCTTTATTGTTTTTAGTTTATATCAATGATATTTTTTTGTCTTCAAAAATACTTAATTATACTATTTTTGCTGATGACACTAATGTTTTCTTTTCTGACTCAAATTTAAAAAATATTTTTTATTATGTAAACGCTGAACTAATATATCTTAATGAGTGGTTTATAGCAAATAAACTATCATTAAATATTGAAAAAACTAAATATATTTTGTTTGCTAAACCATCTCAATCCGAGAACCTTCCACTTAAACTTCCAGAACTAACAATTAACAATATTAAAATAAAAAGAGTTTTTTCAATGAAAATACTAGGAATAAATTTCGATGAACATTTAAATTGGAAAAGCCAAATAAAGTTAGTCGAGAACAAAGTTTCAAAGACTGTGGGGATTATGTACAGGACAAAACATCTTTTGAATAAAATATGTTTAAAAAACTTATACTTTTCATTTATACATAGTCATATTAACTATTGTAATATTGCCTGGGCAAACAATCATTCATCTTTCCTAAAAAATATTTATACTAAACAAAAGCAAGCAAGTCGATTAGTTTTGGGCGCAGATAGGTACGAAAGTGCCAAGCCGTTACTCAAGGAAATTAATGCGCTAAACGTATACGAACTAAATATATACCATAACTTGTTATTTATGTTTAAACTTCAAAATGAACTAATTCCAAAATATTTTTATAAAGGTTTCTCTCTAATTAACCATAAATATGAAACAAGACACTCAATAAATAATTACTACATCCCACCAACATCACTTAAAAAATCTGACTTCTCAATTACATGTCGGGGGCCACGCTTGTGGAAGTCAGTTCTTGACGAAAATATGAAAAAAATAAAATCTATTGATATATTCAAAAGAACTATAAAAAAACACTTACTAAACTCAAACATTACATACATTCTTTCATTTTTTTAAAAATAATATTTTTTTGATAAATTTGATAAAAAGCTTTTTTTTTTTTTTTTTTTTTTTTTTATATATATATATACATATATATCTTTCTTGTTTGATTTTCTCTTTGACTGTTTTTTTTTTTAACTTTTTTTAATAAATACTAACAAATGAATTTAAATCTACATAACGTTTGGAATCTTTTTAATATATAAATATTTTTGAATATATACTTCGCTTTGTATTGAATATGTATACGTATATATACTGATTTGTAAAAAAAAATTCAAACTTTTTAATTTACGCATTGTATACAATTTTATTTTTTTCTTTCGAGATTTTATTATTATTATTATTATTATTTTTTTTTCTTTCTAATTTTTACTTTTTTTAATTTTTAATTTATTTTAAACTTTTTAATTTTTTTCAATCTTTTTACTTTATTTCAAACTCTTTAAATTTTTTTTATTTTTATTTTAATTTTGTTTGAATGTTTGTTTATTTTTTCAAAATTTTTAATTTAACTCTTTTTTATATTATTGGAATTTTAGAAATTTTATATTTCTCTATTTCACAAAAGGGCTTGATGATAAGACTTTATGTCTTCTACTTGCCCCTGTCAGCTTGTAATTATATATATATTTACTCGAATTTAAAGATAACATTGTAAAATGTGTAAAACGACAAAAAAAAAAAATAAACTAAAAAAAAAAAAAAAAAAAATATAAACTAGCTTATATTGTGAAAAAGTGAAAAATGATATTTTTAAATGATATTTTTAAATAGTAAATAAATCGTATGTTTCAAAAAAAGAAATATACAAAACAAAGATTGTGCTATGCATCAGTCTGTTTCAGTTTATTGCCGTTGTGTTCGAAGAAAAAAAAATTCAAATCAAACAGCAACACTAAAATTGGGATCTCTGGATTCTGTTGTCAAGCAGCAACTAATTGCGGTTATGTCCGCAATTATTAAAGAAAACAATTAGGACCTTGTCAGAACACAATTCTTATTGCGTGTGACATGACATGATATTGCTAATATCCAATGTGAAACCTAGTTTACTCTAGTTTGTACCCTTGCTGATGGTGTAGCATCACCTCAGATAACTTGCAGTTAAAAGGAAATCCTAGAACAATTTAATAAAAAAAAACTCAGTTTTAACTCTACAACTCACATTCAAGAGAAAACAATTTACAATCTAAATCTGAAAAAGAGCCAGTGAATGGCCTTAAAATTTGTATTCATCATTTTGCTGTAAATGATTAAATGGAACATTTACGATCAGAAATGAATAATTTTTAATTAGAAGGAAAACAACAAAATATTTCCTAATACTTTCATTACTATGACTTAAATTTTTACTGTTTACAAGCAATAAATAAAGCAGCTGTTTTTTTCTTTAACAAAGTTAAAGAAAAAAAAAAACAAGTTTTTACTTTTTTTAACTTTGTATCCTTTTGACTTTATTAGGGAAAAAATGCAATAAAAAGCACAACTATCAAATGCTGAAGAAAATTCATTTTGTTGCTTCACTTTGAAGCATAAGTCCTAAAAATCAGCCAAACGAAAAAAAACTGTTTGATTACTTTTTCGACTGAAAGCTCTTTGATCACACTAGGTCCTCATTTTGTATCATTTTGATGGAAACAGACAGTGCTAAAAATGTAAATATGTATAAACTTTTGAGTTTTAATTGGTATGTTTGAGCCTCGAATAGGAATTCAATATTGAACTAAATTTTCAGAACAATTAAATTGAACATTGATTTTACCCATCGTTTTATTCTACCGGCATATTTTTATGTTGAAAGTTTTCCAAAGATCATATAGCTTCAAACTCAATTTTTTCTCTGGGACGGTTTAACTAGATTTTAATTTTATTGTTAAATGAACCGTGTATCTAGATTACTGAACAATTTATTATTTTTGTTAGAGTTAGGGCCAAAAATTTCAAAGTTTGGTAGGGGTAACGAAATGTATATACTTGGCTAAATTAAGGAAAGAAACAGCATGTGCTCATAAAAGTAGGGGTAACGAAATGTATATACTTGGCTAAATTAAGGTAAGAAACATCATGTGCTCATAAATTATCTGCTAAAAAAAAAGACACAGTAGTTGTATTTATGCCGACTGGTTTAGGGATAGACGCAGAATAAAAACATACATAGTCTAAAGGTTTTGGATAAGGCAGCACTCCTTTAATAAGCAGAAAAGTATTTCTTTATTTAATTAAAAAAGTTTAGAAATGAATTTAATATATTTTATTAAATTAATTTAAGTAAACTATATTATATTAATATAATTTAATTTAGTTTATTTTTTAATTTTAAATTAAATTAAACTATATTAACTTAAATTAAAATAGTTATGTAAAAAAATAATTTTGATATTTATTTTATTTTAAATTTGTTTTGTATTCAATTTTTGGATGGCGGTGTCGCAACAATAAGCACGGCCTTAAAAAATATATATTGTAGCGGATCTAGTTGAACAACTTTAAAAAATAGAATTTTTATTTTGTTCAAAAAATTATGTTTACATTTTATTTATATATAGATTTGAAAAATCATCTCTCTCTGCAAGAATACATAAACTTTATTAGGTTTAAAGTTTAAGTATAAAGTTTATGTGCTTAAGTTACGAGCATCTAAAGTATAGAAAAAAAATTTGATTATGCAAGTCCTAATTCCTTTAAATTTCGGGTAGAATCAACTTCGAGTCAGACTTTCGTCCAAGTTATCATAAACTAACACTAAAGTAAACTTTTCGTAAAGTTTTTGTTTAATTTGGTAAGACCATAAAACTGTATAATTTTCTAGTTTGTAAAAATATTCCAAAGAGCTGCAGAAATATCAAAATTATTTATATTTATGTTTTTTGAATTCAAGATACAATTCTTAATTTATTATTATATGAATAAGGTATATTCTTTACATTGCCGACTTTGACTAATAGTTGAAGTCGACTTGTCAAAAGTCAAAATTAGTACTTTGAATTATCGGGTCAATTTAATCGACAATGAGTTAGAACTAATCTTGAGTTAGAACTAATCGACAATGAGTTAGAACTAATCGACTAAAAGTCAACGTAATTAAGTAATTTTCTCAACATCTTTATAGTGTAAAAACCTGTGGCCGCAAGACCTACATTATTTTATAAAGGCTAAAAACTTCTTAGCGAGTACTCTTAACACAAGTAGAAACGTCAACTATGTACTTTAGATCATGGTTGGTTTGACTAATAAACAGACACTAAACATAGAAAAGTACTGGTTTCTATGTAATAACAATTAAAATCGAAGACAAAATTGTAATAAATATAAAATTAAAAAATGATTTTTATAGCTGTTTTGTTTTTTTATTTTGAACAAAATAGCTATTAAAACCATTTTTTAACTTCATTTTTATTACAATTTTTAGTTTAGATTTTAACCGTTAATAAATGCTGATAGAAACCAGTACTTTAATTGACGCAATCAAACTGTAATTATTTTCAGTTAAGTTATGTATTATTGTTTTCGCTAGAAAGTTTTTAGATATAAAACTGATAATATTGTTATTATTAATTACAATTTCTTGAAGTTTAAGGGTGCCTGGCTAGGGTTTAATAAGTGTCTGGTAATAAATGGCATGATTTCTAATTCTACTACAAAAAAAAATTGTAAGAAATTTACACTTTATAACGTGTCAGATAGTTAGACCGACAAAAATATTGATCTACAAAAATTTTCTACAAAATAAACATCTCTAAAAAGTGAAACTAATTTTTCAGATAATCTACTGAGGCCTAAATTGTTTTTAACTAGAAACAGTCTTTTTTATTTTCAACAAATTTATGTTGTTTTCGTTTTCGAGCGATATATTTTTCGACCTATTTTAGAGATTTTTATTTACAACTGATTTGAGATTAATTAATTATCAATCGATTATCTGATCTGTGTTTTAACGTTTTTTTTTTTTATAAACTAAGAATTTTTTATTTCATTTTGTTTGTTTAACAATGAATAAGTTTTCCAAGCTGTTTTTGAACTTTATACGTTCAGACTCTGAAGACAGCGCTCCAACTACTCATCAAAATTGGCTCGTATTCAAATCAGCTACAAAATATACAAATATGCATACCAGAAAAGCGTATAAAATTGAAACACAGTATTGAAAGCGTATAAAATTGAAGAACAGTAGGTTTAATATTCAGCTGGTTAAAAATTCAGTTGGTCAAAAAAACAGAAGCTCAAAGAATTAGTCAGTTGGAAAATTAGTAGTACATTTTTTATTTAGGTGTAAATATAAAAAACAAAAAATGTCGGTTGAAAATCGAAAACGTCATAATTTACGATTTACAAAAATTCAAAATTAGAATAAGTTATAGGCCACCCTTTCGAAATGGTCTTGCAGCCACGGGTTCTTGCTCTATTATAAAGGAGAATAGAGAGAAAAGCGGTGCAGCCTGAATTTTCTATTAAGGAGTGGTGCCTGAAAACTGTTATTTAATGTAAACAATTAAATTTCTTTCGCTCTCTTTAGCAGATATTGCTTTTTTTCTCTGCATGCGCTAGAAGCCCTAATTTTAAAATATAATTTAATTTTTTCTGTTCCACTTCACCCCTATGTTTACATTGGGGTAATGTTGGGCAGAAAAAATAAATATATATGCCCGCTTCTTCACGTCACCATTTTATTATTTCGAATTAATGATTTTATCAGTTTTCTATATAATTCTATTTATTGTATTAAAATTGTGTTTTAAATTTATTTGTCTCGCTTCTACACATATTTGTACAACTTTAACCCAATGACACGGTTACTCTAAAAGCAAAAGTTTATATACAAAGTTATAATTAGCTAGAAACCTAAGGGGATTAAATCGGTGTCTATGAAGAAGGATTATTTAAAGAAGGAACTTTTTACATCAAATAAAAAAGATATTGCAATTACCCTAAAAAGAACTTACGTGCTTCACCTCTCCCTACTCTCCCCTACCTTTTTTGATTCAATTTCAGTTTTTTCAATTTTTAATTTTTGTTTGTTCATTTAATAACAACAGTTTGTATTATTATAATTGTTACATGCTACTTATTATTTATTTCCAAATATATTATACATCATGTGTTTTACTGACTCAATGACTTGGAGCAACAATATATATTGTAAAGCTCGGAACATTAATTTCATCTATTTATTCACTTTATAAATGTGATTGTATAGACCAGAAATAGACAAATAGCGGCTCGCAAGCCGCATGCAGCTTTTAGAACATCAATGCGGTTTGCGAGCCGAATGTGGCTCTTTTCAATATTTTTGATTGACTAATAATCAAAACTTTTAATAATATATAGCCGGAAAACATACTGTTTGAAAAAACGATATAACAAAAGGTGACAATATTGCTCTTCACAATAAAAGTAAGAAAATCAAAATTGAAGATGAGAACAGATAATTACATGATTATTAGACAGAAAAATACGCATTAAATTAAAAGGAAAATAAATCTATATGTTTAATTTGCAATACTGAACTTGCTCATAATAAAACGTCTTTCATCGGTTTGTAGAGCAAAATCTGAATTTGTCGCTTCAGGAAAAAGAAAAAAATATATTTGATTTTGCTCTGACTATATTTAGTTTTCAAAAAAATGTTACTCTTTTTCAAAAAGATCTTATCTTAAATTCTTTTAATCATTATCCTCGAACGAAGATGATTCATTAACCTAATCCTACGATTCAGTATGATGTTCATATAATTGAACATACCGAGAAAAAATACTGAGTTCATTTAAAGACTTTTAAAACAGGTTTAAAGGTTTGTATTCTCTTAAATTATCATAAGCATTTTTAGCAAATCCTAATAATATTAATTAAAATTTTTTTTAATACATATTATTAGTGATGGTTGTCCAATTTCAGAAAATATGCTTAAAGAGGCATCTCAATTGAAACGGATGCTAGATCTCCAAAAAGATTAAAATCTTTAAATGCTGCATAAAATACAAACTATTTTGGATTTTTGAAAGTTAGTTTCTGAAGTTAAGTATCCTCAACTAAAAAAGATTAGTATAAAACTTTATTTTTAACTATGAAATTTGTTAAATCAAACTATCGTGCCAATATAAAATTAAACATTTGTTCCAGTTGCTTAGAATATTAACTACAAGCTTGAAACCATATTTTAAAAAACTTACCAGTTGTGTTCAAACTCTTAGTGTCTACTAAATTTATAGTAAGTTACGTTGTTAAGTTAGTTATGCAAGAAGACTTTTCTAATGGTCTTTTACAAAAAACAATTGATAAAAAGAATTCTTTTTGTTATGTCTAATTTTTTGCTTTACTTTTATTCAAGTTACTTTTATTTTTACAGCTTTAAAAAGATATTTTAAAGCTATAAAAATGAAAGTAATTTGAACTTTTTTTTTTTATTTTTGTTATTTGCATTCACTCCCAACAAGGCTGAAAGCAACCACTATTAAGTTGGGAATTACTAGGAAAAAAAAGAACAGAGTTATAGAGCAAGGAAACGGTTGACAGAAGACTTGAAAACGTGAAGGTTGCAGGAGTCAGGAAAACACGAAGATGCGAGAGAGTTCCAAAGGATTGAAAAAAACTAGATGAATAAAAGTTTTTAGAGCATGCTGGGACAGATACAGTAAACGAATGAGACTTAGCTGAATGACGAGTAAAACGAGAATGAATTTTAGTTGATGGAACTTGCTCCTTTGAGCAGTGACCATGATAGTATCTGTAGAAAAGAGAAAGAGATGCAACTTTACGACGATGGGAAAGAGGTTCAAGCTTAGCAGATAGTCCAGGTCCAACAACATTTACAATGCGTTTTTTGACCTTGTCAAGAAGAGAAAGGGAACCGTTAGAAGAACCAGCCCAAATATGACAACAGTATTCCATACAGGAACGAATAAGAGATTTGTAGAGGTAGAGATTGGAATCAGAAGCAAGGAAATGGCGAGCACGATAAAGTAAAGCAACCTTAGCAGAAGTTAATTTAGCAATCGATTGTATATATGGTTTCCATGAAAGGTCAGTAGTAAGCGATAATCCAAGAAGACGTAAAGAGGACGACTCAGTAAGAGGATTGCCATTCATTAATACAGGAATGTTGACCATACTACGGTAGTTGTTTGCAGTAAGCAAATGGGTTTTTTTAGAGTTGAAATTCACAAGCCACTGTGAACCCCAATTTATTACTGAGGTGAGATCAGATTCAAGATCAGCTGCCTGTTCTAGGCGATCGAAAAGAGAAGACTTTTTGTCAAGACAGGAGTATAAAGTTAAGTCATCAGCACAAAGAGCTACTTTAGATGAAAGGTTGTCAGGAGGATTTTTTATGTAGATAAGAAACAAAACAGGGCCCAGGATGGAACCTTGGGGAGCCCCAGAAGTTACTGGAATCAAAGAAGAGTGTTGGCCTTCAAGGGTGACTTTAATAAACCGGTCAGAAAGAAATGATTTGATAATCTCAAAAACTTTCCCAGAAACACCATATGAAGCAAGCTTATGGAGAAGACCAGCATGCCAAACTTTGTCGAAAGCCCTAGATATGTTGAGAGCAATAGCCCTAGCCTCACCGCCTCCATCTAATGCACGATAAAATCTTTCAGTTACAGCAGTTGGCAAGTCGGCCGTAGAGCGAGAGGATCGAAAACCGTATTGATTGTCTGACAGCAGTTTATTTGACTCAAGATGAGATGTGAGGAATTTGTTGATCAAAGACTCAAAGACCTTGCTAATAACAGAAAGAAGTCTTATCGGATGATAATTGGAGGGGTCAGAATTTTCTCCAGAGTTTTTGAATATTGGAACCACAGATGCCATTTTCCAACAAGCAGGAAAACAAGACACAGTCAAACACTTGTTAAATAGTTTAGAGAGAATTGAAGAAAGTTCTGGAGAACAATTCTGCAAGACTGTGACAGGGATGTTGTCTGGACCACAAGCTGTAGACGAGTTTAATTGAGATATGACTTTAGCAACAGATGCCGGAGTGATTTGAATGTCTAACAATGGGTCAACCTGTTTGACTGGAATGAAAGGAAGAGAATGTCCATAAGATTCAAGAGTGGAATTAGAAGAAAAGTTCTTTGCAAACAGTTCTGCCTTGTCCCTGGGAGAGGTAACAAGATCAGTCCCATGAATGAGAGATGGAATGTTAGATCTACACTTGTTAACAATGTTGTTGAAGATTTTCCAAAAGTCTTTAGAGCCTAACTTCTGCGATAAGATGCGAGATTTAGTGAACTGAGAATAATGGAGTTTAGCATCAAAAAGCACCTTTTTACATCGATTTCTTGCAATAATAAATAGCCGTTTGTTCTAAAGAGAGTTGTTCTTTTGAAAAAGATGAAAAAAATGGTTACGATTGGATATAGCAGCCGCACAAGAAGGAGAAAACCATGGAGTAGAATGAGGCTTGACTTGAAACCGACGAGAAGGAATAAAAGCTTCCATTCCAGCCTGAATCCAGGAGGTTACGTAGGAGGCGCATTTGTCAGCTGAGAGAGAAAAAACATCAGCCCAAGGACCATCACGAAGAAAATCACGAAAGGAATCCCAGTCAGCTTTAGGGTAGTAGTAGGTGGTGCGATGATAAGGTGAGCCCAAAAAAGAAGTACGAGAAGAAAGATTTACAGAGATCATTGCGTGGTCAGAACCACCTAAGGGAGAAAAGGGAGAAACTGAACATAAGCTAGGGTCAGAGACAAGACATAAGTCAAGGAGTGAGACAAGACATAAGTAAAGAACTTAATTGAAGTTCATTAAAAAAATTTTTTTGTTCGAATGTCATTTGATATTTTACAGTTTTTAGAAACTTATGCTATTAAGTGGTAATAAGCAAGTTCAATTCAAATAAAAGCAAGTTTAATTCAAATACAATAAAATAACTTTTGTTTCGAAAAGAAACCTTTTTATCTTTAGATTTTTGTATTTTGCTTTCAATTATTTTTATAAAAAAATTTATGGTTGTTGTAATATAGTTTATTTTTAAAAAAATTATGACATGAAGAAGCTTTCTTAATTTTTTCTACATATGGTTTCCTAGTGTGAATAAAAAGGAATCAGATTTTATGTTGCCAAACTTACATTTAAAAAATAGTTTTTACTTTCTTCATTTTAAAAAAAAATAAATACTAAACATAAATTGTGTACATACTAAGTTTATTTATAAAAGTAGAATTTCCATTTCAAAAACTCAGAATATTGATGTATAAAAAATCTAAGTTTACATTCGTCAACTATTTTTTTTTATGATGAAGTTAACATAGCAACATATTTATTGCGGCTCTTTGGCACACGTCAGTGTTTATATGCGGCTTACGGGCTTAAAATTCTGGCCAGCCCTGGTATAGACTTTAGATATTTAGCAAAAATTTTAAGAAGTGGGGTTTCTCAAAACATTGTGGCCTCGTGATAAATTGTCCCGAACGACCCTCTTTTATATTGTTTTGTTTAAATTATTTTTAAGTTATATGATAATAAAAATTAAAAAAGCCAATAAAAATTGTTTTACGATTTAAAAAAAATTCTTTATCGAAAAAAGTTTGTTTCCGTATTTTGACAGTTTTATTAACTGTTACATTTTATTTTGGTTTCACAAATGTTTTAACCAATTTTAGTTGTAAGAAATTGTATTAGTTAATTTAGTTGGCAATCAAATTATTTCAATATTGTAATAACACTAATGCTTTTTTTTGCCCTAAAAGGTTAAATTTTACATAGCTAAAACGAAAGATAGTCATGGTCGCTTTAGTATCCCCCTCCCCAAACTTTTGCGGCAATTAAGCTAAAATTGTTAGTTGCTGATTGATACATTTTTCTTCAGGTCTGCTAACTTTAGCAAAAAAAATTTAAATGTTGTGGCGTTGTGGATTACAAAAGTCAGCTAATTTAGAACACTTAAAAGACTTCACGAAGGATTTATGAAATCTTAGGGGACATCAATAAAGTATGTGTGCAGTAAAATCAATGAATAAAGAACATCTTCCCATTGTACGCATCTGTATGCTTTTGTATACTGTATGCCATTTCTTCTTCCTCTGCAAAACCCATTTCCAAAGCATAAATTCAAAGCATTAAAAACGATAAATTTTAAGTTGTTTTGAAATCAGTCATTACAGAATTATTAATTTTGTTACAAAACAAAAACTTTTTAAACTCATGAAACTAAATGCTTTTGTTAATAAGAAAAGAAATCAAGTATTCAAGTAGATAGAAAATGAGAAATAATCACATCGCGTACGTAACCATTATTCAAATATTATTGTTATTATTATTATTCAAATAGATAGTAATAATAGGATTTAATAATATTGTTCAAAATTTCATAAATTTAAAATATTATTATTCATATAGACAGAACGATAATCAGTCACACTGCGTCTTTAACCACTACCTCTCTCTTTTGTGGGCATTCTTAAGTTTTGGTAACAAACTCAAAACTCATGAAATTTTAAACGAAATCAAAGCAAAATTGAAACAAATACTTCCGGTTAGAGAAGGAGTGCATGACTTCTTCTAAAGTTATCTGGTAGAATAGATAAGCTTTTTCAATTTGTCTTTTCAACCAAATGTCACTTTTAATGAATAATAACCTATATATTTAAAGATATATATATATATATATATATATATATATATATATATATATATATATATATATATATATATATATATATATATATATATATATATATATATATATATATATATGTATATATATATATTATGTATGATATTTTGTATTTGCAATAAAATACAAAAAACTCTTGAACGTATTAGAGTGCTCAATAATAAATAAATAGGATTTATTTATATTATTTAATAGAGCATTATATTAATTTATAAAATTAAAGAAAACATTTTTTTTATGGTACTAATAGTTTCATGCCTAAAGGCAATCATCAGCCATGTAATACAAAACAAGAAACAAAAAAAACCGTTAAAATATAAAGTTACAGTGGAGTGTGCTCCGTCGT
>NC_061166.1:1176127-1197187 GCF_022113875.1 Hydra vulgaris
AGTTCACAAGAATACTTAAAAGGATCAGGTTTTAAAAGCCAATTCAGTGTGCATTTATTACCTCTAAGTATATATTTATCTTTAAAATAAAGTTCACATAAAACAGAATGTTTTGTTGGAGTCAAATCTGAACGATTAACAAATCGTATCCAAAGTTGATTTAAGTTTTGGTCTGTTGGAAAATGAAAAGATGCAATTTGTTTGTGTTTGTTGCTTAAGTATCCAGAAGTACATTTTGGTGCAGCACATTGCTTGACCATTTTCAATATAAATTCTTAAAAAGTTAGTAAATTCAGAAAAAAGAATATTTTTAAAAATATTTTAGCGTATTTTGCATCTAAAACTTTCAAAACCGGCCTGTTCATTTCCCCCTCAAAAATGTAAGATATACGGGCGTGAATATAGTAGGCCATGACCTCATCCTACCATTTTTTTAAGTTATATCTTGAGATTATACTTTCACATTGATAACATAATATCAAATTGATATTTGCAGGAAAAGTATTAGAAAAATTGGACACTCCAATTATAATTGTACTTCTGAATAAAAAATAATTATTAAAAAACTAAAAATCTATATGTAAAACAATTTTTTAAACTTATAATTTTGTAAAACACCAAAATTCAAATCCAAAAATCTCCAAAAATAATTTTAAAAAATTATTAAATACAAGTAAACTGATTAGTAAATAAAATAAAGGGAAAATTCTTCTAAGAAAATGCTGCTATAAAAATTATTCTAATTGGTTTATAGTTTAAGGTTCTTTTTATTTTGTCGCAAGAAAGTAAGTTGTCAGGTACAGCCTGCCAATACCTAAAAAACAAAATAAAATTTTATTACTGTCCTATCAATTTATCATCAATGTTCTATATTTATTCAATTTGTAAATTCTATTTTGTAAATCGACATATATTGTTATTTTCTTCGCAGCCAAGCTTTAGATGTATTGTGGATTAAATAGGTAACCTTAACTTAATCTTAAACCAAAAGAATAAATTATTCTTAAACCGATATAATAACTTAACCTAAACCAATTACAAAATTACCTAAAAATAACCTAAAAAATACTATATACATCTACACCTTAATTTATTAAAAAAAAAAGAAAAGCATAACATAAGGAAAGACGTCATCTTATTGATATTCTTTTACAGGTAATATTTACAAAAACTAATAGAAATAAATTTTGAATATCTTATCTTTTTTATGAAGGTTATATGAAAATATCTTGAAATGATACAAAGAAAATCCAATTCCAAAAAAATATAATTTCTGAAATTGAGATATAATCAAAATGCAAATGGATTTTCAGAAATAAAATGAAACCTAAAAATTTGTTGCTTGTACATTATTTTTGATGTTTGCCAGCACAATTTTCATAAGAAGCCATAATTTTAAAATTTTAATTTTAACAAAAAGCCATAAAACTAAGTAACCATGCAAGTCAATGCATCTCTGATACCTGTTTTGAAATTCACAATACTTGAAGTAATCTTTTTGTGACATACAAATCCTGGGTCCTTTTAATACTCCGCATCCCTGCATGGATTATGGCTTTACTTAGATAATCTTAACACAAACATTAAGGTTTTGATTATAGTAGCTGATACCTTATATCAGATTACTATAATCTCTTATAAAGTATATCTGATACCTTGTATCAGATGTTTATCAACTTTGAAATTAATAATGAATATAAATGAGAGAAACAGTTTTTTAAGATATACACTAACATTTGTATAAAAAACTAATAAGATAAAACATTTAAACCTGTAAAAATAAATAACTTGTGAACACTTTAGTTCATTACTTATTTAATGTAACAATTAACTGTTTGAATATACTAATTATAATTCCTAAAATGCTTTTTTGTAGCTGTTTATACATTTTATTCACAGTAGTACCAGTCATTATATTATTAGAGGTCTTTTACTAATAACACTGTTGTAATCAATAATAAACTTGTTTATCAATTTAATAATAAGTTAATAATATGTAACCACGCAAAATACTTATCCTTCATAAAAATATGTAATGAAGTTACAAAACAATTATACAAAAAAAAAAAATGCAGATTGAAATCCGTACAAATTTAAAATTTAATTTGTTTTTTGTCAAATTGTAGGAACATTCCTATTAGTTATAATCGAAGTAATTTTTTACAGTGAAAAAGTACTTGAACTTACTAAAGAAAATAGTATCTTGTTGAGAAAAAAAACAGTATCTTGTTCTATAACTGGTATAAATGGTTTACCCATTTGTTGCAATCTCTTAATGTTGCATTTGATTGATCTCTTCAAATATATTGTATAAAAATACTTGATCAATTGAAAACCTCTTGTTTAAAAAATGCACAAACCATTACAAAAAATAAATCTTTTTTCTTTTTTTACTTATAACCATTATCTTTGTCAAATAAAAAGAAAATCAGCAACTTAGTAGCTTAATGGTTTTGAAAGAAATATGGGATTTACTCATTAGATGTAAGTATCATATTCAATCGTTGGCCAGACAAATGTAACTTTAATACGCCGAGCAGTAATTAATGCAATTTAATAATATTTTCATGTTGATGGGAAAAAGAAGACTCAAAGGAAAAAAAAAATTACTTTTAATCTTGTTAAAAATATTTCTTTTTCGGATTTTTTGGCAAAATGTAAAGATGTTCCACGTGCGTAGTCTGTAAGTGAAACTGATGTAAATGAGACTTTTTTATGTTAGTCCACTTAAAAAATACCCATTTAAACAAAATTAAATACGAAATGGGTGTTTGTTATGAAATAATATTATATTATTTTTGCAATAATAAATTACTGTGAAGCTAGACTGTTGTTTTTATTAAATTATAAAACAAAACAAGGCGTTTTTGAATAGGTTTTGCGTTTACAAAAAACGCACTCAAAGTTACCCATTTGTGGTAAAATTAAATGACTATTTAAATTAATATTATACAAAGTCTATTTATTTAAATATTAAATATGAAATTGAATTATATAAGAGTCAATCTTAGCCCTTATATTCATTTTGTTAAACTTCAAATTTTGTCAATAGCGAAGAAAGAGCAAGTAAAAATATCTCAAAAACGTTGAAAGTAAAGTTTTATGGTACTTTATTGTTGATTTGAGCTTATAATCAGAGTAAATTTGTTAAATTCTAATTAAAGTAAAACTTAACACTTTTTTTGAACTTTTTATATATGTATATATTATGTTTTATATCCAAAAAATATTTTTTTTGTAAATTGCACAAATTTAATGCAGCAAGGTGAACCTCAAATTATTTTTATTGAAAAAATTTGACTGATTTTTAGAAAAAATTTGAGTTAGCGAGTTTATTTATAATTCAGAAGCGCCATCCGACTTTAGTGAAATTGTTTACGACTTTCTATTATATTATGAACAAAAGATTTCACGCTTGGTTTTACGAATTCCAATAGCGCTGCACTTCCATCTCTAATACTTCCATCGTTCATTTAAGTATCTAACAAAAACAGATGTTTTATATTTTTTATAAGACTTTTATATTTGTAAGTTTTTTTACTCTCTAGATTTTTTTTTTTTTTTCTCTTAGTCATTTTTTAAGTCTTTTGAGTTTTTTTTTTTTTATATTTTAAATTCTTTTTCCATTTTTTTTTCTAGTTATTATTATTTTTTTATTAGTTAGTGTTTTTTAAGTTTTTTTTTTTTGGTTTTTATTTTGTCTTAGTTTGTTTTACTTGTTAGTGCAGTAAAGAATATTATCATACTTTCTTAGTTGTTCGATTTTTAGTTTAAAGTAAAAATAACTATATATTTGTTAAAACTTTATGAGTGGCTCAATGAAAAGATTGCAACAGCGTATCATCATTCTTGTCTTCCTCGAGCCTCTGTCTGTTTATCTCTTGTTAAGGACAGTTGCCACCTGTAACTGTATTTAAAACTGGTTTTAAATTTTTCTTTATAACTTTTAAATTTTAACATTTAATTAATAAGTTAATAAAATCAATTATTCAATATGCCAAACATTTTTTTTACACTTTTGCTTTGTAATAAACTACATTTTCTCACTTTTTTTTTTTTTTTCAAAAACTTTACGTGAAGCTACTTTTTGTTAAGAAAATATTTCAATTAAATTTAATTCAAATATTTTTGAGGTGCTCAATATATCTAACTAAAAACTGTTTTAAAAAAAATTAAGTCTTCAAAATGATGGTTTGACATTGAGTAACCACTGAGTAGAATCAAATATTACCAAAACTGACTATTTGACTAATTGATTTGAACACAAATTTTATTGACAAATTCATTTTTATTTTTTTCAGACTAAAAAATAAAAAGAAATTTGTCAATAAAATTTTTGATATTCTTTTATTTTGTAGTGCTTAAATTATAGATGCAAACATTAATGACATAAGTTCTCTCAATGCAAAACATATATTAATTAAAAGTATGAAAAAGACATAGCTATACTCAAAACAGTTGAACTTGATTTTTTTTAAAAAAGCTAAAAATTAAAATAAAGCATAGAAAATATAAATTAATTTTATGACTGTTTTTATATCATCGATTTCAGCTTTCGTTGCTCCCTGTCACCGTAGGACTATCAACAAAATTGGCATTAATGCAGAAACATAATCAGAATTTCAAATTCTTTAGAAAATTAAAAATTCGCATATCCGCTTAAATAGTTCATTATTAAATGAAAAAAAAAAAAAAAAACTTAATGTATCTGTTAAAAGAATAAAATCAATTTCCATGACATAGGACAATCTCATATTGAAGTCATCCTATAAGTTTTTGTAAAATCTTTTTTTGTAATATTGTGGAGTTTTTAGATTGATTTGAAAATCAATAAGCCAAACGTGCCTAAAGAACTTAACCTAGATGCTAGGCGGTTTATTGATTTTTTAAAAGTTTAATAAAACTTAGTGATCAATTTTGAATTGTTATTTAAAACATAATATCTTTAAAGGGTTTTTTAAAAATTTTTGTTTTAATAGCGTTGTAAATGAGGATTATCAAAGATATATATATATATATATATATATATATATATATATATATATATATATATATATATATATATATATATATATATATATATATATATATATATATATATATATATATATATATATATATATATATATATATATATATATATATATATATATATATATATATATATATATATATATTGGACAACCATCACTAATAATATCGTTTAAAAAAAATTTTAATTAATATTATTAGGGTTTGCTAAAAATGCTAATGATGATTTAAGAGCATACAAACCTTTAAACCTGTTTTAAAAGTCTTCAAATGAACTCAGTATTTTTTCTCGGTATGTTCAATTATATGAACATCATACTGAATCGTAGGATTAGGTTATTGAATCATCTTCGTTCGAGGATAATGATTAAAAGAATTTAAGATAAGATCTTTTTGAAAAAGAGTAACATTTTTTTGAAAACTAAATATAGTCTGAGCAAAATCAAATATACTTTTTTCTTTTTCCTGAAGCGACAAATTCAGATTTTGCTCTACAAACCGATGAAAGACGTTTTATTATAAGCAAGTTCAGTATTGCAAGTTAAACATACAGATTTCTTTTCCTTTTAGTTTAATGCGTATTTTTCTGTCTAATAATCATGTAATTATCTGTTCTCATCTTCAATTTTGATTTTCTTACTTTTATTGTGAAGAGCAATATTGTCACCTTTTGTTATATTGATTTTTCAAACAGTATGTTTTCCGGCTATATATTAATAAAAGTTTTTATTATTAGTCAATCAAAACTTTTAAAAAGAGCCACATTCGGCTCGCAAACCGCATTGATGTTCTAAAAGCTGCATGCGGCTTGCGAGCCGCTATTCGTCTATTTCTGGTCTATACAATCAAATTTATAAAGTGAATAAATAGATGAAATTAATGTTCGGAGCTTTACAATTTATTTTTGCTCCAAGTCATTGAGTCAGTAAAACACATGATGTATAATATATTTGGAAATAAATATTAAGTAGCATGTAACAATTATAATAATACAAACTATTGTTATTAAATGAACAAACAAAAATTAAAAATTGAAAAAACTGAAATTGAATCAAAAAAGGTAGGGGAGAGTAGGGAGAGGTGAGGCACGTAAGTTTTTTTTAGGGTAATTGCAATATCTTTTTTATTTGATGTAAAAATTTCCTTCTTCAAATAATCCTTCTCCTTAGACACCGATTCAATCCCCTTAGGTTTCTAGCCAATTATAACTTTGTATATAAACTTTTGCTTTTAGAGTAACCGTGTCATTGGGGTAAAGTGGTACAAATATGTGTAGAAGCGAGACAAATAAATTTAAAACACCATTTTAATACAATATATAGAATTATATAGAAAACTGATAAAATCATTAATTCGAAATAATAAAATGGTGACGTGAAGAAGCGGGCATATATATTTATTTTTTTTGCCCAACATTACCCCAATGTAAACATAGGGGTGAATTGAAACAGAAAAAATTAAATTATATTTCAAAATTAGGGCTTCTAGCGCATGCAGAGAAAGAAAGCAATATCTGCTAAAGAGAGCGAAAGAAATTTAATTGTTTACATTAAATAACAGTTTTCAGGCACCACTCCTAAATAGAAAATTCAGGCTGTACCGCCTTTCTCTCTATTCTCCTTTATAATTGAGCAAGAACCCGTGGCTGCCAGACCATTTCGAAAGGGTGGCCTATAACTCATTCTAATTTTGAAATTTTGTAAATCGTAATATATGACGTTTTTGATTTTCAACCGACATTTTTTGTTTTTTATATTTACACCTAAATAAAACATGTACTACTAATTTTCCAACTGACTAATTCTTTGAGCTTCTGTTTTTTTGACCAACTAAATTCTTAACCAGCTGAATATTTAACCTACTGTTCTTCAATTTTATACGCTTTCAATACTGTGTTTCAATTTTATACGCTTTTCTGGTATGCATTTTGTATATTTTGTAGCTGATTTGAATACGAGCCAATTTTGATGAGTCTTGGCGCAGTAGTTGGAGCGCTGTCTTCAGAGTCTGAACGTATAAAGTTCAATAACAGCTTGGAAAACTTATTCATTGTTAAACAAACAAAAAAAGAGAAAAAATTCTTAATTTATAAAAAAAAACAACGTTAAAACACAAATCAGATAATCGATTGAAATTTAATTAATCGTAAATCAGTTGTAAATAAAAATCTCTAAAATAGGTCGAAAAATATATCGCTCGAAAACAAAAACAACATAAATTTGTTGAAAATAAAAAAGACTGTTTCTAATTAAAAACAATTTAGGCCTCAGTAGATTATCTGAAAAATTAGTTTCACTTTTTAGAGATGTTTATTTTGTAGAAAATTTTTGTAGATCAATATTTTTGTCGGTCTAACTATCTGACACGTTATAAAGCGTAAATTTCTTACAATTTTTTTTGTAGTAGAATTAGAAATCATGCCATTCATTACCAGACACTTATTAAACCCTAGCCAGGCACCCTTAAACTTCAAGAAATTGTAATTAATAATAACAATATTATCAGTTTTATATCTAAAAACTTTCTAGCGAAAACAATAATACATAACTTAACTGAAAATAATTACAGTTTGATTGCGTCAAATATAGTACTGGTTTCTATCAGCATTTATTAACGGTTAAAATCTAAACTAAAAACTGTAATAAAAATGAAGTTAAAAAATGGTTTTAATAGCTATTTTGTTTAAAATAAAAAAACAAAGCAGCTATAAAAATCATTTTTTAATTTTATATTTATTACAATTTTGTCTTCGATTTTAATTGTTATTAAATAGAAATTAGTACTTTTCTATGTTTAGTGTCTGTTTATTAGTCAAACCAACCATGATCTAAAGTACATAGTTGACGTTTCTACTTGTGTTAAGAGTACTCGCTAAGAAGTTTTTAGCCTTTATAAAATAATGTAGGTCTTTCGGCCACAGGTTTTTACACTATAAAGATGTTGAGAAAATTACTTAATTACGTTGACTTTTAGTCGATTAGTTCTAACTCATTGTCGATTAGTTCTAACTCAAGATTAGTTTTAACTCATTGTCGATTAAATTGACCCGATAATTCAAAGTACTAATTTTGACTTTTGACAAGTCGACTTCAACTATTAGTCAAAGTCAGCAATGTAAAGAATATACCTTATTCATATAATAATAAATTAAGAATTGTATCTTGAATTTAAAAAACATAAATATAAATAATTTTGATATTTCTGCAGCTCTTTGGAATATTTTTACAAACTAGAAAATTATACAGTTTTATGGTCTTACCAAATTAAACAAGAACTTTACGAAAAGTTTACTTTAGTGTTAGTTTATGATAACTTGGACGAAAGTCTGATTCGAAGTTGATTCTACCCGAAATTTAAAGGAATTAGGACTTGCATAATCAAATTTTTTTTCTATACTTTAGATGCTCGTAATTTAAGCACATAAACTTTAAACTTAAACTTTAAACCTAATAAAGTTTATGTATTCTTGCAGAGAGAGATGATTTTTCAAATATATATATAAAGAAAATATAATTATTATTTTTTTGAACAAAATAAAAATTCTATTTTTTAAAATTGTTCAACTAGATCCGCTACTATATATATTTTTTAAGGCCGTGCTTATTGTTGCGACGCCGCCATCCAAAAATTGAATACAAAACAAATTCAAAATAAAATAAATACCAAAATTATTTTTTTACATAACTATTTTAATTTAAGTTAATATAGTTTAATTTAATTTAAAATTAAAAAATAAACTAAATTAAACTATATTAATTTAATATAAATTAATTAAAGTAATTTAATAAAATATATTAAATTCATTTCTCAACTTTTTTAATTAAATAAAGAAATACTTTTCTGCTTATTAAAGGAGTGATGCCTTATCCAAAACCTTTAGACTATGTATGTTTTTATTCTGCGTCTATCCCTAAACCAGTCGGCATAAATACAACTACTGTGTCTTTTTTTTTAGCAGATAATTTATGAGCACATGATGTTTCTTTCCTTATTTTAGCCAAGTATATACATTTCGTTACCCCTACTTTTATGAGCATATGCTGTTTCTTTCCTTAATTTAGCCAAGTATATACATTTCGTTACCCCTACCAAACTTTGAAATTTTTGGCCCTAACTCTATCAAAAATAACAAATTGTTCAGTAATCTAGATACACGGTTCATTTAACATTAAAATTAAAATCTAGTTATACCGTCCCAGAGAAAAAAAGGAGTTTGAAGCTATATGATCTTTGGAAAACTTTCAACATAAAAATATGCCGGTTGAATAAAATGATGGGTAAAATCAATGTTCAATTTAATTGTTCTGAAAATTTAGTTCAATATTGAATTCCTATTCGAGGCTCAAACATACTAATTAAAACTCAAAAGTTTATACATATTTATATTTTTAGCACTGTCTGTTTTCATCAAAATGATACAAAATGAGGACCTAGTGTGATCAAAGAGCTTTCAGTCGAAAAAGTAATCAAACAGTTTTTTTTCGTTTGGCCGATTTTTAGGACTTATGCTTCAAAGTGAAGCAACAAAATGAATTTTCTTCAGCATTTGATAGTTGTGCTTTTTATTGCATTTTTTCCCTAATAAAGTCAAAAGGATACAAAGTTAAAAAAAGTAAAAAACTTGTTTTTTTTTTTCTTTAACTTTGTTAAAGAAAAAAACAGCTGTTTTATTTATTGCTTGTAAACAGAAAAAATTTAAGTCATAGTAATGAAAGTATTAGGAAATATTTTGTTGCTTTCCTTCTAATTAAAAATTATTCATTTCTGATCGTAAATGTTCCATTTAATCATTTACAGCAAAATGATGAATACAAATTTTAAGGCCATTCACTGGCTCATTTTCAGATTTAGATTGTAAATTGCTTTCTCTTGAATGTGAGTTGTAGAGTTAAAACTGAGTTGTTTTTTTATTAAATTGTTCTAGGATTTCCTTTTAACTGCAAGTCATCTGAGGTGATGCTACACCATCAGCAAGGGTACAAACTAGAGTAAACTAGATTTCACATTGGATGTTAGCAATATCATGTCATGTCACACGCAATAAGAATTGTGTTCTGACAAGGTTCTAATTGTTTTCTTTAATAATTGCGGCCATAACCGCAATTAGTTGCTGCTTGACAACAGAAACCAGAGATCCCAATTTTAGTGTTGCTGTTTGATTTGAATTTTTTTTCTTCGAACACCACGGCAATAAACTGAAACAGACTGATGCATAGCACAATCTTTGTTTTATATATTTCTTTTTTTGAAACATCCGATTTATATACTATTAAAAAATATCATTTAAAAATATCGATTTTTATTTTTTCACAATATAAGCTAGTTTATATGTCTACAAACATTATTGAATACATATTTTCAAAGATTTCTGAAAAAAATTTATTACAATTATTCGCTTCAAAAAACGTTTAACAAAGACTTAATTTTAATTAACTTTTTTTTAATTGCGTTTTCTCGAAAAACGTAAAAGGCATATTGTGGCGTTTGAAAATCAGCTGCAGCATATATTTAGAGTAAAAAAATAAATGAAGCAAAATAAGCTTTTGATTATCGAAAAAAAGTTTTAAATTTTTTTCTAGCTACGGGATTTTCTTTTTTTAGCCTTCACAGCAGCACTTCTTGAATAGCAAGACTTTCTTATTTATTAAATATAGTTTTTTTTTATTAAGTTTCAGTAACTTTTTTTTCAGACCATTCGCAGCTTATTAGAAAAATTTAAAGTTGTTTTGAAATCAGTCATTACAGAATTATTAATTTTGTTACAAAACAAAAACTTTTTAAACTCATGAAACTAAATGCTTTTGTTAATAAGAAAAGAAATTAAGTATTCAAGTAGATAGAAAATGAGAAATAATCACATCGCGTACGTAACCATTAATCAAATATTATTATTATTATTATTATTCAAATAGATAGTAATATTAGGATTTAATAATATTGTTCAAAATTTCATAAATTTAAAATATTATTATTCATATAGACAGTACGATAATCAGTCACACTGCGTCTTTAACCACTACCTCTCTCTCTCTTGTGGGCATTCTTAAGTTTTGGTAACCCCCTCCCCCACATCTGATTAAATACTTCATGGAATATTCCTTATGACAGATGACTTAATTGTTAGTAATGGAAAGGTTATAAAAATAAAAGGAAATATTTTAAATTGTGATGTCCCAGCTAATTTAATCGCTGTAATGGTCATTGTAGATGTATTAGTAAAATGTAAATAACTTATGATAGTTGAATGCTTTTTCATGACCACTGGTACTCACTGCGAAAATATTTAAAGGAAAAAATCTGAAAAATTATCACAAAGATATCAGTGCCTTAGAGTCCTTCGAAGTAAATATAATGCAGCAGTTCCTTCTCAACGCATTTTAAGGTGCGAACCTTTTTTGTACTAAAAATAAACACTTTACTTAGAGAAAGAGTTGCTTCTTCTTATATTTTCATCTAGGCAAATTAATTTATTAACTGTTTAATTATGTTCCATAAAAGAATACATTAATATAGAAATTAATTGTAATTCATGTTGTAAAACCAAGTTTAAAATTTAAACAATTTTAAAAAGCCTTTGAATCCAGAACTTTTACTTTATTTTTTTGGACGAGTGGTTTTAAGTTTTATGCTAAGCAGAAAAAAATACATGAATTTTTTAATTGTTAGTTCAAATATAGCTATTCATAAACTGTACAAAAAAGTTAAATTGACTCAATAAAGTTATGCTCATAAAATTCTTTGTTGCTTTGAGAAAAATGTCAGGGTGTTCTAATCTGATCATCTACTAACTTATAACTTTTACTGTTTAAATCATTTAGCTTATGATATCAGCTATAAATAGAATGATAAAATATCTTTTTTAAGTAGTAGCTCAGAAAACTCGGTGACATTAAAAAAATAAAATAACTATAAAAAATAAAATAAACTTTAAAAATATGTAATGCCAAAAATAATGAAAGCTGTTGTCTCAAGAGTGGATGATTTTGTTTAAATTAAGTTTAATAATGTTTTTGTCTTTAATATACAATAATAAAACTATAATACTAAAATTGATTACAATCATTTAAGTTAACTTAATATATAAACATGCAAATGTATAACTATTTGTTTTACAGTGACGTTATCTATTATGAGTTTATGCTTTTTTCAAGAATAGAGGAAGATCATTATTTGTTAAACAAGAATTGAGGAAGATCATTATTTGTTATAGTTATATATTTGGCAGCACTGTCGATTATACCACTTGGTACTGAAAAATTTTTAAAAAGGATTAGTGTTAAAGTTTTATTATATTTACTTCATTGTGCCTACAAGCTCTATTTACAGTTTCTAATTGTATATTTACATTTTGAAATAACAGATTATTAAAACAAAATATATAACATCTTTTAGAAACTTTTGGGGACTGCTTATTAGTGTTTTTTAAATTCCAAGGTAGACCTAGTTTTGTGAATGTGTTTAAAATTTTACTGAAAAATTGTACAAAGTGAACTAATTTTGCAACATTTTTCAATGATTTTGTAAAAGTCTGAGGTATAATGTCAATTTCATTTTTCTTTAGGTTTTCTAGCTTTATAATAGCAAATTGAATTGCAAAGCAATAAAGCTTGTGTGTTGGCAATAAATAACTCTAATCGAGCTAATTTTCAGAAAAAAAAATCATATAATTAAGTATATTATAAATTTGTTGAAAAGATTAAAATTATTTTCATTTTGTTAATATTAAGGCAATAATTTGCTTTTTATTTTTGACAAATATTTTTTTTTTCAGCTTGCACCATTGTTTTTAGACAATAAATAAATCTAAGTTTTTTTTGGAAAAGAAGTACAATGTTGAATGTAACATTCAAAAAGTGACTTTTAGATCAAGTCTGTATATCTTTCAAAAACCCAATTGTAAAGTTAATGCAATGCTAAAACTGAGTTCATATCTCTACCTCTCTGTCACAGACCAACGCAGTACACAAAGATTTGCTCAGAACTAGTCAATATTTAGTCAATATAGGTCAAAAAATGTATAAAGTGAGTGTCAGGTGAGCCGTTTTAATTCATGGAGGTTAATAATATATCTTACTATTCTACCTTCCTAAATGCATACAAATTAATGGAATCCGATGTTTTAGAGACTATTGATGGCAAAATTGATATGGTAAAATAAATAAGTTGCTGGTCTCTCGTTACGCAAGTCCTGCCGCAAGAACTTTTTTCGTAAATTTTTTAAACAGTTCAAATTCAATTTGTAAACGATAGTATGATTAAGTAACAGTAGGTATTTATCTTTGCAATAGTCAAGAAGTTTAATAAATAGTAATTATTTTTTTTCTTTTGTATTCTTTTTAGTATATTTAGTTATATTTACTAAAGAAAATTGGTGGAACAGAGCTATTAAGAACCACTGCATTTGTTATCTTGCAACTTAATAACTTTTTAATATCAAAAAAATACATAGACGGTACATGATGATTTGGAAACTTCTATTCAGATAATCCTCTAGATGTAAATTTGATCTGTGTATTTCCAATTTTGATTTATGAATTTACCTTTAAAATGTTAACTTTTTTACACTAGTTTTTTTGCAGTTACAAATCAGGTTACTAACACAGACTATTAAATATATATAAAAACCTATATTGTGTAGTTATATTTTTCCTATATTCATTGTTATCTGAATTACGCAAACATAGCTCGATGTTGCACAAATTAAAACAAATTTCAATGAACTTTTTAATAAACAAAATCATGCTTTAAGAATATTATCTAATACAGACCGTTTTACACACTCTAAAGAACTATTTAAATGTACTCACCGTCAGGGCCGTCTTGAATGGGGGGGGGCAGGGGGTATCAGGGTGTCCTAACCCCACAAAACTGTTATATAAGCATTTAATTTGGCACATTGAGCAAGTTTTTCTCAATGTGAAATGCTTTTTGAGTTGATATAATAAATATAGGTGGCAAAATGCCAACTACAATACTTTCTGAGTTGGCATTTTGCCATTTATATTTATTATTGTAGTTGACATTTTGCCAACTATATTTATATTAAAGTAATAGTTGGCAAATTTAAATATAAATATAGTTTGCTATATTTATAGTTGGCAAATAGCAAGTATTGAGGACTTTTTTTTTTCTTTTTTTTTTTTTTTATTTTGTGTGTTCTTAGTTGGCAAAAAAATACTTACATTTACCCCCCTTCCCATGGAAGACCTCTTCGGGACGGCCCTGCTCACCGTCTACCATATAAAGTTTTATCATCTTTAAATTTTTTTGTTTAAAGTTAATTCAAAAATAACACTTAACCTTTTTTATTCCTTATTCATAAAAAATAAAAATAGATACTTAACCAACAATAGATACTCCAACAACACTTACATTCAGCCTAAAAGGTTTTTTGCAGCAACAGAGTTTTCAATATCTATAAAATGGCCAAAAGTATGGAAAAAAAATATATGTAACAAACTCAAAACTCATGAAATTTTAAACAAAATCAAAGCAAAATTGAAACAAATACTTCCGGGTAGAGAAGGAGTGCATGACTTCTTTTAAAGTTATCTGGTAGAATAGATAAGCTTTTTCAATTTGTCTTTCCAACCATTTGTCACTTTTAATGAATAATAACCTATATATTTAAAGATATATGTATATATTAACTTTTAATGGAAAAATTCAGGTCTTTTTTGACTAATTTTAACTAATAATATTAATTAGTATTTAATCTTAATTATTTAACATCTTTTTATTTATTTTTATCTTAAAAGAGTTAAACCAATATTTTATTTCTTCTAATTTGTAACTTTTTATTTGTTTTTTTCAAAAAAATATTACAAATTTTTTCTCAAGTTATATGTTGCAAAATTTTATTTTTTATGTATTTATTACTCTTTTTATATATTTTATTGATTGTATGTATATATACTTATAAAGTGTATATAGATACAATCAATATACAATATTGATTGTATGTATATACACTTATAAAGTGTAAGTATATATAATCAATAATAATTCTTTTTATATACAATATTGATTGTATGTATATACACTTATATAGTAAAAGAAAAAAAATCTAAGAATAAAAAATAAAAATAAAACGACTATAAGATGCGAATGTAAAAGATGATGTTGCACAAACTGTTGCATGATAAAAAAGCAGTAGAAGGTATTCTAGGAAGATTTTTGATAATGCTTAAACCAGTGAAAACAGTGATCCGAAAATGATTGTTTAATCTTAATGTAAACAGAATATGAAAGTATTCATTAGGATTAAACAAAACATTAGTTTAAACCTTATGTAAACTTTTATTTTCTGCTAATGATATAAAGTTTAATAAAAGTTTAGCAGAAATAGTTTTTATAAATTTTCCACTGCAAAAACATCAATTATTAATTTTATTTTTAATTACCGAAACATAAACAAGTATAGTGCACAAACATTATTTCTCTTAATTCCCTATATATATATATATATATATATATATATATATATATATATATATATATATATATATATATATATATATATATAAATATATATATATAGTTTTTTTTTTTATTTTACTTTACCTCTCTAAGGCCGAATAGGCCACGACAGACAAGGAGGCTACTTATTTTGTGGCTATAACCCTCTCTCAACTCTTTAACTCCGATACACGAACCTTGACGAACAAGGCCGCTGCGCGATGAAACGAGTTGAGCGCGGTACTACCAGGGACATGGTTGGGTTCGAACCCGGAACCACTCGTTTTATGAAGCGAGCGCTCTACCACTACACCACTACCGCATATATGAAAACGTTTTATAAAAGTTTATAACTATATATATAGCATCATAAATTTAAATGCATTTAAGCGTACAAAATTTATAAGCGTTATAAAATATATAAAAAATAAGAACAGGTCTTTTATAATTATATCTCATTTATAAATTTCATTACTTTTGTAACTATATCTTATTTATAAAAGTCAAAAACTATATAGCCTTTAAAATTTATATGAAATTAAAAAGTTATTATGTAATTCTATTTTAACTTAAATAATTTCAAATTACGTTAACTAAATCAAATAAACTATTTTATTCTCAGCGGATAATTGACCCAATCTGAACGTTTTATCGAAACTTTGTTTTGACGTTTAATATATGTGTATATATATATATATATATACATATATATGATATATATATATATATACTATATATATATATATATATATATATATATATATATATATATATATATATGTATAATATCATATATATACTATATCTATATATATATGTATATATATATATACACTTAAATATATATATATATATATATATATATATATATATATATATATATATATATATATATATATATATATAAATATATATATATATATATATATATATATATATATATATATATATATATATATATATATATATATATATATATATATATATATATATATATATATATATATATATATATGTATATATATATATATATATATATATATATATATATATATATATATATATATATATATATATATATATATATATATATATATATATATATATATATGTATATATATTTATATATATATATATATATATATATATATATATATTCATATATATAATGTTTTAATGTTTTCTTACACAAAAATATTAATGCTATACTAAATAAAAAAACTATTTGTTATTTGACCTAATAATATTTTTATAAATAACATTTTATAATTATTTTGAAGAAGTTTTTATTTATTTAGTTTTATTTAAATAAAATAATTAGAGCGGAAATATTATGGAAAATTTTTTTGCATAAACTGTTCATAATATGATATCAAATTTTGAGTTCAGAATGAAATCATTGCGTGCTTTTATTTTGATATAATATTGATATCATAAACTTCTTATGTTTTGATATCAGGGTTTGAGTTCAAAATGATATCAATCAGTGATTTCATTTTGATATCATATTGATATCATTTTGATATCATAACATCTCATTTCATGTTTTCATATATATGATAGTTTGATACCTTTATAATATCAATGTGATATTAGGCCTTCTGCGAGATTGGGATTTCTTTGTTTAAATCTAAAATAGTTTTTAAATTGATTTTTTTTGTGTTTGTAAAAACTTAAAAAGGTTTTTGTTGACGTTTTTGTCGCTTTCAAGTTTGTTAAGAAAAACTATACGCAAGAACGATCATTCATTACCGATAAAATTTAATAAAAAAAGACGTTATATATTAATAAATAATAAAACAAAAATATCTATATTAATTAAAAATTTAAAGTTTCTTTGTTGTATTCTAACACAAACTAAACCTAATTTAATTATTTTTTGTGGCATATTGAATATAAAAAATAGTGTTTAAATTAAAAATATTATTCTGTTAATTTCTTAAAAGAGAAAAAACTCTTGTTTTTGCATATCAATAACAAATGCAGTATTTCGTAAGAAAAAAATGTTATTTTTTTATTTTTCTTGCATTAAATATGTTATGGTGATTTTATCGTCATTGATTTTTTCAACTTTGTAAGTTTGAATATAACACTTTTTCAACAAGTTTCAAAACTTTCTTTTTTTAATTCAGGTAAATAGTACAAACTAAGTGCTAATGTTTTGCTACAAAATACCTATTTACGTTTTTACGTGTTAAACTGTAAAAATGTAAATATGCATATGAAATATGTAATAAAATATCTCAATCTATTTAATTTTATTAGTCCTAATGATTTTATTGTTATTTTTTTATTAATAATAATATGATTATTTTAATATTGTTACTATGACTATTATTTTTAACTTAATTATTGTCGTTATTATATTATATACTTTTTAAAATCGCTACTATTAGTTTTTTTTATTAATATTTTTACAACTATTACTTTATTATTCCTACTTGTATTACAATTATTATTAATATCTCATTCTTATTTTTATTACAAATACTAATTATTAGTACGAATTACTATTTGTAAATATGCTTAATATATAACAACTATATTTAATATATATTTTATATATATATATATATATATATATATATTATATATATATATATATATATATATATATATATATATATATATATATATATATATATATATATATATGTATATATTTTTATATGAATTTATTTGTATATATATATATATATATATATATATATATATATATTATATGTATATACATATATATATATATATATATATATATATATATATATATATATATATATATATATATATATATATATATATATATATATATATTTATATATCATATGTATATACTTTTAATACTTTTAACATAATATGCATTACAGAGACATGGTGCAGTTCTGATGATGTTAAAAACTCATATCTCCACCTTCCAGGTTTTAATTTAATTTCTTTAGCGCGTAAAAATAAAAAGCAAGGTGGTGGTATTCTTTTTTACGTGAATGAATACTTGCGGTTTATTAATAGGCTAGACTTAAGTATTTCTGACGGCGATAAAGAGGTTTTAAGTATTAAAATTTTAACTAAAAATGAAAAAAATATAATTTTAAGTTGTTGTTATCGCCCACCAAATGAAGTAATTGAGGATTTTAATGCCTTTTTACATAATGATATAATTAAAAAAAGTTCACATGAAAAGAAATTAAACTACATAATTGGTGATTTTAATTTAAACTGTTTTGAATACCACACTAATACTAATATTAAAAAGTTTTACAATGACATTTTCGAAATTGGAGCGATACCATTAATAAATAAGCCTACCAGAATATCATCAACATCAGCCTCTATATTAGATAATATAATTACAACTGACGTTTTTAACTTTTCTTTTAAAAAAGGTATTATTAAAAGTGACGTCTCTGATCACTTTCCCATTTTTTTCTCCATAAACACAAACATCAAAAAAATTCTACACCATAATAAACCTTTCACCAAACGTTTTTTTACGGAAGCGAATTGCTTTGCTTTTAAGCGAAAAGCTTTGCTTTTAAGGAACAATTATCTTTATTTCATTGGAAACATATAGATTGAAATGATGCTAATTTAGCTTATAATTCGTTTTTACAAACATTTTTTGAAATTTATGATATTAATTTTCCTAAACATAAAATACTAAAAAAAAATAAAGATTTCACAAAAGATCTCAGAAAAAGTTCTAAAGTTAAGCAAAAGTTGTATATAAAGTATTTAAAAACGAGAACATTAGAAAGTAAAACAATTTATAAGAATTACGCTAAAAAATTTGAAATGCAAAGAAAAAATTTAAAAAAAAGATACTACATTAATTTACTAGAAAAATATAAAGATAATTCAAAGCAAACATGGCAAGTTGTAAGAGAAATTACAGGCAGTAAGAAATTGAAAGCTAGCTCTTTACCTAAAGCTATTAAAATTGATAATAAAATATTTGATGATCCAGGAAAGGTAGCTAATAAAATGAATGAATTCTTTACTTCAGTTGGACCAAATTTAGCAAAAAATATTTCAAACATAAACAAAACAATAAACAGATGTAGTTTTCCTTTAATATCTTATCTAAATTCTTTTGAATTGTCTTTTGATAAATTTGATAGAGCTTTTAAAATGCTAAAGTTAAATAAAGCAGTCGGTCCTGATGATATCAATGGAAACATTGTCATTGATTCATATGATATCATAAAAAATATCCTTTTTAAAATATTTAAATGCTCAATTCAACAAGGAATTTTTCCTGATGAATTAAAAATAGCTAGAGTTTCACCAATATTTAAAGGTGGAGACTTACTTAATGTTAGTAATTACCGCCCAATATCTGTTCTCTCTGTTTTCTCAAAGATTATAGAGAGAATTCGTTATAATAAACCTTTTAATCATCTTTCTCAAAATAATATCCTATACAAAAATCAATATGGGTTAAAAAAAAATAACTCCACTGAACACGCTATACTCCAAATAACACAATATATTACTGAATCATTTGAAAGTTCCAAATTTACTTTAGGCATTTTTATTGACTTGTCTAAAGCCTTTGATACGATAGATCATAAAATTCTCTTTAAAAAACTTAAATATTATGGAATCTCTGGCAATGTTTTGAAGCTTTTAAAAAGTTATTTAAGTAATAGAAAGCAATTTGTTCACTATGACGTATCATCAAAATCAAACTTGTTAGATGTAACATGCGGAGTTCCTCAAGGGTCTGTCCTAGGACCTCTCCTATTTCTCATTTACATAAACGACCTTTATGAAGCATCTAATTTAATGACAATTATGTTTGCTGACGACACGAATTTTTTTCTATCTCATGGTAACATAATTACCCTATTTCAAAGTATGAACATAGAATTAATTAAAATTTCAGAATGGTTTAAATTAAATAAGCTTTCTCTTAACATTGAAAAAACAAAATGGTCTCTTTTTCATCCATACTACAAAAAACATCTTCTACCAAGTGAATTGCCTGCTTTTTTTATAGATGACATTCAAATTAAAAGAGTAACGGCTACAAATTTTTTAGGGGTTTTTATTAATGAAAATCTGACATGGAAAAAACATATTGAAAACTTATCCTCTAAAATTTCCAAAAGTATAGGAATACTATTTAAAATAAGAACCATGCTAAATAAACATACTTTAATTCAGCTTTACCACTTCTTTATTCATTGCCATCTAAACTATGCTAATGCGGCTTGGGGTAGTGTAAGGAAAACTAAATTAGAACCACTTTATCGTCAACAGAAACATGTTGCACGACTTATTAATTTTAAACATCGATTTTATCATGCTAAGCTCTCTTTTAAACGAAATGAATATTTTTAATATATATCAACTTAATATTTTTAATGTGTTGTGTTTTATGTTTAAATGTAAGTCTCGCACATCTCCAATTTCTTTTCACAATTTATATTCTTTAAAAGTTAAAAATAATTACAATTTGCATAATGAAAATTTTATTTTTCAACCAAATTTCAAAACGTATTTTGGTATAATTTGTATTTCATTTAGAGGAGCATTTTTATGGAACAAAATAGTGTTAAAACTTTTTGA
>NC_061166.1:1198187-1455687 GCF_022113875.1 Hydra vulgaris
GATTTTTCAATCTGACTATTAATGTTGTCACATTCTTGAATGCTGGAATGACCTGGCTCGCAGAACTTCTGTTCAATTACTTTTATTTGTGGGTATCGTATTATAAATTCACACAAAGCTGCTGACATGAAACTATTGCGGTTTTGTGGTACACATGAATCGAACCAAAGTATGAACTTATTTATGTCAAGGTCAGCCATGATTTTCAAAAGCAAACATGTTACAGCACTGGCTAGATCATTTCCTCCACGACGAGTCATGGCTTCGTGCCAAAGGATGCAGTAACCCTTCCTGTTAAGCGAGCAATGACCAGTTAAGTTATAATTTGAAAGTTTTCCTTTGTAGTAAAAGTTTCCCACATTAGCTCTAGGCAAATTTAAAACACTTTCAAGGTCAATACAAACAATTGCAGTTTTAGAATCAACATTTTGGCGATCATTTTCACGTTCAGTTTTGGTATCATTCCTTGATTTTATGTGCTTATTATAACTATCTGTTTGTTCATTGCTTGCATTAACAATGTTGCGATACTCATAGCATGTGTCACATAAATCTTTCTTCGGTTTTTGAAATTCTATATTGAACTCGTGATTAAAGATATAACGATACATATGTTCTTTTGCTGGAGGAGAGACATTTTCATCACAATATATTTTATAAAGATCATACATTCTACCTATATTTAGTGATCCTTCCATGTATTCTTTATGTGTCTTTTTCCTGCTATAATGAGCATCAATTCTTGGGAAAAGGTTAATATGGTCTCGTACAACTTGTTTAGACTCTTCTAGTAACCTTTTTTTAACATGTTTCCCTGATTTTGATTGCAATGGTGTTCCAGTAGTTAAAGATTTATTAAACTTATGAAAGTAAAACACTCTATGGCTGCTAATATTCAATGTTGAAAGATAATATGATTTACAAACTCTATATTGTGTATTAGAAACAAAAAAGCTATAATAATAAGATGTTTTTCTTCTTGAATTGTCACCAGCAGCTGTCCGACAGCGTTTTTTCTCCAGATTTACAGTAGTTTTAGAATAGAAATGTTTTTTTCCGTCATCATCTAAGGTCCAAAAGTTATCAAATATTACTTGACGCTCAATCTCAGATATATTGGTAGAACATTTAAATTTACAATTTCTGCAACTTTTTAGTGCAACAATAGATCTTTTTGGCATTTGTTCTCCTTTCGTATTTTTATAAGCTTTACCCGACTGACGTTGGATTTTTCTTACACTTTGTTTCCAACTTCTCCTATCAGCTTTACGTTTCCTAGAAACCCCACCATGGGGCGACCGACAAGAAGGTGTAATGCCAAGCAGCTCTAACGATTAAAATATTAACTTTTTATTATCCAGGATGTATAAATAATAACTTTTAAATTTAATCTAAAATGGCACAAGCGAAAGTCGAATTCTACTTTTCCAAAATTATAATACAAATTAAGTTGAAAAACTACCTTCGTTTTGATTTAGGGCAGGTTCCATTTCTTGGTCAATATTTGCAGTTGCCATTTTGAAAACAACAAAACTGATAAAATTATTCCGAACAACTTTGTAATTGTAATATGATTGGTTGATTGGAGATAGAACAAGATAATATTTTCAAGTTTGCTCATTAAGGAGATAGAACAATGCAATATTGCATGCAATACCGTGTTAAAAGTTTCATTTTTTTTCAATATAATTAAAATAGAACAACACAATGCTAAAATATTCGAAAATAATAAAATCTCAATTTTTTCAAAAATTGGAGATAGCTCAAGATAATTCTAACGTCGCAAAATAGCTTTATTAAAATACTGAAGGCTGAGCTGAAAAATTATCCATGAAAAACCATTTTTTTTATGAAAAATGAAGTTACTATTTTCAATACCACACCTAAATGGGTATGTTTAACAATAATATCACGTTAGATTTAGATAACCTATGGCAGTGTTAATTTTTCTACCAAAGTTGATTTTGCATAAATAGTCATAACTTTTAGCCCCATTTAAAAAACCGTTTTCGATATTTAGTATCATTTTTTGAAATACTCGGGACTTATTAGGCCATCTTGAAATAATAAATTATTACGTTAACAATTAAAAAACAGAGGCGGTTGACTATATAAATAAACTACTTTCAACTCGAGTTCTTTGTTTGCATAAATTAAATACCAATAAATAAAAATTTATTCGGTTTCCCATTAACAACCAATCGGATTTGTTTTAAATTGTCAGGTTGTTTTTTTTACGAGTTTGTTTGTTCTATGCCCTACTTGCATTGAGCAAGTTGAAACGTTATTAGTTGAAAGTATTTGGAATAATAATTTAAGAAAAATTGTACTATAAAATGTCGATTTTGTAATGAAACAAAGGTTGACCTCCAATATCATCTAAGACCTTTTCAGATACCTTAGGAATAATATTTCTCACAGTAATGCCGAATTGGAAAGGTTGTTTAGCATTGTAAAAAAAGAACGAAACTAACTGAACAACTGATTTGTTCTGATTAACTGAAACAAACTTCAAAAAAAGCAACATTAATTTGCGATTCTAAACATAATGAATAAAAATGAGTTATTTATTTATCATATACAACTTATTATAATATTTTAACTTTTGTTGTTTAAAAAAAATACTTTTTAAAAAAAGTTTTACATTTAACGAGATTTACAAGTTTATTTAACGAACCTCACGGTTTAAAAAAAAAATGTAGTAAGGTCTATCAACGTAACACAAAGTTGAAAATATTATCTACATTAGAGAACAAACTTTAAATGAATATTAATTTGTAGGGGAAGGTTGCGTAAGATGATCAGGTTCCTAAGATGGTATAACCTCATTTACGGGTAGGCTAATGATTTTTTCGCGAACTTTTTTGGTTAAGCATATTCATACAAGCTCGACGGTGTAATTTATTTTAACTTCTTGGTTTTATAGTTATTATTCTTTGATTGTTTTACTGTTAAAAAAATTTACCATCCCCGTTACAATTTTTTATTATTCAATATTTTGTAATTATGCCCAAACGAAACAAGATTATCAAAAAATTTATACATCCTCAATATTTTATGCTTATCTGTTAATTCCATGGGTTATATGAGATAATACATAAGCTGTTGTCATTCTATTTGAATTATGATAGTACATGGTGAAGTTGCTTAAGATGATACGTTTTTAGACGCTCTAGATGAGATGCGGCTTTTTATTAAGAAAAGCGCCTTTTTTTAAAATTATTCTCTGCGGAGCCTATTTTGGTATTTCAAGAGCGAAAGTTTTTTCAAAAAAATAGTGTCGTTAGAAAGGAAAGATTTATCATTTTTTTTTTTTATGGTTGAGATAACTATTTTTTACTTAAGTATAGTCATTAAAGATACAATTTTATTTAATTTTTTTTTTTGTGATTATTTTTTGTTATTTTGAGTTTTTATGAGTTCCATTAAAAAAAGCTCATCTTTGGGAACTAGTTCCTTAAGATGAAATCATTAGGTGTGTTGAAAATAACGCAATTTTTGGTATAAAGATTTACTATTTTCCATCAATTCATTGATATTCTTTAAGAAGAAAGATTAAATTATCATTATTCTTAAAAATATATATATCTTTTTGTAATCTTTTGAGAGCAAAATACATTACACTGAAAACATGCTCAACTTACGCAACCTTCGTATCAAACGAGTTTCGTTCGCTTGCGAATAAATTTTTTTATGTTTATAACCTTTTTTCGCTTATGATAATTAAAAACTTAAAAAAATTTTAAAACTATATTGGGAAAATAAAACTCAAAAATAAGAAACTTTCCTTAACTTGCCCATTTGCTTGATTTCTTATATATATAAAAAAACATTTATGACAGTAAATTGTAAAATATTTTTTTCATGAAATCATTATTTAATAAAATTCAAAAATTTAGCGATAAGTCTGTTTGGTATTCAAATGAGTTGAAGTAAAAAAATTTACCGCGAAGAAGTAAAGAATCGAACATTATATAAAAAAAATAATGATGAAACCCCTATATAGAACAAAACAAACCAACAGTGTCACGATAAGTTCTCAATTCTTTGAAATTAACTATTACTATTTACCGAAACACCAATAAAAATAATATGTTTTTAACAGTTAAAATAAGTTATTTTTATGAAAAAAAATGGTTTTCTCAACTCGTCAATATTCCAATATACCTAACTTGTCAGTATGCCATCAAAGGAAAAAGTCACCATTTTCACTTAAACAAGATATGCCTGCCTAGTTAAAAAGATAAAATTAAAAAAATTATTCCACTGAACGCACAAAACTTAAAAAATAAAATGCATGAAAATTTCATTTCTGCACAGTTAATAATAAAATCACAATCTTAAATATTTAAAGGGATTAAAAATACAATAGGACATCCCAAAATCAATTTTTGTTGATTATAAAAGCAATATTTGTGCATAAGGGATGTATTTTACTAAAAATAATGTAAAGTCAGTATAGACATGATGGTTTAATCACTTTTTTGCCCTAACCAATATTTATGGAAGTATGACCTGTATGCCATCATAGGCGCTATGCCATCATAGGCGCCTTTCCCCTATATTGATATTCACTCATATATAATAAAGAAATTTTAAAATTAGCTGATCCTAGTATTTTGAATGCAGTTGTAAATGGCATGGTGCATGCAGTTAAAAATGGCATAATTTCAATTTTGCAAACAATAATTTGCCTACTTTTACAATATGTCTAATTTATCTACTTTTAATAATTTTAGTTTAGTGGAATTATTGCTTTTTTATTTGGTTCATAATGACACCAAAAAGTCCTAGCAGTTGTTAATTTTACATAATTACTAGCTTATGTCACTTTCTTAAAACACCAAAATTATAAACTAGACCAATAATCAGCAATATGATTAAAAATTGTTTTATGTATTTAAAAGATTAAACACAAGTTAGTAACTAGTTTTGAGATTTTTTACAGTTCCAGGGCTCTTTTTTATTGTTCTTGAAACTACAACATAATCCATATAAAAATGAACCTAAAACATAAAGTTTTTTACAATCAAATTTTTTACAATCCAAATTTACACAGTATTGAAAAGTTTTCAATGAAAATTAAAAGAAAACACACTAATGCATTTAATGCACTAAAATGCTTTAAAGATATATCATTCGAACTCACGAACTTAATTAACGATTAATTTCTTTTTCTATTAACAGGTTTAAATACCCTGGTTCAAAAAGAAACTTTGATTGCACTAAAAAGTTTTTAGTTCAATCAATGCATAATAGTGCAATAAAGCATGTGATTTTAGTGAAAACACATGCTTTATTTTAGCGAAAAACTTTTTAAGTAAAACCCCGGATATTTGTGGCTAATTGAAGAAATTTCCGCGGACATATCATTTAATAAAAAAAAAAAGAAGGACAAATCTGAGGAATCCTACTATAATTTTTCAGGAGGTTTACAAATATACTTAAGCTTAAGCATATTTTTTGTATGATACGTTATTTTAAATCTATATCTAAATAAAGACAGTATCTAATAAAAAGATTATTCAAATAATAACTACACATTTTAACAAATATTGTATAAATAAAATGTCCAATATGAGAGAATGAAAATGACGGTGATTTTTAAGTTAAAGTCAGTTTTTTACGAATTTAGTCGGCTAGTCGGATATTTGATAGCATTCAGTTTGATAAATTTTAGTTTTGAGGACATTTTTTTAATGGAGTCAGTCAGTACTTTGTAAGTATCGCATCCCCCCCTTCCTCCGCCTTCCTTTTTTTATTCCTAGAATCGCCTCTGTATTGTACTGCTTCAAAGCGTATATTTTTTAAGATGTTGGTATTTCTGTAAACATTATTTACAAGTTTACGTTTTTTCTCTATTATTGCATTTTGAGTTTTTATTATGGGTTTGTTTTGTTATGCAATGACTTCGTAAAATCAAGCTTAAATAATTTTAAAATAAAAAATTTTATAATAAAAAAAATTTTAAAATTTTTGCGTTGCACATGATAGCGTAAAGATGCAAAATAGTATAAATAGTATAAATATACAAAACAAAAATTTTTCTTTTTTTTTTCTTCCTATAATATCCAACTAAATTGATTTTTTGTTGCGTTTTAATAATATAACATATGTTGGGTACTTTTAAAAACTTAAAAAAAAAATTGGTATTTAATATTTTTGATTAATCGGTTACTAACACTGTTACTAATGTTGTACTATCACTAAAAGGGTCTGACTGGCGAGGTGGCATTTCTTCTTCTGATTTTAGGTGACATTTTCGCACCCGGACCCTTGCGTGTTACTGTTTTTTACAACGTATTAGGGCCCTATTTATCTTTCCCTTCCCCCGGGCCCCTTAGAGCGAGTCAGACCCTGCTAACTTATGTGTGATACAGAGAATTTTTAGACTGAGAAATGACTACTTAAAAAAAATACGTAAACAATTAAAAAAATAATTTTAGTGAAATATTTAAAAAATTTTAACAAATAGTTTAAATATTAGAGTTAAAAATTTAAACTCCAATATTTAAACTCTTTGTCTATATTGTCTGTAAAAATAAAATAAAAAAATATACTTAAACTTTATTTTTACAGACAAAAGAGTTTAAATAAATTTATTTACCATAAATATATTTATAGCAAACTTTAAAAACCGTTGATGTGTTTTTTGCAATTTTAAAAATGATGCTTATGCAGTTTTTTTTTTTGCATATATATTTTATGATAGAAAATGTTGTTTTATTATACAAATTAGCTACAACATTTAATAAATTGATGTATTTTTAATATCTTACAATAAATAAAATAACAGTTTTTACTAAAAATATCAAATTAATTGTCTTATACACGGCTGTTTCACTCAATATAAAAGCGAGCCTGACGTCACGAGTTTATCAAAAAAAAAAGTATTTCCGCATAAAAAGTATAAAAATTCATTAACTTTAAAATAATAGTATTTTTTTTTCTATATATGCTTTCATCTTCAAATAAAAAAAATATAAAAGATCTATCTTTCCTTGTTAAATAAACATTTACATTAAACGGAATAAAAATGAAAGCTGTAAAAATATTGTTAATAATTTGGCTTCACTTTTCTGATTTTTGCGATTTTTACGCAAAACCTTCTTAGTCTTAGGCCAACTAAGATTTGATAACATAGCTACATGGTTGATGGTTGAAATTTAGAACAGTTATTAATGAATGCCTGTTCTATCTAGATTTCCACAGACTTTGCAAGTTTTTATATAGAAAGTTAGTTTTTAATGCATTTATATTTTTGTTTTTATTTGTTTTGAATAAAAAACATAACATTTTTGAAAAGTCTGTGGATTTAGTAATACTTCAACCTTATATAAATAAGAAAATCAAAAAATTATTTTCTGTACCTCTAGCTATGTTATCAAATATGTTTTCAAACTTAGCATGTTTAGCGACATTTTTTTTAGTTTTTTTTGCATAAATTCTTGTTTACATTTTAAAGCGGTGATGCAAACTCTGATCGTTACGTCCCCAACGATTATCGGATGCATTTTAAGAAAACAAACAAAACAAACGAGACACATTTTATAGAATAAATAACAAAGTTTCGCGGATTAATTTCTCTTGGATATTTGACTAAATTCAGATAAGTTGATTAATCCGATTTTATCTAGTGCATCTATTTGTCAATATTATTCTATTTAAGTTGTTTGTATTATTATTTTTTTACTATATCAATAAAGATTATAAAGCAAAGTTTCGTGGATTATTTCCTCGTGGATATTCGACTAATCTCAGATAAGTTGCTTAATTCTTTTATTTTTAGTGTATTTATTTGTAAATATTATTTTATTTAATTTCTTTTATTATATTATTATTATAATATCATTATCATTATTTATGTGATGTATGCAACTGAGAGGGAAATTTTGAAACTGTACATCGGTTGGGAAGATGGTTGGGAAAATGAGTATAACTTTAATTTTGTAAAGCGAGTAATTGACACTAGTAAGATCACTAACAATGTGATTTCAATTTTATTAACAGTTTTTCATCCAAAAGCGTTGTTTACTTTTTTAAGTTTTCTTTTGCCAATTGAGTTTAATATGCCTAATATTGATGTGTTAAATAAAATTCTAAAAAGTATTTTGAAGCTTTAAAAAACGAAGCATTTTTTAAAATGCAACTGTCTCCAGCTCCACAAACAAAAAAACAAAAAAAATCAGCAGATGCAGATAATTTTAATATTTTAAATAGGAATAAGGAACTAAGTAGTCAAGTTGAACAATTAATTTCTAAAGAAAAAAATAATGTGGAGCAAATAGATAATTTAAAAATACAGGTATCAAAGTTGGAAACTGAAGTTATATATTTAAATTCTAAAAACAAGGCTCTCAACGCACATTGTAACTCATTAAGTTCTCAATTAGAGACTATGAGTATTAGGCTAAAACAGGAGGAGCAGTTCCAACTTAAAAAAAAAAAAAATTAAAAACAGCACACCGTAAATTTGCATCTGCTCGTGCCAAAAATGTAAGATTGCTAAAAAAATTTAAATTTGAAAAAAAAAAATGCAAAAATCAGTGATATAAACAAGAACAGTTGCCAAATTTGCAAATATTTTGCTAGCAGTGATAAGGATTTAGTTGTCGTTGATTCTTATTTAGACTATGACAACATTGGTTCCTCTGAATTATTCTGTGGGTTTAAATTAAGTAATCCACAGACTATATCAGTTAAAAAGCTAATAGTTGGTAAGAAATATACTTAAATTAAGTTAGGAGATGGTAAATCTTATTCTAAGTTAGGTAGGCATGCTGCAGCTTTAGACGATCTAAACTTGCTTTTATATTCCTTCGATTATTAGCTTGTTCAGATTTGGAAAGTGATTTGTCTATGTTGTTTTGTGATTCTGTGTCTTGTGAAAAGTCTATGTTTTATTGTGTTGCAAATAAGTTGGGTTTAGTTAGGCATTTAAGTGTTTCTGATGCTGTAGAGCTGCAGAGCCAATTAAGGATGCCCACGGCTGTATTCCGTAGGCTAAGACGTATTCTGTGTAATCTTGGTGCAAGGATTCTCCCATCTGAGCCCAAGATAAGACAAGAACAAGAAATGCGGACAATGCATGTTAGTAAAGAACATGTTACTGTAAAGTCCATGTTGCTTTATCCATCTGCGAATGAAGCACCTTGTTTAGTACCTGTATTGATGGTCAAGAATTTGATAACTTATATTGAAGAGGTTTTTAATAGTCTGCACGTTCGTGACCACTTCAGTTCTGATGTCGGTTTTTGCGAAGAGGTATGGCTCCTTTTTGCTGGGGATAAGGGTGGGAAGTATATGAAATTCCATTTTGAAGTTGTCAATTCTAAATCATCAGGGTGTGTATATGATGTTCATTTATTTTGTATGTATCAGGGTTCAGACTGTCGTGAGAATATTGCCTTAGTTCTCGGGCATTATGCCAACGACATTAAAAGAATTCAGTCGTCAGATTTTAAGCTAAAAGGCAAAATATTCAGGTTGTTCTTAGGTGGAGATTTTCATTTTATCGATGATGTTCTGGGACACCAGGGTTCAGCTGCTAGCTTTCCTAGTTCTACAGACTTAGTTAAGTTGAATTCTCTAAGAAACCATGCTTCTATGCCTCACACACCTGCTAATTGTAACATCTTAAGGAGGACAATACAATCTCTGGAAAGTGCTTACAATGAAAACTTGTGTAAAGATAGACAAGGTGGAAACCTAAGGGCTCTAGGTAAGTTTCATAAAAAAGATTTAGAATGTGTTGACCTTTATATTTCTGAAAAAATTTCTTTTATACGCGCACAGCGCGAAGTTTTAGACGTTGAGTATATTCGATTGCAGATAGAGTGTGAAGACCTAGAAAAAATATCAATAAGTAGCATGGGGACTCATGAGAGGTCTCTTTATAAGGCCCTTGTTATTGATGATGAAGCAATTAAAAATAGATTTGTACGTGTGTTTAGTGTTTTTAATAACCTGCAACCTATTCTTTTTAAGCGAAAATTTCTTTCTGATGCCGAAATTTCTGAGCTTCATCAATATATAAATTTATTTGCTATTGAGTTTCATGCTTGCTTTCCGAAAGACAGTATCACGCGAAAAATGCATGAACTCATTTTTAATGTGCCACTATTTGTAAAATTGCATAAAACTATTGGGTTGCTGAGTGAAGAGGAGGGAGAGTGTTTGCATAATAGCGTAAATAAGGAATTAAGGCAGTTGCATTCAGTTAGAAATCAGGAGCAAAAGCTGCATCTTGTTTTAAAACGCTTTTTTTTGAATTGCACAGCAAAGCTGATAGGAAGCTTCAAGCCTCTAAGGTGAGAAAGTGTGTTGCGTGTTCAGAGCGTGGCGAAAATTCATTTTATAGACAAGGTCTTTGTCTTGTTTGTGGTCATCAAATTTAGTTTAAATGTTTGAAAAGTTAAAAAAAAAATTAAACTTTTTACATCTAAGATCGTTAATTTACAAATAAGAGAATTCTATTCTGTTTTAATGCCTGTAATGTTTGTTCAAAATAATAATAATTTTTTATTACAATGATTTTATATATTAGGTAGATGCCCATTCTAGTCCTATTTTCAAAAGTTTATTATATCTATGCAATGCCTTTGCTCAGGTTAAAGAATGGAATAAAAGTCTAGCATCAAATGTATAGCTAACTATTTTAATTTGTGATCAGAGCAACTGGTATGTTTGCTGGATATGATTTTGTATGTTTATGTAGTTAATTCAAAAAACGTTTTATCCTTTGTTATGTAATATGTAACATTTTTTATATATATTAGATCTCCGTTCAATTTTTATCATCAAAAGTTAGTTCTACCTTTGCAGGACCTCTGCTCTACACACCTCCTCTCTGGTTAAAGAATGGAATATAAGTCTCATTTATCAAGTTGGTGTAAAAATTTAGCTTGATAAATTAAGAAGTTGTAAACTTTATTATCACAATTGCCAAGTTGACCAAATGTTCTTCTGGTTTTAAATGAATTATGTATGAGTCTAGTATCATCTGGGTGTTCAAAGATAGTTTACTGCTTGAAGAACTTATCAATGGACCAACTAATTATAAAACAGTTTTTAATGAAAATAAAAACGAATTATCAAAAGATTTAAATCAGCTGTTTGTGTATATTTAAACACTTTATTTTTTGTGAGAAGAGATTAATGATACAAGTACCATAAAATAATTCTACTACCAAAAGCTAGGTTAATTCAAAACCTTTACCTCAATTTTGGTCATGAATTATTTTATTAGAATTGATGAGTTTTTATTTATTAACTACCTAACACCATATTATTAGAACTTTATTTTGTAATGTAATGATTTTATCAGCATTATTTTGTCAGCATTTAACAACTAATCCCCCCTTATAACGACGTTTTTCATAATTTTGCGAAAAATATGGTTTGCTTTCACAATTCGATTAAGGCTGTTTTAGTTAACCTTAAATAATTAAGTAAGGTTTTTTTGTTTTCATTATTGTCAAACAATAAGTGTATTTGATAATAACTATTAGGAATATATTTTTCTAATTTTTTTTTGATAAAAAGTAATATCAAATTACAAAAATTTAGCCAAATTCAATATATGTCATATTTATTCTAAACTAAAAGAAGTTTTTCTACTAATGCATTAAAGGTAAAACATTTTATTGATGTCTTAATTGTTTTTACAAAACAAAATTACCTCTTATGTTTCAAAAGTTATAAAAGTTTTAGTAACACCCCTTTAGTCAATATTTTCAAAAATTAACAAGAAGCCGTTAAGCTCGGTTTGAAACAGCCGTGTATACATATACCTTAATTTTTTTCCGAAAATAATCATGAGTGATCAACAGTTCCAAATTTGCGAATATTGCATATAAAAATGTTCTGATCATGCATATAATTTGCAAAATAAAAACATTTTAGCAAAATTTTTATTTGCAAAAATATTTTTGAAAAAAAAAATTTTGCAAAAATATTTTTATTTTGACGGATCTTTTTTTTATTTAATTTATTTCTTTAACCATGGCTGTAAACTTCCTGTTATTTTATATCAATTATTATAATATTAATGAGGCTTTTAGAGTATAAAGGAAAATATATTAAAAAAGTACATTTCTTCCCATAAATATGTTGAGAAAAAACTACTTTTTAGATAGAGAAATAATTTTTTTTGAATGTAATTTTTATTAGTTTCTGTATGTTTCTGTAAATAGGGCTGAAACATGCAGAAACTAATAAAAATTACATTCAAAAAAAATTGGCTGAAATTCAAGTCTTCTTAGTTAAATTCGATATGAGTTTTGATGCCGCCCAATAACATTTTTATCCTTTTAAATGTCTCAATTTGTGATTTTATTTCCTATCTTTTATTAAAAATGACCTTTATTTTAACCAAATTTCATAAATTAATTATAAAATGATTTGCTGTGATTTACCATTTATAAATATGTACCAAAAAAAACATATTTTAAGTTGGTACATAATTTTTTATTCTTTTCTTATAATAATACTTATAAATAAAGATAAAGATTTAAAATTTTTGTTAAAATTGAAATTTAGTCCAACGTTTTCAAATTATTACAGAAGGATACAAAAGTTAACAGAAATCACATTTAAGTAAGATATTACTTAAATTTGATTTCTGTTAACTTTTGTATACTGAAAGTTGAACATTATTATTCTATAAAACTTATTTTAAAGAACAGCTAACACATCTGAATTTCTGAACAACAACTCTTTACCAGCTCTTTAAGGTGACTTTTTCTAGGAATTTGAATGCTCAAAAAACTACTTACCATGAGTAACTGTAAAAAGTGTCATGCTCTGCATATTGAGAAAAACAATCCGAAGCACTAATACTTCATACCTAATTCGAATAATGACAATTAAATAACTTTAGAAAAGTCTATATGTGAAAAAAAAAGATAGTTGTTTTTCGGCCAATCTTAGGTCGCAGTTAGCTCTGCGTTTAAGGCGAATCGAGCACTTGGTATGATAAAGCGTACCTTTAGTTATGCAAATAAATAGATGTTTAGTCAATGTCATATGAAAAAATATTTAACAAAATTTTTAACTCGGCGTAACTTTATAAAAATTTGTAAAATCATTAATAAAAAAGATAGTGTAAATCTAACTTTACATAAATACGATTTATTAGAACAAATAAATATACAAAAAAAAAATCAAATTGAGACACGTGGACACAACTTTAGGTACCGAGCTGAATTTACTAATAGTGCTTCTCGACAAAATTATCACCTGAATTACAAATTTATCTCCAGAATTACAAAATTATTTCCTGAAATGAATTACCGGTAGAAGTAGTTTATTCTTACTACTTAAATTGGTTTAAAAACAAAAGTAAAAAAATACCTTCAATTTAAAGGTATTTTTTTACATTTATTTTTAAACCTATTTTAGTTAAAAGAATAAACGCACTGAAACATTTTTATTGTTTTTTTGAACTTCTTTTGAAGTTCAAAAAGGAACTATAAAAAAAATTTATTTTTGCAAACAGATGTTTCAGTGCGTCAATCACACTTGCTGTATTTAAGAACAAACATTAGTGTGTTTATTCTTAGGGGCTGTCCATAAATGATAATTATTAATAAGTAATTTTTTCCTAATTTTTGACCTCCCACCCCTCCCCCTTTGTCAAACTCTGTCAATTTTTGGACGACCTCCCCTTTTATATTATATTAGTTTTTATGATATCAAGTTTGAAGTATCTCTCAACGTTCGAAAATTATGACCATATAAAGTTACAAGTTTTATACGGTCATATTTTTAAAACGCTGAGAGATAATATTATGAATAAATATAAGTCTAACTGAGATTAGTAAAAAAAATTTTATACCAACTTGTTGTCCCACACGTTGGGGGGGGGGGGGGGATGGGGGGATTTTATGCACAGCCCCATTATTTGACAAAAGTAGAAACATACTAATGTTTATAGTTTGCTCCATGTCTGGAAGTTATATCTGATAAATCCTAGTGTAATTTTTTAAATTAATTACTTCTTTTAATTTTAATTTTTTCATTTAATACTAATATTGCTTATTTGTATTTGTTTTATTTTGGACTATATGGATAGTCAAGAAAAAAAGGTTTTTCAGATCATAGTATTTAACTTTAATTTTTTAAGTTTATTATTTAATTTTTAAATGCTATATTTCAGACAACAACATTAACATATTTTTAACAAAATCTTCAAAAAGACGCTGCAGTAGCATCAATTCTTAGATTGCAAAAAACGCTTTGTTGGTTTCTAAAACATATTTGCTGTCTTCTATATATATCACTAAGACTTGATTACGTTAAATTTCTAATATAAAATAAGTAGATAATGATTTATGGATAAATTTTATTATATAAAACTAAACAATATAAAGGTAGGGGGTTAAAGCCACTACTTTTGTATTGTCTTTTTTTTTTGCTTTATCTTGTTTTATAACTTATTGCAGAGCCACTGACTTTATCATAAAGCTACTTTCATATTATCTTTTTTTATTTTTGCAGTGTTAATATATACAAACCGTATGTAAATAACAAGATATATATGTAGCAGGGGAGAGAAGAAGAATAATATGTCTTATCGCCAAGCCCCTTGATAAATTCCGTAAATATAAAGTTTCGTTTAAAAATAAAAATAGGCACTTCCGTTGACAATATAAAATAAACAAACGTAAAATTGGTAAAGTTATTTAAAATATAACACATAAAATAGTACTTATTAGTAAAAATTTAGTTACTCATTAGTAAAAAAATTTCGTACTTATTAGTAAAAATTAGTTCTTAGCTGTATTTTAAATGTTATATTTAAAATAAATAAATTATCAAGTACTAGAAGAAATGCCATTGAAACAGTTGGTAAAGTAATAAAGAAATCATATTATTAAAATATAACAAGAAGCGCTATTCACTTGAACATATTCTTTTAAAAAAATTTGTTTATTATTTTTTGAAAAATCATCAATCTATTTTTAAATAGTTATTTTATTTTTTGTTATTATTATTATTATTTTTTGGATGTAAACTACAGTTTACAAAACCAAAGTCTAAGAATCAAAAAATAAATAGAACAACACCACATATTAAACAACAAAAACATAAATAAATTTGAAAAGTAAAAAAAGCATTCAACTTAAGCGTTTTTAAAATTAATATACTTTTTAATTATCTGATAGATTAATCATAAGGATATTTTGCATTTTTAGAAATAGTTTTGAGGTAAATTATTTTTTTAGTAATAACTGTCTAAGTTTAGCTTTAAACTCTTTAATCTAAATCTTAGTTTATGCCTTCTTAGTACAATTTTTTAATGATTAAATACTCTCAACTCAGTGGGCACAGGACCTAAAAATGACGTTTTTAAACGTCTAAAAGACGTCCCAAACATCCAAAAGACGTTTAATTGTTTTCTTTTTACGTCTCGTGCCTACTGAGAAGGAATCTCACTTTTCTCAAATAAAGGTAGGTGTAAAACCGGAGAAAACTAAAAAAAAAACCAAACAGTTAATGTTTACTCCAAAAAGCTCTTTTCAATTGAAAAATCAGTTTGTTTAATATATTTATTATCTTACAAATACTAGTTAACTGTTATCAAGAACTTGACTTCTGTTTTATTATCTTGCAAGTTCTTATTAATAATAATTAAAAATATAATTAATAGTATTTGTTATTTGATAAATAATAATATTTGTAAGATATCTTATATCTTATATATATTAATATCTTATATCTTATATATATTAATATCTAGATATTACAAAGTCAATTGTTAACAAAAACTGTTAACAAGAATTTGTCGCCTTTTTGGGGAAAAGAGTTGGTAAATAATAATTTAATAACTTACTATAAACTCGATATATTTGTAAACACTGCATTGCAAAAGATGTAAGCAGTGAAGTTAAAATTACTTTTATTTTTTTTGAAACGAATTTCTGTTACGATAACAGAAATTAGTAAAATTAGCGGCTATCATCTAATGAAAACGCTATTTAATTTTTTCTTTGTTAAAATATTTTATTATTATCACGCTTTATAAATCCATGGCGAAAAACTTCTGTGCTAAAATTTAATAAAAATTTAATTTTTCATAAAGCAAAATATGTTAGCCAGAAATTCGTAGCGCTTGTGTTTGAAAAAAATGCATAGAAACATTTAGTTTTGACTATGTTTAAACGTACTATTTTTGTGTAAAATTAGGATGCTCAAATTACCCAGTGTTTTTATTGACTTACCCAGTTTAGAGTCCTAAAATTGCAGTAGCTTTAATTACTTTTTGAATAAAGGCAAAACATAGTAAAAATTCTAATATTTTAACAAAACTAATAATATCTGTCTGCAATTTATTTTTTAAAAATTTTGTATTTTTAAAAAATAATTATAATATTGTTTTGAGATTTGACTTAATAAAATTGAATAACAAACTGTTTTGTTGTTGTTGTTGTTGTTGTTGTTGTTGTTGTTGTTGTTGTTGTTGTTGTTGTTGTTGTTGTTGCGTAAAACAATTAGGGGAAAAGGTTGCATAAGTTGGGCATGTTAACATTACGTTGTTTTTTTTTACAGTCGAAATATTATATTTATATTTGTTTTTGCATGTTATAATAATTTAGTCTTTCCTTCTAATAAATAATTCATTAAAAAAAGTCTTTATCCCAAAAACTGCGTTATTTTTAACGTAGCAAATCATCTAACTCAAAATAACATAAAAAAATAATTAGATATTAAAAAAAAAAATCAAGTAAAGTTATCCTTAAAAGCTATAATAAAGAGGATAGAGTTTTTTATTTTAGCCGACTTGTTTTATTTCTAGAATAAAACTTAGAAAATTAAATTTAATAATTTAATTAATAACTACCAATATATAACAGGTTAAACTTGTGAGACTATATAAAGTAAAATTAGAAACTTGTGTCGAGTACTTACAGTACTCATAAACCCATAAGCTTTTTTGAGTAAGCATCATTTATAAGCATCATTTAAAAAGTAAATAAAAAGTATAAAACTCAAAGAAAATACAAATTTTTACTTGAAAGAAAAACAAGTTATTAATTAAAATCCAAATAATGCATCCGATGGTTCAAAATACATTTTAGAATTCCAGATAATATATTGTTTTAAATGTCATTCATATGCCTCAATATATTGTTTTAAATGTCATTCTTATGCCTCAATAAAAAATCGCTTATGACTAAGCTATTTTTTATTGAGGCATATCATATAATACGTATCATAATTTTATCTATAAGTGTATATAACACTTATAAATAAGCTTCTTAAACATTGACTGTAAATTTTAGAATAAATAATTTTTTGAATTGTCTATGACACAACAGAGTACTGTTCTACAGTTTAAAGGCCCCTACTAATGCTATATTAGGTTACCCCATACTTACTTATACAAAACAATCGCTTCAACTTATTTTTTTATTAGTTTTATTAAATGAAGTTAGATCCTATGGATTATAGTTAATCATATGAAGTTACGTGCCGATTGACGCATTGAATAACATGTATTAAAAATTAGCAACTTTAAAAAATAATAAATTACATTGCCATGAAATCATAAAAACCAAGTTCTATCCATTGCAGGCTTAATGATATCAAATAATACAACTTTTTAGTCAAACATAGCCCCAGTAGTAACTGTTGTACCATATGAAAGTGGTTGTCACCACTCTTTAAATGGCTTTACAATTACATTGCATCATGGTACCTCATGTTTGACGATGCCTCACTCACACTATAAATCTTTGGATGTTTTGTAAAAAATTTTATTTAATTTTTTTATAAAATAAACTTGTAAATGGAGAAAAAAGCCATCACAGAAACTTTTTTAATAGTAAATTTCGATTTTATTTTTAATTACTTTTTCTTTTAACTTTTATTGATTTATTTTTATATTTTGGCTTCCTACATTTGTAATTTTTTGTAAAGGGAATTTTAAAATCTAATGGGATAAGTGATAAAGATTTTTAAAAAATATATATGAGTATAGAATAATATTGAATAAATATAAGTATTGAATACGGTAACAGTCAAGTTATAAAAAGCAGACCCAAAATACTCAAAGAATAAAGTTTTAAATAATTTTTAAAACAAATGGATTTTAGTAAAATTTTTATATAGAAACATTACATAGAACCTAAAAAGCAAAGTTAACTCCTGAGATAAGTATGAAGTATTATGTTATCTCTGACTTTTAAAACCATGACGCAACATTTTTTTTTTTTTTTTTTTTTGAGAACCATTTAAATGCAGAGCTATCTTAAAAAAGGAGACGTTTTGCGTTTTATTTTGATTAACAAACTTCTATACCTTTTGTTATTTATTTCATGTTATGACTCTGGTTTAATTTTTTAACTTTATGCAAATTACTTAATAATTAAAGAATTAAAAAAACTCATGTTGAAATACGTAAAATTCATATTTTTTAAAACAACTTTTTATAGTCTTTTTTAACACTAGCAGTAAGCAACCCGTAATACGGGTTGTTAGTAAATAAAATTAAAAAAAAAACCCGCGTATAGAAAAGCCTAGAAACTACTTTAAAATAGAAAAGCCTAGAAAATGACGTAATTCGATTATTAATATTATTAAATTAGCGTATTAATATTATCAGATTCACAAAACAGCTATGTTATAAATTTTTTTATTTGTGTAATAATTTAAATATGCAAATAGATATGTATTAGGGGCCATCCATAAAGGACGTCACCATTTTTTTAGCCAATTTTTGACCCCCTCCCCCCCTTTGTCACCAGTTGTCCTTTTCCCCTATACCCCCCTTGAAAAGGACGTCATAAAATCCTGAACCCCCCCCTACTTTTAACTCCAAAAAAATGTATCTCATCTCGCAATGATGTTTGAATCTGCTGCTACACCTTTGAAAAATAAAATTAAAAATACTCTGATACATTATCTTCTTAAAAACACATGTTTACCTAGTTTTCCATGTTAATTAAACTAAAATAAAAAATCTATAAAGTGACGTCCTTTTCTGACAACCTCCCCCCTCCCCTTGTCCTTTTTTGTCCTTTTTAACTCGACCTCCTCCCTCCCCCCCCTCTCCCTATTTGAATGACGTCTTTTATGGATGGCCCCTTAATCATTTTGTCCATATTTAGTATACTTTATTAATCTGATATCCGAGTGTCATTAAATAATATTTCTAGAACTTTACTTTTATTATGCAATACAAATTTTATTAATTTGTTTCCTTTATCAAGTTTAGATTATAGCGTTTTATTTGTGAATTACTACTTCTTTTCTATGTAAAGTGTTAATTAAAATACTTTATCTTATTCAAAACATCTCATATTCAATTAGTATCAGTATAAATATATTTATTTTTTTTACAAAAACATTTGCGGAAATCTTAAACACACCAAAAAGATTATTAAATGATTCAATAAATTTCTTATATATAAGAACATATTAATCATCTAAGAGAATTTTTTTGTTTGTTTCAAGAAAAATTATTATGTCTATGAAGCAGATACAAAAAAAAAAACAGTGCAAAATAAGGATGTACCGGAACCAGTTTGCAGATGCTGAGTTCCCGATTCCGGGTACCCAGCACCGGGTCAATATTAAAATGTTGGAATAAAATCTTGTAAAATCTCTAGCGCTAAATTGCTTTTTTAAAAAAAAACCTGGTTATTTACTCTAAATATATCTTGGTCTCATCAAACGCAACTTTATAAAAAAACAACTAGCGTCAACGTCAAAAATCAAGCACCTAGAAAACTCACCAATTTTCTTACAAAAAACCGCACCTTAATTTTCATGCTGATTTAGCAGACATGGAAAGTTTTAATTTCAGTCCCGTTTTTCGACCTGATTATTATTTAGTAGTAGTTGACGGTGGTTCAGGAAGAGGATATTTTAGAGTTATGAAAAAAAAAAACTGCCGAAAATACAGTCAGCAGCTTTAAACATATTTTTAAAAACATTTTTAAAACTGTTCAACGAGACGACAAATCTTTTATTTAATTACAAACAGACAAAGACACAGAGTTTTTCAATTCCAAAATTAAAGAATGGTGTGAAGCCGAAAACATACATCATTTTCATAGTAAAAAATACGGAAAAGCCTACATAGCAGAATCGGTTATCGGACGTTTAAAATTACTTTATCAAAAATTGAAAAACCAAGGAAAACTTAAAAAAATGAATTGGAGTTATTATATCGAAGAAATTGAACAAAAATTAAACGAAAAAGAAAAATTAACGAGCAGAATAAGTCCAGAAGATTTAGACGCCGACGACGCTAAAGGTAAAGCTTTGCGAATGATAGATCAATACGTAAGCAACAAAAGACGAAAATACAATTTTTCGTCCAACATGTTGCATCGCGTAGAAAAAGAACACAAAAATCAAAAACTTAAAATTTTAAAACCTCTTTCTGTCGGAACAGATTTTTATTTGAGAAAATACAAAAAAGACGCCAAAGACACCTTTAGCAAATCGACCACGCGCAATCATCCGTATTGGGACACTACAAAACGCGTCATTGTCATAAAAGTTGGCAAACGCACCAACCCATCGGTTCAAGGATATATACCGGTTCATATTTATAAAGTAGAACAAGTCGATTTAAATACAACGCATAAAGTCAAGAAAGAAGATTTATTACCTATTAAAGAGGAGGACAAAGACATTTATTTTAAAAATTTTAACGAATATGTAAACACGTTTTATAAACCTTTGAAAAAATCTTCGCAAAAATCTGTAAAGTAAAATAAATGAACAATTTAGTTTTTGATGACGTTTTAGATGTAGAAAATATGATTGCAGTACGTAATTTTTTAGTCAAATTAAAAATAAAGAGCAAGAAAGTGTACATTACAACGTTTTGAACGATTTTAGTTTACCCTTATCTGCTAACGATATAGATAAACCCTTTTTTAAAAATAACACCATTATGCATTTATAATCCATGAACGTTACAACTAATTTTACACGTATAGACGAAAACATATCGATAACAGAAAACAGTTACGGATTAAGAATGCAAACCAAAACGTCTATAAAAGAAATGATGACAGATATTCAAAACGACATGATATCCAATCCTAATAGGAAAATTCCATTTTATCTTGTAATTAAAAAAAATGTTTTATATACCGATTTTGCTGTTTTACCAAAAGACACGTTTCAGAATTATGACATACTAAGAGTTGAACATATGGAAGCAGTTCATTTAGAATTCATGTGTTCGATTGTTGGTTATGGTAAACTATTTGGAGTAACATATCCGAGTCCGTATCAAGACGATTTCTTAATTAGAAGATTAGAACTTTTTAATACAACTTTAAACAGAAGATTGACTTTTGCAAATTTTTTTTCAAATTATCAAAACAAAAGCAGTAATATTAGCATTCAAAAGTATTTCAATTTAAAAAACTTATTTGACACCAACACACATTTACGTTATGTAACTAATAACGAAAATACTATCATTTTAAAATTAATTTTCGAGGCAAATGGAAATGTTAAACATTATATACAAAATTACTCGTACATTATTGCACCGGACTATATCTTTGTATGGTATTTTAAACAAAAACTCTTCCAATCTTAACATTATAAGATCAAGTATCTCTACAAAATCGAACGAACAAGGATTATCTTAATTTTGTTTTTTTTCCAACTGAACAAATGAATTACAATACACAGTACAAGATTTAACATCATTAATGCAATATAATTACTTATATTATCAGTCAAGATGTGATAACTTGTACAACTTTGAATTATCTACTCAAACAACCAAAAATACTATGATTTACGTAAAACATCCACAAGTAGCACCAGGAGATGTAGCTAATCTTACTCCCGAAAAAGCTGTTATTTTAAATAATACAGAAGAAACTTTTGTTCGTCCTTTTATTCATATCATGGTAACACCTAACTACGGCGGAGCGCTTGTTCAAAATTCACCAAACGGTCCGTTAGTTCCAGACACGCGCGACGCTAATATTTTAAGTGTTGATTTAGATGTTTATGTTAATAACTTATTACCAATTTTAGAAAGTGTAAAAACATCTAAAATGAAACACATTGTTCCATGGCAAATTGCCTTTTTTTATTAAAAATAATGAACAACACAAACACAATAAAGTCTGAATGTAACATTTATAATATAGAAACTGATCTCAACGAAGTTTCAATCCAAATCAACGCTTTATGAACAATTTGGAACAATCAAGTTAACGTTAAAGACGCTAATAACAACTATACAGAGGAAAAAATGTCATTAACGGGTTTTGTAGACATTTTAAAAAATACTTTGATATATTAGTACTAAATTCTCTTCATCGGCTACAGGTATAGAACCAACAGAATTGATTGCTTGCTTTTATCAATTTTTTTTTCCAAAAACCAGTCAAAGAAAATATTATCGATTTACTTTACAAAACATACCGGTAGCTTCTTTACCTATACCTTTTTTTAACGTCGATCAAATCATATAGCCTCAACGCGAATTGAAAATGATGGATATTTTTACTGAAAGTATAAATTTCAAATTGCGAAACAGTTTACTTAATTTAAATTTAAATAATCTTACTTTTAACGAATTTATTTATGAAGGCACTAATATCTACTCTTATCAAAAATTCCTCAATCAATACAATTTTTTATCCATTCCTAACGACTAATATGGAAATTATTATACTTTTCGGTGTTTGCCTTCGTTTGAACGAAATACATACGAAATCAATTTAAAAACACCGATACAAATTTCTAAAGCTATAATCACTTCCAATGCTACATGTAAAAAATTTTTTTAAATAAAAGGAAACCAAATTTCTCCTTACCATGCTCAATTTGGTTCACCTATTACGTTTACTACATCCCCTTCAAATTTACCTGAAGACATTTATAAAATAATGTCAGCAGATTTATCTATGATTGCAAAATACAACGCAGAAACTTCTATTGAAGTTTTAATTTATTGTGAACAAACCAAATTTTTTTTTTCGCCAACTTAAAAAATACCTTTAGTTACTACGGCTGCTTTTGAAAGACCTACTTCACCGAGTTATAAAACGTGGTTAAACGGATCAAGAGCCATATTGCAAAACAATAACATTAACGATTTAGTATTTTATTGTACTTCGCTTAACGGACAATTTATTTATCAAAAAAAGAGCGACGGAAGCATCGTAAACACTTGGCCTGACAGTTTACCTTTGAAAAATATCATTTTAAAAATGTATCAACCTATCGGAAACAATCCTGTACCTTATACTTTGCTTTTGCAAAGAGATCAATATAGTTTAAATAACAAAAGCAATCCGTTTACCATAGAAGTGAATCAAAACATGGTTAATACCATAACACAAGATTTTATAATTCAAAAGAAAAAAATTGCTTTTTTAAGATGCACTTTAATGCAAATAAGTAATTTTAATAATACCGTTTCTAAATTTCCTACTCCTATAGACACTCTTATTTTTATTAAATGCGATCAAGCAACAAATTGCGGAATGTTTATGGACAGAAGATACGAACCCGGAATCGTTTCGTATTTAATTTTTCTGATTATAACAATAGCACACAAGTATCAGTCAATAACGATTTTACTAAAATTCGCAAAACAGAAATACAAGGACAATTGACAACTTTTGATATTAACGACGTTGAAGATTGGAAAAAAACAAAATGGACTTTTTTTAACATAAAAAAGAAGCACTTCAGTTTAGCAACTTAAGTAGTACTGTTTTTTTTAGTCCTAAATTAAAAAGTCAAATATTACCTTTTTACAACTGACAACAAAAAAATAAAGAAAATGAACCTTTTATATTCTGTAAAACAAAATGAGTCATTTTGTTAATTAGAAAAATTGTTATAAAAAGATGTGCTTTATTTTTTTTAAAAAAAATTATAAAGAAAAAAAATGTCTCTTTTTTGCGCCAAAGGTAGATACGAAAGAAATTTAGTTAAACTAATTGATACCGAAAAATTTAAAAGACTCGCAAAAAATTCAATTGAACGATAATCAAAATAAATTTTATCATCTTCAAAATCAACTGACACATTTTTCTTCAAAATCAGAAGTTCTTAACATTAAATCTGAATTGGACGAAAAATGCGAACAATTAAAAAAATTAAAACAACATAAAGAACAAGACGATAACGAAAAAAAACAACAACGAAAAAAGAAAATTGTTAAAAAAAGTGAAATCGAAAAACCAAGACGTAAAAGAGTAAAATATACAGAAGAAGAAAACGAGAGTTCTCAAGAGGAGGAAGAAGAAGAACGGGTTGAAAAAAAAACCAACAAAACCTAAAGTTTCGTTGACTTTGCACGTTTTCTTAATGTTTTCAAGAAGTAAAAGCCGTAGACGCTATTCATGGGTTATGCAGAAAATGCATTATTCAACAAAAAGCTATTTTATCCAGTCCTTACAAGCAAAATAACATTGGAAAAAAAAAGCAAAAAAGATAAAATAATTAAAAAAAGTTTAATTGAACTTGGTTACACGCGTGCTTTGAAAGACGTTAAAAACAAAAAAATACCATTTAAAAAAAATACTTTCGACTTTGACGATAAATAAATTGAAAAAATTATTTATAAATATTTTTTATAATTTAAAAATTATTTATAAATATTATTTATAATTTTTTTTTTAAAAAAAAAAGAAAAACTAAATTATTTACGATGGGTTCTTTGGCAAAATAAATAAGAGCGGGTGACGGTAACCGTTATACACCCAATAATCATGGACCCGTTATTATAGACGATGCTTTAAAAAACGCGGAATATAAAAAACGTCTGTTGGAAGAAGCAACGAGCGGTAACCTTAGCGCAAAAATGAGCGAAGCTTTAAACGAAAATTATCCTGGTTTTATGACAGCTTTAGCTCAAGACGAAGTCATTTCTGTCAATTATCAAAAATTAACGCCCAATTTAACTTCAGACATGTCGACCTTGATTACGTTTACTAATACGTTAAAGGAATGGACATTACCTCAAGATTATATTTTAGAATTTGATTTGGGTCTTTATAAAACGTTAAATCCACCAACAAAATTTACCACTACTGCAGGCAATACAGATATAGTCTTGATGTCAAAAATTGCTTTAGTAGAGGGTATTATTTTTTACTTGTTTAAAAGCATAAAAGTCTTTCCCAATTATCAAAAAAAAAACACTACACCTGCCAACAACGTTGTATACAAACGATCATACGATCGTTTCAAACAAATGTTTATTAAAAAAAGCTATTTGAAAAGATTTAGGGAAGAAAATCTCAACAGAAATTTAGGTTTAATTGAAACACTAGTAAATGGAGCAACCTGGGACGAAACAAGAGCCCTTATGACAACAAATGATAACGCAGCAAATATAAGACTTTCGAGTAAAGTTGACGGATTTGCCGAATATCAAAACGTTATGAGAAGTACTTATAACAGCAGAATGAACGAAGAAAGAGGTTTTCCATTTAGAGTTCCGTTGTGTTTGTTGTGCGAATTTTTTCAAATTAAAAGCTATTACGGAAAAGGTAAGCAGCTCAGACTCGAATTCAATATCGAAACCGACATAAATCAACTTTTAGAATTTGTAAGACATGTTAGCGATGCCGACCAGACCGCTTTGGCTAACGTGGGTATTCAAATCAAAAATCCTATTCTTTGGTTCAACACTTATAGAATCAAAGCTAGTTTGCCTTTAGAAAAATCTTTGTACATTAACAGTCACAAAGACGTACCTTATACTATACTTCGATTTGCTCATTACGAGGAAGTCATTACCAACGTCGAAAACACAAACACGGTTACCGTTAATTTAGATAACATAAAAACGGCAGACCTTGTACCTCATTGTATTTTGTTTTCCTTACAAGCTTAAAAAGAAATGGATCATCTCACTAAAGTCAGCATGACTCCGGCCGAAATGGCTTGCACAATGATAACTAAAATTACATTTCACAATTTTAGAAGAACGTTTGTCAATTCGCCTGGCGACACTTATGAAATAGATTTGCAAAACAAAGTAAAAGATCAACAGCTTTGTTATCGCGGTTACATTTCTTGGTGTAAAGGTAACACGCCGTCTACTTTAAACAATAATAATATTGCAGAGTTTTATACCGCAGAAGATGACACTTTTATTAAAAATTTAGACACTTATTTTAGTAAAACAGGTAATTTAACAGAACCTTTAGCAATAGACACAACAAGCGATTACAATTTTATTAACGACAAACCTCCAGCTACCATTGCCGGAAACAACTCTTTTCAAATTGTCGTCAATTTCACAGAACCTATTAGAGCTGTACTCACTATATTTACAATACGGAGCGCTGCTGATTTAAACTGGAACAGGAGAAGACAAAAATTATACATATTATCCTGCTAAATTTAAATCCTCTTAATTCGTTATACAACGTTTTTGTTTTGGTTAAATTGACCATGTTTAAATTGTATTTTTTTATGCATGTACGACTATTTAATTAAAAAAAAATTAAAAAAAAACATTATACTTGCTATTATTTAAAAAAAAGACTATATGGCGCGAAAACATTGCAATAGTTGTAGAAAAAAAAGTGGTAAAGGTCATAGACGTAGACATCATCGAGGAAAAGGCAGAATATTTAATAAAGTAAAAAATATAGCTAGACGTTTACTTCGATCTGACTTAGGAGGTTACGCGCTCGATTATCTTCAAAAACAACGCAATGTCTAGAAGACATCATCGCAGAGATTGCCGTAGACATCGAGGAAAAGGAAGAGTCTATTTACCTCCTTTAAAAGGAGCCGGTAGAAGAAAGCGAATGCGCGGTAAATTTCTTCCGATATTAGGCGCTTTATTGGCTGGTGGTTTATTACCCTCTCAAATACCTCGCTAACAAATTTATTTTTACAAAATGGGCAAAAGACTTTGAGGAAAAAGCCATAAAAGACGTTTAAAAAGACGAATTCGTGGTAAAGAATTAGGAGCTTTAGGTTTAGCTGCAGGATTAACTGGTATATTAGCGGAAATACCATTATTGGTAACACTACAGGAAGCTAATAAATTCTTTTAAAAAAAATAAACAAAAAACTAAATAGAAAAAACACGCACAAAAAGACGCTACAAAAGACGTAATAAAAGACGAATGCGTGGAAAATTTATCGGAGCGATAGGAGCGATTGCTTCAAGACTTTTACCCGTAATAGGAAGAGCTGCTTTAGGAGGTGCAGTTTCGGGAGGAATATCTTATGGAATAAATCAAATTGGAAAATAATATTTTTTTTTGTATCATTCTAATTTATTAGAAATTGTATTTCAACCGTAAACTTTTTCGTGATTTAAATTAAGTTTTTCTTATTCCTTATAATAATTGATAAAATTTTCCAATCGTTTTAATGACACGACTAATTGTTTGTTACGTGTGTCAAACCTCCATATAATAAACGATTCTAAAATCGAATTTTTTTTTTGTATCCCGGAGTATCGATTACAACGATATAAAAATATTTTCTTCTTATACATGACAATACAAAACATATTTTATAAAGTTCTTCCTTTGATATTTCTGTAACGCAATCTAATTTGTCCATCATATCTTTGATTTATTTATATTTTATTTTCTCTGGATTATTTAAAACATCTTTACATGTCTTTTTTATTTCTTTCAAGTTCGTTCTTTTTCGATAGAAAAATAAAAGAAAAGAAAACGAGAGCAAATTACAAATACATAACAAATTAAACAATATACTTTGCGTATTATCCAAGGTAGCAAGATTTGTATAAATTTTAACCAATACAATCAATAAAATTAAAGGAAACGTGCAAATCCGGAACAACAACTTTAAAAAGCTTCCAATTAAATTTAAAAAATTACAAAATTTATTCGTTATATACTTCCACATTAAATTAAAATTATCTTTACATGAATTTTTTATTTCTTTCAAGTTCATTCTCTTTTTACTTTTTGTTTATGTTTTTCAATAGCATCGGCTGCAAAACACAGCCAAACTGCAAAAAAATAATAAATTAAACAGTATACTCCTCCTATGATCCAAGGTGTCACAAATTGTATAAATCCAGCAACAAGTACAATCAATAACATTAAAGGAATTGTGCAAATCTCTATTAACAACATTTAAAAATTACAAAATTTATTCATTATATACTTTTACTGTAGTAACAAATTTTAGGAGGTTATTCAGGTTCTGGATTATACGGTTTTACAATAGCTACTGGTAGTGTCGAGTTTTGAAATTTTTGTAATGGTTTGTTTTTTTCCCTTTACTAAACAAAACAAAAATTCAAACTTTATATACTCGTTGTCGCGCTTGATTAAACAAATTAACATTTTTTTCAAGGATTAACATTTTTAAACACATATATTTTTTTAAGGATTAACATTTTTTTAAGGGATTAACTTGCTGGTTGGTTGAATGATTGAAAACTCTGAAAATACTAGAAGGTATGATCATCATATTTGTATGGATAGTGGCCAGGTATTCATAGGGTGGAAGCATATTCTATTCATTTCTTTGTAAAAGATGTATCGTTCTCTATCTAGACTTGCGTTAGATAAGGCGTTCGCTTCCTCTGTGGCTTGGCAATGGAATATCTCTATAGCATGTTCATCCTAAAATACCAGTTAAGTGTGTAAATCATGTGTCTAGTATCTTCGTGTAAATATGTCTAAGCATTTTATTAAAGGAGTATAAACAAAAGCCCTCTAGTAATTTTCTGGTGTTTTTATATACGAATTATAAACTCTAAGCGTTAAACGAATAGGCAGCCGTGCAGGGTTAAGCCGTGGTTAAGCCAAAGCAGCCGTGGCGCAGTGGTCAGAGTTCTGACTCAGAATCCAGAGGTCCGAGGTTCGATGCCAGCTCTAGCCCAACAAGCGACATTGGTACGGAAGGAGGCGTGAACCTGTTAAATGCTCCCCCGTGGTGCTCTATGACAAGACCGTAAGAACTTCTGGGAGCACCTAAATACATACAAAAAAAAAATTAAAAAAAAAAAAAATAATAATATAACAATTTGGCTTATTGATAGATCATGTAATAAAGTAAAAAACATAAACAACATAGGCGGTATATTTTATGTGTAAAATAATTGAAATACAAAATTGTAACATGCGGGTGGGGGCAAAAGTACGTCCTACTAGCTGAATACGAACTAGAGCAAACAGTGGATGTTCAGTTATTGTGATTGGCAGTGTGTTTAGTGCGGATAAGTCTATCTCTGTGGGAAAGTGTGTTAGTGTGTGTGAGGGTGGGTACCGGTAGAAATAGCGTGCAGAGTTCTAGGTCATAGTGGATATGGTGCCAGTTGTGTAATATCGCGTTGTTGATACGTATACCGTGTTCATTGTAAGGTGTGACTACGGGGAAGGTGTCGGTGTCATCGGCTTCTTTGTTTTTGTGGATAAGATCTTTCTGTGTGTGTAATAGGGCTTTAGTGATATTCCTGTTGATAATATCAAGATGGTACCCCTTAAGAACCAATGGACGCGCTAATGTGCGGAGCTCCTTATATAGGTTATGGAAGTCAGATATAAGCCTATTGTATCTGATTGCTTGGCTGTGAATGAGACCTGATGTGATATGATGTGGGTGGTATGAACTGAAATGTAGATGGCTCATTGTGTCGGTGGGTTTACTGTGAATTGTACTCTTTATTTTATTTAGATGGTTCTTGTAGAGAGTTAGGTCCATAAAGTCAATGGAAATATCTGAGTGCTTAAAAGTAAATTTAATAGTGGGGTGCAGGTTGTTCATAAATGTTATAACATGTTCGAGATCTTCTATAGTGCACGTGAATATGAAAAAAATGTCATCGATGAATCTTTTGTAGAACGTGATGCTGTCTTTAAATTGTCCAGTGATGGCTTCTTCTAATGTGCCCATGAATATGTTAGCGTATGGTAGTGCCATGCGTGTACCCATCGATGTCCTTATCATTTGTAAATAGTTGCGGTCGTCAAACTCGAACGTCGTGTTTTTCAGAATGGTGTCAATCATAATCAGTATATATGCTACAGGTGGTGAATTGGGTGGTCTTAGGTTATGTGGTATGTTATTAAAAAGTAGTTTGATGGCCTCTATACCATCCTTATGGGGTATGTTAGTGTACAGGGAGGTAGCGTCAGCGGTGACGAAGATGTGTTTTTGAGGCGTTAGTGGTTGATTTTGGAGCAGGTGAAGAAATTGTGTGGAGTCTCTATGTTGGAAACTTTTCGGCCAGTGGTTGTATGAACTTAGTCACAAAGTATGAGAGGGGGTCTGTGGGACCATCGCAAGCAAATACAATAGGTCGGAGTCCATAGAACAGGGGAGGGCGACAAGGATTGTTTGGACGAGTAATTGACAAAAAGATTTGCAGTCTTTTATCAATTACTCCTTTGAATAAGTTGTAATCGATTGTCGATACAACGTTCCGTGCTATTTCTGTAGTGGGGTCGTATTGTAGGAGTTTATATGTATATCATCTGCTAGCATGGTATTAATTTTCTCTTCATAATCTCTCCTGTTTAAGATTTATCTTATAGTGAAATAATCCTCGGATGTTACGCATATCAAAGAAATCTTTCATTGTAATCGGAGTAAATGTCCTTTGTTTATCAGAAAGTGTGAAGATTGATCCGTTGTTCTAGAAAGTTTTAGAGAAAGTCATTTAGCGTTTTAGGTGGTTAGCTATGGGTGGTTCATCAGTACAGTGTCTCTAAAGATATATGTACATCCGTAATTAGGTGAGTAGAGAGTCAGCCCGCTACTTAGGAATTTAAAAATAACAAGCAATATTGTAACCCATAATAATGTGTATATAAAAATGATCTGTGTTACGTCATTAAATATATATATATATATATATATATATATATATATATATATATATATATATATATATATATATATATATATATATATATATATATATATATATATATATATATATATATATATATATATATATAAACTGTAGTTTTACAGAGCGCGTTAATAAACCAGACCAGAAAAAGTTTTAAAAATTTAATTTTTTTTTTTTAATTGATAGACTGCCTGGCCAAACCAAACCCTCAGTCGATGTAGCAGCACTCTCTTGCGAGTCAGGCTATTTGTCAGTCATTGTAGCAGCACTCCCATGCGAGTCAGGCTAATTGTCAGTCGATGTAGCAGCATTCCCCAGCGAGTCAGGCTATTTGTCAGTCGATGTAGCAGCATTCCCTAGCGAGTCAGGCTATTTGTCAGTCGATGTAGCAGCACTCCGTTGCGAGTCAGACTATTTGTCAGTCGATGTAGCATCACTCTGTTGCGAGTCAGGCTATAAGATAGTCGATGTAGCAACATTTATGCATGTTTTAAAAATGTTTTTTATTAAATTAATAACAAAAACACCACTAATTAAAAAAAACTTTCTAGTCGTTATAATTGCGGTTTTGTGCATTGTGGAGCTTCTGACTGAACATTAGTGTCAGCGTAGTCATTAGGTTATTGAACGCTGTAACCACATCCAGCGGGATAGCCTAATGTCCGTTTTGTCCTTGTGGTGTACATTGGAAAAAGTTGGGCCTCACCAGCCACAAAGAATACATTTTTTTGCTTATGCGACACAATGATCGCAAAAAGTGAACAACGGAGCCGTTCAGTTACGTAGACCTGGGAGATGTGAAAATAAAAACAGATTAAAGATGATGTCATTTAGGTAAAAAAAAACAACATAAATTAATGCAAAGACCATTTAGTAGGAGGAGTAAAAGTTAGCAACTCAGGAAAAGAGGCATAAAAACTCACACTCTAGCCACACTTTTAGCAAATGATGAAACAATGATCTATGAGTAAACAAGTCAATAAAATCCGCTGGTTTATAATGGTATTCATAACTAAATTAATCGCATCACAAAAATGTCTAATAAATGTGGTACTATATTTGTTCTAAACTCTAGATAAAAAATTGTGAATTGATAATTACCTGTGTAACATAAAAATATTATATTCACTTTAAACGTGAAATAACGAACACCGGACGTTTACCAAACGTTTTTTTTTTAATTTTTTTTTTAATTAAATGTCAAAATACATAAATTTAAACAGACTGTTTGTTTAAACCTATAAATTTACTATTTTAATATTAAGAAACAATACAATGTTTTTTTCTTAACATTAAAATAATGTTTAGCATCGACGGAATCCTTTTTTATTTAACCATAGCAAATTTACCATGTTTTAATTACTTGAGAAGTAAAGCTTATTTGAGAGACCACAATTTATTCAATTTCAACCGTAGAGGCATAACTGGATGAGCTGTTTACAATTAACAAAAAGTTATAACAAAAAATTTACAAATAAGTAATGAAAAATTTATTATTTTATTATCTATATATAAAAAAACTATAACAATAAAAAAACGCACAAAGAATGACATAATCATTTTAATATTACTCCGTATTTTCAGAATCGGAACTTTCTTCGACTTGTTGCAACAATATATCTTTACTCGGAGTATTTGCAACAATTTTCGCCTAAAATTAAATAAATAAACATTTTCTATCATAAAAAATAAATGAAATACACTAGAATCAGTATTAACAGTTAAGGTTTACTGAAAATCATCTTTACAGAGAGAAAAAAAGCAATTAAACTTATGTACCTCGTAATTAACTCTTCCTGGTCGATTAGGAGCATGCTTTAATACCTCCCTAATCTCTTCCTCTATTTTTTGCACGTTAGCATCCTTGATGATCTTTTTTCAAGCTTTTAAATGATTATTTTTAAATCGTATTTAAAATAGTTAAAAAAATAATCAAAGGTTAACTGCACAACCAATTACTTAAAAACGTATATGGTGCATAATAATTTTTAACTATAACTAAGCATTTCAATCGTTGCATTTTAAAGTAACTTGCCTTAAAAAAAAATTTGAAAAAAACTTAGTCATCAATACTTGGCAGAGTAAACAGCTCTCAAATCATAGTTTCTGTCATTGAAACTAAACAAAGACCAATGTTGGTTTGTTGCTGTTGTGCGCATAATACGCCGAATCGCATCTTTATAATTCCGGCCACCTAGACTTCCAAAATAATTAATCTAAAGAAGAAATCATTGTATCTATATTTGAAAAAGTAGCATATAAAGTAAAATATTGTAATAATAAAATTTTATATAAATTGCAAAATGCGTCTTTGACATAATTTCTAATTTCTATTTAAAAGCTTATGTAGGCTTAAATATACTTAAATAACAAAATTCTTAGTACATAGTGTGTCAAGTTATGTGGTACTGGCTACAAAAACCCGTATGAATTTAATTGACAAAGTATAGTGAGAAAGAGAGTGAGAGGATGATAATATACATTTACAAATATACCACAATACAACACTTTATACAATTATAGCAATGCATAAACAATGTAAACTAAACGCAAGTTTAAATTTAAATAATATTGACAATAATTACTATTATTTTGCAATAACTAGGATCCTTTAACTTTATTTCAAGCCGTCGCAATTACTGTTCATTTTTCATCTTCTGGGGAAACACATTGTCCAAAACATCATCCCCACTAACAGCCACAAGACTTCTCAGCACCGCCTTAATCTCCTCTTGATTTTCAATAATTATGTCTAGTTTCACAGCTAGATAGGATAAATCTGAAGTAAAATTAAAGTTATATAACAAAAAATAATCTGCAATCAGAATTCAAAGTACCGTCAACTAGGGATGGCTCTTTTACTTACTTTTTTTTTTACTTATTCGAGTAAAACAATCTTTATCAAAAAGTAAATTACATAAGTAATTTTAAACGTTTTATGTAAATTTACATTTCCGTATTTTAATTAATTTTTCCGTATTTTAATTAGTTTTTTTGAAACGACTTTTACTTTATAATGTAAGTTTTTTTACTTTCAAAAGTAAGTTATATAAAAGAAGATTACATCAAAAAGTAATTTACTTTTACATGTAAAAGTAAGTCACGTGAAAAAGCTATTTACTTTTACATTTAAAAGTTAATTACTTTTGAAAAATACTTTACATAATATAAAAGTTACTCAAACTGTAATTTACATTTACCTTTAAAAGTAACTAATTAAAAAAAGTTATATTAAAAAGTAACTTACATATAAAAGTAAATTACATAAAAGTAATATGCTAGCAAATGTAAATTAAATTTACAAAAAAAATAATATTTTTTAAGTAGGAATTTTCTATATTAAAAGTAATAACAAATCTTTATTAAAAATAAGTTATATAAAATAAAGTTTAAATTACATAAACTTACATTTTATATAATTTGTAAAGTAAATTAAAAGTAATTTATATAAAGTAAGGAAATAAATTTACTTATATTTTACAATAACTTTGACAGGATCTTGTACAAAAGTAATGCAAAAAAGTAAAACTTTAAGGAATAAGGCATAAGACATTTAGTTTTCCCCAACATTCGATTTGCGCGGTTTTAAATAATTCTTTCATGTAAAGTTTGAAAAATTCAATAATAGGGTTTCGCCCATGATTAAAACTCTCTAGTTCCGGTCGTGATAGTTTTAGCTATAATAAACATTCTCTGAAGCAAACCGTCTCAACAATGTTCACTCTCTGGCCAACTGTTCGAAAGGTCTGGACAAAGCTGAAAAAAGGATGTTAGCAGAAGGCACATATACCCATAGGAGACTCAGAAAGGATAGTTTATTTGAAAGAAAATTAATTAGCATAATTGTTAGTCCTTTTTACAAGTTTTTGCGTAAATGTATTTATTATTTAAAAAATAAGGAGAGAAAGTTTAAACTTGTTCTGAATTATCGGGGCTATAACACCATGTCTTGAAGAATAAGGAGCCCCGAACATTTTCAGAGGACGCTTTAATTTTGTAAAGATTTGATGCCATTTTGATATTAAAAAAAACCACCTGCTCAAGAATATCCTTTGACTCTAAAAGTCTTGGTTTAAACAACTACGGTATTTTTATATTTAATTGTTTTGAGATTTGAGTAGCCATGGCGCAGTGGTAGTGCACTTGCCTCAGAAACAAAGGATCCGTTGTTCAAACCCCATTTCTAGGAATGCTTTGCGACATCGGTTAGGAAGAAGGCGTGAACTTTCAATTAAATGCTCATCAGCGGTGCTCTGTGCGAAGACCGTAAAGACTTACAAAAAAACATAAAAAATTTAGAACTTTTCACGTAAATATCTTTATCTGCATGTAGTATCAGAGGCCTAGCTACCGCAATGCCAGTATAAGCAAAACTTACGGTCCCACAAGCAACTGAACCTATAGCCGCAAGGTTTAGGAGATATATTTAAGATATATTTAAAGAGTTTTTTTTTGTTTTTTTGTTTAGAAAAGCTATTGTTCCAGAGAAACAGAAATTGGGCACCTTGGTCACGTAAGATTGAATACAAAATACCCTAAACATTTACCATCTCTACTCTAAATGTGAGGACAACAAATTAGTAATGATTTTTTTAAAAGGTATAATTTTGTAAAGTTACACCTTCGCCTAATGAGGTGGTTGTTCCAATTTTTTTCTAAACATTCTCATGTGTTAAGCAAGAACAAACTAATGTTTGGCACTTGAGTATGTTTTTATTTATACCACAATAGAGCATTATAATAAAGATAATTTAATATTATGCATTATAATACAAAATATTATAAAAACATTTAAAATTTAAATTATTATGAAAATATTATGACACTACCAAAAATATACTAAACAGGTGCACTTTTGGATATATAAGTTGTCCTAAGTTCGATCGATTTAATGTACTCTGGTTCAATACCATTGTCATATTACCAATTATTTTGTAATAGTTTATTTTATACATGAGATTTAAATTGCTGTTAGTAATTATTTCAACCAAAATTATTGCGTTTTAACAATTATAACATATTATAATTAAAACCATATTTTGTCTCAAAAATTTACTTGATTACGTAATGTTAATATAATTATTAATGTTAATATAATTATTAATTTTAATATAATTATTAAATAGACATCATTATATTAATAGTCATTCATAAAGTCTTTAAATGAGTTTAATGTGGTTTTTAACAACACATTAAAAGGTTCTCAGAAAACCTCATTTGTACGCAACTAAACAATAATATTATTAGTTAAAGAAAAGGCTGTTGATTAATTAATTGTAATTGGTTTCTTGATAAAAGGAATCGTTGCATGTTCAAATTGTAAAGCTTTTTTACATTGCAGCATAATACCACGCAACACCACTCGTATTTAAATCAATTTAAAATTAAATCGTGTTTTTTGTTTATAAATTTTTTGACAAATAATAATTTTTATAACACCGTTATTTTTATATGTTTAAAAAAAAAAAAATTATTCAAAACACCCTGTTTTAGAAAGTTACGTTAGAAAAAAATTTCTCTGTAAGTAAAGAGCCAGTTTAAACGCCCTTTGGTGTTTTAGCTACTTACATATTAATTTTTCAGGTAGTGGAAAATTGGGGTACAGTAGATCCAGGGGCACAGTGAATAAGAGTCATTTTCTCAAAGATTAGAATTTTATTCATCTTAGTAATGTAATCATTTTATGTGCTGATATATCAGCCGTCTTTATCTATAGTAGTTACCACAAAGTATTTGACAACCGGTTTTTGGTAGGTAATTTTTATTTTTAGCTAAATAAAGTAAATTTTCTTACCTTCCTTATGTTTGTTAAGGAGATTATGGTTGAAATAATTTTAAAAGTTGAAGTTTTTCATTCGGATTATTGATATTTCCTTTTAGTAGTTTTGCTTTTCTTTTAACAATATTTATGTTCAAATAAATTAGACTTAAACTAAATTTGTTATGAAAGGGCACAGTGAATCGGGGTACAGTGAATAGGTTGGTTCACTAATGTCCACCTAATGATCTTAAAGATTAAATTTATGCATTTTTAACAAACAAACTACATAAAAATGAATTTATTAGTTTTAAGTTTTTAATAATAATATTTGAATAATTTTTTAATTTTTCAAAGTGTTTTACACAGTGAATCAGTACTGGGGCACAGTAAATAACGTAACGCAGCTCACTCTAAACCTTTCTGTGAGCCGATAGATAATAAATATTTGGGTTTTAGTAAATTATCATCATGAAAAACATTTATCTCAATCCTTTCGCCTTGAAAAAATAAAATACATATTTTAACCTTTTGCTTAATTTTAAAAATAAAATCCGATCGACTGTGCCCTAACTTAACATATATTTCCAAAAGTAACCTGCGCCACCACTATAGTTTCTACCTTACCCGGTCAGATCTTACTCGGTGATGAAAAATATACCAACTTATAAAAAAGCATAAATGGTAGTTTTACCAGTTCTTATCTAAGATGGCTACCCAATATTAAAAATCGCCAAATAAAAAAAATACACTTTCTCATTTTTTTAACTTTATGCACAATCAAATAACATTTTTTTTTTGATTGTTGTTTAAGGTCGAACTCTTATACAGCAATCAAGTTTACCTTTACTTAATTCTCTTGAAAGGTTTGGAGTTCCAAAAAATTACAAAAGTTACTAAAAAGGGTCTTAGCATCAGTTAAAAATTCTTTTAAAAAACCTACAGATCTTAATCTCGACATCAAAAACTAAGCTTAATTAAATACAGTTTTAACTAAGCTCAATTAAATACAGTTTTAACAGTTTTAACCCTACTAACAATAAGTTGAAATTTTACAATCTTAGGGAGGTACGACACACCCGCCGCTCAAGCATAACCCAGAAGTTGCGCACGATCTTACTTCTTTAAAGAATAAACTTTTTATGTAAGCTAGTTAACTTGTCGTGAACTAGCATATATAAAAAAATATTATTCTTTTAACAATGTACTAAATTGGACTTACACGTTTGGCTTCCCCGAAATTGAATGTGAGCATGTAGCTCAACTTAATTTTTATGACAAAAAAACTACAAAATTACAAAATTTTTATGACAAAAAATGACAAAAATTGATAATTTTAGCACCCCTTCAAAAGACACCTAAAATATTTATTTGTTTGGTTGTTCAAATCGTGTTTGAGTATTGAAGCAAGGTAAACAATATTCCTAATAAATAAGGTTTAGACTTCTTTTTTTTGTAATATAGGTACGCTGATTTATAATTATTATCTTTGTCTAAACATTTTTATCTTTTTCAAAATGATAAATGGTTTTTTTTTATGAATTTGTAGCAAAAATTTTTTATTTATTTTACTCACTAACATTTTAATAACGCGCTAAATGAAAAATAATCTGAATTATACCTTAAGTGAAAGTTACGTTAAAACTTTTAACTAATGTTTTTATATTAGCGAAACGCTTTAAAATAAAGGAACAATTTATTGATAAACGCTTTAAAATAAAGTAACAAATTATTGATAATTGAAGTATATGTCACAGTTCTATATAAAGGGGGAGCAAATTTCATAGCAAAAAAATCAATATTCCTGAGAATCGATGCCTATTATTTATAAGATGTAAGTAAAAAAAAAATTTTGACTTTGATTAGATTTTAAGGTTCCTCTTTGGATTATAAATTCTTCACGGGTACTAATATTTTTGAATTTTGTTTTAAAACCATATCAACCTTGAACTCGAAAAAAGCAGAAAAAAATGCTTGTTTGATAAATAACAATTTTATTAAAAAAAAAATTAAAGTTAAAAAAATATTTGCAAAAATATACCTTAAAACCCCCGTTTTGTCGAAAGCTGGGATTTCAAAATATAAATAGAGCCGTTTTTATGAAAAAAACAGCTCAATTTTTTTATTTTTAATATTTTAATTAAAACAAACAATATTTTCAAAATTAGCACATTATTCTGCTTCTTTTGAGTACCAGGTTGATATACTTTTTTTTATACAAGTAAACAAATCGTTGAACAGCAAGTCTAAAACCATCGTATTTATATTTTGCAAGTTTTGGCTAATGCTACAATATATATGCCGCGTGGACTACTAATTCTTGTTAGTAATTAAGTTACTGCAGGTGTTAGTAATTAAAATTAAAAGAAATTAAATTACAGTTAGTGTTAGTTATTAAATTACTAACAACTACCAAAAATACGTTGTTTATATGCTATGCAAATTAAGGTAGCCATAGCAACCAAAAAAAAAACTAACTTCAGAATTCTGAATCTAATTTTACTACATACCCTCAATATTATGAACTTAGCGCAAATAAAATACTGTTAAAACAATGTTAATGTAAAAATGAGTAGTTGCTATGCAAATTTTAGTACCATAGCAACCAATTTAAAACATGTGATATCTGAACGGGAATTTAAGGGGATGAATTTAAGGGGATAATCAACTCAAACCTGATTAAAGCATCATATAACTTAAACAAAAATAAGGCAGCACATGGTAATTATTAGTTATAGTGCGGCAAAAAATAAATTTCTTAGTGTTTTTTTTTTAATTTGTGATTTTCACAGTATAACTGAAATAACATGCTATGACATATTTATTTCACACATTGGTTTTTCTTATCTTTAAATACTCTAGAATAACATGTACTAATTATTCGTTTTAAAAACGTAGATGTAATTGATATATAACACAGTGTTGATGTCATCGTAAATTACTTATTTATAATTTTTTTAAATTTCAATAATAAAATGCATAGAGTCATGGTAACAAAGGGATTAAATATAAATAAATTGTCAATAAATTTCTCCTAATATATGTAGATACTAAAATTAAATAAGTTTTCAAGGTTAAGACAAGACAACTAAATTTTTTCCAACTTTGTCCACCTACTGGTCCGCTGTGCACTGGGTAACCGACTAAAAAAATAATAAAACAAAAATATCCTCGAATTTATTGTGCGGCCCCTTATGCGTTAGGGAAACCGAACATAAGAGGCCCGATAATAAAATTGCGTACCTGGTGCTGGGTGAGCCTTGCTGTTAATACGGAACTGACGGTACATTGAATTGCTTTTTTATTACACTAGTTTTATTACGGTAGTGAACACCTTTATTACGTTCACTGAAATATAACGCAGAACAGAAACATGACAAAAATAGTTATTTTAAAATAAAAAAATAAATTAATACGAGCGTTACGATAAGTTATATATATAAGTATTTAGATACAATCATATCTAAAGTGTTAAACTGTATTGTTTTTTGAAAGAAATTGAATTTTCTCAGAAACAGAAATTATGTTCTGACATCGTTTGATGAAGGCAAGTATACCCTAGGTCTTTTTATTGATTTAAGTAAAGCTTTCGATACAATCAATTATCAAATCCTTCTATCAAAACTCAAAAGTTATGGTATAAAAAATACTAACTTGTCCTGGTTCGAGAGTTAATTGACCAATAGGAAGCAGTATATAGTTTATGATGAAGGAAAAACTAATTATGAGACAATTAAATGTGGTGTTCCTCAAGGATCAATTTTAGGGTCACTTCTATTTCTTGTTTATATAAACAATTTAAATAAATTTTCTAACATTTTAAATACAATTTTATTTGCAGATGATACCAGCTTGTTTTATTCCAATAAAGATATCAATATATTATTCCAAACATTAAGCAAAGAACTAGACAAACTAACCAAATGGTTTAAATCAAACAAGTTATCTTTAAATATTACTAAAACAAAATACACTTTATTCCATTGCCTAGATAAAAAATCAGATATTCCCTTAGAACTCCCAGACCTTTTTATTGACAATCAATTAATAAAGAGAGAGCAATCAATAAAGTTTTTAGGCGTGTTTCTAGACGAAAATGTAACCTGGAGGGAACACATAGGTGTAGTTGAAGATAAAATATCAAAAAATTTAGGAATAATGTACAAAGCAAAGCAGTTATTACATCAATCTTGTTTAAAAAACATTTACTCTTCTTTTATTTATTGCTACTTAAGTTATACGAACATTGCTTGGTGTAGCACTAACGCGACAAAAATAAAAAAATTGCTTAGCAAACAAAAACAAGCTATAAGGATTATTTCAAACGTAGATCGTTTTTCACACACACAAACACTTTTTAATGAACTCAATATCCTAAATGTATATAAACTAAACCTCTATCAAGTTCTTATTTTCATGTTCAAACTTGATAAAAATATATTACCAATCTTATTTTATTTAATTTTTGAAAAAATAAATCACATATACCCTACAAGATTTTCAAAATACAACTACATTCAATCCAAAACTTATTATTCCGCTACTAAATTATCTATTGTAAACCGAGGACCAAAGTTGTAGAACATAATATTAAATAATGAAATGAAAACTAATTATTCTCTAAACCAATTCAAAACAAAACTTAAGCATTTACTTTTGTTAACTGAAAATGAATGAAATTTTTTCTAATAAAACTTCTTTATATTAGAAATTAATAATTAATAGTTAATTAATTAATTTCTTTAGATTATTAATACATAATTAATCAACAATCGTACATATGTTTTTATTATTTTAAATGATAATCTTCTTTTTGAGAAATTTATTTTTTATTTTTGCGTTATTTATTAATCTTTTACTTTTATTTTATACTGTTTACCTAGTAAGCACAAAGACGTTTAGAAGACGTTTTAAAGATGTCTTTAAGGAGGTCTAAAAGGCGCACTTGTAGACGTCTAGATCATAAAGCTAAAAGACGTCTAAATGAAGACGTCTTCATAAAAACGCATTTTAGACGTATGTCAGACGTTTTTTTTAAGATAAATTTAAGTACATGACGTAACATTTTCGCGTAGTACGTGGTATATATTCATTGTATTTATAACATCATGTATTGTTATAATTTCGTATATACAAAATATACATAGGAACCAGCAATCAAAATAATATTGCTGTAATCACCACCCACGGTTGATGCATCAAAGATGAAAATAATAAATAACAATAACAAATATATATCAAAACGGTATTTAAACATATAGAACTTACCTTTAGTTATGATAAAATTTAACATACGTGATGCTAGCTAATTTTTGACCGCATACTTGACTTATTATATGGCTTGTGGGTGTATAAAAACTAAAAGTACTGATATTTAACTTATATATTATTCTTGCCATTTTCACTTATTATCATGATCAGTCAACTATCTATTAAAAAAGCAAAATAATTATTAATAAAAAAAAGATATATTATTATTATAGCAATTATTTTAGTGATTCCTGTGACAACAATTTTAGCAATTGTGTAAAAAAGTAATTTAATTTAAAGTAATTTACACTTTAAACTTGAACAAATTATTGAAAATAATAAAAACTATGTTTTTACTTTGAATATACGACATTTGCTTAACGCGTAATGACAAAGCCGTCAAAAAGAATTCATAATGACATATTTATAAACAGGTCTCAGAAAAGACGTCTTTTAGCTTTGATCTAGACGTCTTTTAATGCGTATTTTAGACTATTTGATACGCGTCTTTTAAACGTATTTTTAAACTTTAAAAAGACGCATTTTAAACGTCATGTTAAAATCGCATTTATTAAAGACGTCTAAAAGATGTCTTAAAAAAAGATATCTTCTACACGTTTTTTTAACGCTTAAATAGACATCTTTTAAACGTCATTTTAAAAACGCCTTTATAAAAGACGTCTAGAAGATGTCTCACAAATTGACGTCTTCTAGACGTCTTTTTATCTTTAAAAAAGACGCTTTTTAAACGTCATTTTAAAAACGCGTTCATAAAAGACGTCTAAAAGATGTCTTTAAAACGTCTATGAAAGTGCGTCTTTACCTAGACTAGTTTTAGACGTCTATAAGTGTCTAAAATGCGTCTTGTGCTTACTGGGTATTTGCTTTTACTTAATTGGCAATAAAAAGTATTATAAATATAATTAAATAAGTTAAACTATAAAATGCTCCAATAAAATATTTTTATATAAAATCATATCTTCTTATTTTTTCAAACCAAGTCTTAAATGTTATTTTTGTCATTTTAATATTTTATTAAATTTTGTTTCTTTTATTTTACAAAACAATTGTTAAATCTTATTCTTTGAAAAACTATAAATTTTAAACAATATGCGATATATTTAAATTTTCTTTTATAATATAAATCAGAGATATATACATTGAAACTATATTTTATTGTCAAACTGTATTTTGTCTAGTAATGACGCATTTTTTGGGGCTTAATGATAAGACTAAATTTGTCTTCTTCTAGCCACGGTCATGTAATTATTTTTTTTATAAGTTACGACTGTAAATTTTTTTTTTATCGGCAAAAGTGTAAATAAATAAATAAACATACCATTAAATTAAAAGCACAAAAATAAAATATCCTGTACAGATACAAGAATATCTCAGCGGAATACACAACAATGCTCTTAATAACTTACCCAGTAAGCACAAAGACGTTTAAAAGAAGTTTTAAAGATGTCTTTAAGGAGGTCTAAAAGGCGCACTTGTAGACGTCTAGATCATAAGACTAAAAGACGTCTAAATAAAGACGTCTTTATAAACACGCGTTTTAGACGTATGTTAGACGTTTTTTTCAAGATAAATTTAAGTACATGACGTAACATTTTCGCGTAGTTTGTGGTATATATTCATTGTATTAATAACATCGTATACTGTTATAATTTCGTATATACAAAGTATACATAGGAACCAGCAATCAAAATAATATTGCTGTAATCACCACCAACGGTTGATGCATCAAAGATGAAAATAATAAATAACTATAACAAATATATATCAAATCAGTAGTAAAAACATTTATAACTTACTTTTAGTTATAATAAAATTTTACTCAAGTATCGCTAGCTAATTTTTGACCGCATACTTGACGTATTATATGGCTTGTGGGTGTATAAAAACTAAAAGTACTGATATTTAACTTATATATTATTCTTGCCATTTTCACTTATTATCATGATCAGTCAACTATCTATTAAAAAAGCAAAATAATTATTAATAAAAAAAAGATATATTATTATTATTATAGCAATTATTTTAGTGATTCCTGTGACAACAATTTTAGCAATTGTGTAAAAAAGTAATTTAATTTAAAGTAATTTACACCAAAAACTTGAACAAATTATTGCAAATAATAAAAACTATGTTTTTACTTTGAATATACGACATCTACTTAACGCGTAATGACAAAAGCCGTCAAAAAGAAGTCATAATGACATATTTATAAACAGTTCTCAGAAAAGACGTCTTTTAGCTTTGATCTAGACGTCTTTTAATTCGTATTTTAGACTATTTATTACGCGTCTTTTAAACGTATTTTTAAACTTTAAAAAGACGCATTTTAAACGCATGTTAAAATTGCATTTATTAAAGACGTCTAGAAGATGTCTTAAAAAAAGATATCTTCTACACGTTTTTTTAACGCTTAAATAGACATCTTTTAAACGTCATTTTAAAAACGCCTTTATAAAAGACGTCTAGAAGATGTCTTAAAAATTGACGTCTTCTAGACGTCTTTTTATCTTTAAAAAAGACGCTTTTTAATCGTCATTTTAAAAACGCATTCATAAAAGACGTCTAAAAGATGTCTTTAAAACGTCTATAAAAGTGCGTCTTTACCTAGACTTGTTTTAGACGTCTATAAGTGTCTAAAATGCGTCTTGTGCTTACTGGGTAAAGTAAAAGTATGATATTGAGAATCTTTTTCCAGCAATAAATTACACTAGCTGAATTGACCCGTAAAAATACGGGTCTTTGTAAGTCTATTCCACACAAACCTTTTCCCTTATTTTTTGAATCTAGCTGTTCGTATCGGTAAATACAGCTCTTTTCTTCAACTTGTATATTTATCTATTCCACGCCAATCATTTCTTTACTTGTTCCTTATTTACTACAATATTTTTTAGTAAACAGTGGAAAAAAATTCAATAAAAAAATTTGCTTTGAGAGCAAAAAAAAACTTTAACATACGCAGTTTTTCCGCATACGTATATAGCTTATTAAACCCCCTTTATTTATTTATTTTTTTTTAAATTCTGAACTAAACTACTTCCTACTTTTAGACCAGCTATGGACCAGGGTTTATGGTCGCGTCCTAACCATTTTCAATAGTTATTATTTACTATATTTATTATTATTATATGCTTAGTTTTGAATAATAACGGTCTTTTATAAATACCTTTGTATTAGACGGAAACGGTAATGCAATTCTTTAAAACGTTAGTCGCTTAAAGCGTCAAAAGTCATGCAAAAAAATAAATTATAAGTTTTATGGTTTAAAAGTTGAAAAACTAATAATAATGTAACAAAAAGTTTGGTAATTTTTAAACGTTATTATTTAGCTCTTACTTATGGTATTTATTTTGTTTTCATTTTACATTTTTAAAAAAATGTCGAAGCGCCTAACTACATGCATAACTTGCATAGCTCACAAGTTAAGTGCGCTGTTATCAGAGTCGCTGTGCTAGGCTTCAAATCCGCGCCTAAAAAATCTCAATACTTTTTTTTTAATTTCTGGCTATATTTATAGCAAAAAATTAAATATAACAAAAAACCTTTTAATTGTTTTTTTTTCCCTGCCTCCACTGCAATACCATGTGGAGTAGCAAGGCGGTTTTATCAAATTCTTTCCTTATTAGGTTTTAGGACCTTTTTTAAAAAACTATCCGTAGCTTATTAGAACCAATTATGTGAGAAAAGAATCAAAATCATGACACACACGCATAAGATTTTCGCCCCGTTTATTGGTGTTTTTAGAAATCCAAAAAATTCATAAAATTTCAAAAGAAAAAACAGTTAAAGTGAATAACATTTAACTTGTTTAACTTCACAAATATTTTGTAATGTAAAGATTCTAAGAAAAAAATCGCTAGTGGTAAATTTGAACCACGACTATTACGTTCAGAAGCTTAGCTCGCTAACCACTTGGCTATGCTGACACATCAAATATCGAAAATTTAAAAGTATATAAAAATTGTTTTTAACGGAACTGCTGTAGATCAAAAATTAAGGAGAGGTTGACGCAATGCAATTTTTAAGTCAAAGTCAAACTATAAAACTTGAAAAATGTTTCAGTATGTTTTATCATTACTTAATTACGTATGTTAGATATTTGCATACACGTTTTCTTAAAAAAAAAGTGCTGCGACTCTTTCTACTAACACTACTATTAAGTTTGGCATTATTGTATAGAAGATAGATTATAAAATAGTTTTTCACTTAAAAGGACAAACTCTATTCCACAATAACCTTATCTCTATTTCTCCCTCTAATATTTTTTAGTGAACAATAGATTATGTGCTGGAAAAAAAAACTTCACATATGCACCTTTCCCGTATATTTATATTTAGAGCTTAAAATGAAGAAGGTAAATCATTTAGTTCAAGACAACCTGCCCAAACCCAAATCCTTTGTTGATTTATGCACACTCACTGTGGCTAGGCATGTAAAATAAGTAGCTAGGCAAGTCAAATAAATTAACTTGATCTGTTTTTCTGCATAAAACAAAAACAGAAAATGTGAAGTACTTGATATAAGGAACTGTAATATTGGATTTAGTTAAATCAATACAAAGTAATAGGAAACTGAAAAATAAGGTAACAACGTGAAAATTATTCAAATACTAATTTACAACAATTTGTATTGCGTTTTATTAAAATAGCTTTATTAAATGGTATGAAGATTGACGATTCTTCTTTTTCGCCTTTAGAAAATGATTAACGATTTGAAAGACTTTTAAATTGATTATAAAAACATTATCTAAAAATGAAATAAAATTATTATTGATAACACTGAATGCACATTTATTTGTTTTATGTTAATTCATTTGAAAAATGAAAAATACGAAACGAAATTTAGTAATATTAAATAAATATTAAACACTTACTTTGTGAGAGTGCTTTTGTAAAAGTCTCTAATATTTCGTAAGAAGGCTGTAAATACTCTTTTCTTAAAAAAATTCAGTTTTATCAGCATTGCTAAAGATAAAAATTATTATTGACACAAAAAAATTCGGCATTTTTTCTTAAAATATTTCTTGGTTTTTAGTGAATGATTAGGAGTAAGTTTCAGTAATGAAGCTACCCAATAATCGTTTTTAACGATAGACACCAACGTGAAGGTAAGCCAAGCTGTCTATCAACACAAAACATCACAACAACATTACAGGATGACAAACAAAAACACCAGTAGTGTAGGAGGGATTTTTGTTGTTTCAGATATATATTTAGAAGTTGTTGAAGAGTTTAACTTTGTTATGTCTAACAAAATTCAGGTTAGGAAAAACACTTTTTTTAAACATTTGTTCCTAAGCTTTAACAACATCAATTTTTTGCAAAGTATTTTAATTCTATAAACGTGAATACACTTAAGTTTGGTAGAAAGTGCTATCTGAAGCATCAAAAGACCCTGCCTATGCTACTGAATACACATAGCATAAAATATTTGCACATAAATACATTTGCACATAACACAAAATATTCATATTATGTGTTTCCAGAATAATTTAAAAAGCTAGACAACACAACCTAGCTCAACACTTGTAACACCGCTTGGCACTAAACGCTGCCAAGTAACACCACAATTTAGTAACACTGCTTGGCATTAAGTGCCAAGTAACACCACTAATTAGTAACACCGCTTGGCTAGCAAGAATCACTATCTTGCACTACACGTTGCCAAGTAACATCACTTTTCACATGGAAACAACTTAATATAAACTTATATAAACATAAGCACATAAATATAAATAAAGATATATAAACGCATGTCTGATTAGTTTTTTGCTATACTAATCTAAAATGAACAAAAACAATAAAGTGCTATTTATCAGTTGAAACCTAGAAACTATGTGTAAAGCGTCTAATAAAATTTGTGAACAAAAATTATAACTAAACTGGTTTGAAACAGAGAAAAAGTCAGAAGTATCTTATAATAACATACTATATTGTAAGTAATAAAACAGTGTTTTTTGAAACAAATAAACAATTTTATTATTTTAAAAGTCATATTAATGGTAATACTAAAAAGCAAAATTAGTTGCAAATTAATTTTAATAACACTAAAATAATTTTAATAATACTAAATAAAAAATGACATGCCAACAATTGCAAACATGTTGCATCATATAGACCACATGTGGCTGACAACTGATTTTAAATACTATTTTATAATATATCCATAGAGAATAATGTAAATAGATTAATAGGTGTATAGTGCATATATTAGAAATATTAAACAGATATCATAGAAAAAGAAAAATTTTAAATATATTTAACAAATCTTTCAAAAACTATATAACACTTAACAAACAAAAGTTAATACAAAAGAAAATTTAGTATTATTAAAATTAAAAATAAAGATAAAAAGATGTAAAAACGTAAATTAATAAAAAAACTTATAGACAAATTATTAAAAATTTTTATAACATAAGAGTTCTTTTGTAAGTTTAGGATTTAAAAACAGAATTAAAAATCAAAAAAATAAAATATTGAAAGTATAAAAATTAAAATAATAAGAAATTGCAAAATTAAAAAAAACATTTTTTAAAAAGTCAGTTTTCTTTATAATTAAAGATAAAGATAATTGTACCAGTAGCTTAAAAAAGCTACTGGTAGAAATTAAAAGAGTTGAACTGCTTCCCAGGACCCCTCCTTCTACCAATAGTGTCATATGGGGCTTGTCTTCTCCATCTAAAGGAGGGATCATCTCCCCCATATTGACACCACCGGTAGAAAGCCCTTTGAGATATCGGACCTGGGTGCTGGGAGCAAGATCGCAGGAAATCTTGATGCAATGCTAAAAAACAAAAACAAAAAAAGAAATAAATTTGAATACAATACTGCACAAACAACCAATAAAAATATTATTTAAAACTATTTAGACCCATAAAACTGCATAAGCATGCAAAACACAATACCTGATGGTACTGCAGATGACATTGATGCTATTATGAAAGTAAAAAAAAAAAGTCTATAAAGTAACTTATGTTAAACATTTATTTAATTGATAACAAACATGAAAAAAGAAAAGTTTAAGTTCCAATACACATAACACATAACACATAAAACTGCATAAGTATGCAAAACACATTACCTGATGGTACTGCAGATGATATTGATGCTATTGTGAGAGTAAAAAAAAAAAAAGTGTATAAAGTAACATATGCTAAACATTTATGTAATTGATAACAAACATGAAAAAAGTAATGTTTAAGTTTTGATACACATAACACTCATAAAACTGCATAAGTATGCAAAACACATTACCTGATGGTACTGCAGATGATATTAATACTATTGTGAAAGTAAAAAAAAAAGTGTATGAAGTAACATATGTTAAACATTTATGTAATCGCATGAAAACATGAAAAAAAAAATATTTAAGTTTCAATACATATAAAACCCAAAAAACTGCATAAGTATGCTAAATAGACTACATGATATTATTGCTTAAGGTGTTAATGTAGAGACAAAAAAATAAATAAATAAAGTATTCTGTAAATTAAGATATGCTATCTTTAAGTTTTAACACACATAACACTCTTAAAACTGCATAAGAATGCAAAACACATTACCTGATGGTACTATAGTTGACGCTATAGTGGAGGTAAAAAATATATTTACATAAACTAACATATACTAATCAATTAAACAGTTTATTTTAAAATTAAACAAAATGAAACATAAGTGAACTTTGCTTACCAATTGAATTTTCTAGTTTTTCTAAATAGAATACAAAAAAAAAACTCATTAACATTAAGAAAGAAACGAACATGCAGAATATTTGTCAACTTTAGGAAATCTATAAATAAAATTGGAACAAAACAAAAGCCAAAAATAACAATCACAAAACAAAACAAACCAAAAAAAAAAAAGAAAAAAGTGACAAAAAAAAAATAATAAAAATAAAGAAGAACATTATAGTAACATACTTAGTTGTTGAAATATAAGCCCTATAAAAAAAATGCTAAAAATTGTATCAAAAAAGCTAAAAGACCAAAGAGTGGACCTTTTTTTTTGAAAGTAAAATGCTATATCTTTTTCTATAATACACAAATGAAATATAATCAAATTCTGTTAATCATTGAATGTTCTACTTTTTCTAAATAAAATGAAAAACTTATAAACATTAAATTAAACTAACTTGCCATAGAATAACTTTATGTTAAATAAATATGTAATAAAAAAAATAAAGAGCATGACAACAACAATAACAAATTGCTTACTTAGATTCTCAACTGAATCTTCTAACTTTTCTAAATAAAATAAATTTAAAAGTTACAAAAGTCACTTGCTGACTGACAAACTGTCACAACGGACAAAAGCAGTTGCTAAATAACTTTAAAAAAACTAAAAAAGCATAACTGTATTTGCACACAAAAAAAAAAAAAAAAAAAAAAAAAAAAAAAAATTCCTGACTTAGCTTGTCCATTACTTCTGCTAAACATTAAAAAAAAGTTATAATTAACAAAGTGCTGAAAGTGGTGAAATATATATCTTTGTAACATATCCTTCTCATACAAAGTTAGCTTACTTGGCAAGAGCTAAGTACAGCTCCGCCACTTTTAGAACATATGTAACTGCTACTATATATGGTATATATAAATGGCTTACTTTAAAAAAATGCAGAAACTTCTTCGTCGCCTAAAGATATACAAAATTATCTCAATGTAATCTCTTAATAAAATAATAAGCTAAATATCTCAGTATTATTGACGTATCATCTCTTTTTATCTCTTTAATTAATGAATGTTATACAAAATAAAAAGAATACTTTAACCTTCTGTGTCTTGGCTGCTCATTTCTAAAAAATAATCCTAATGTTTATTCTTGGGTCAAAAACATATTAACTTCAAACATATTAACATGGTAATTATAAAACAAGTTTAATTTTTTAAATGAAGATTACAATAATTAAACTTGTAGATACAACTTACTTGTCGTCCCTCGCTTTGCAATTGTAATAATCGATATGAAGACCACATGGCCGAGTTTTATTGGTTTTAGAGTACAGTTGGCGCACATATCATAATACAAAAATCAAATGGTTTTGAATCTATTAATTAAGCTGTTTTTATTAACGGATTTGGTGGATTTAATTAGATAACCGCAAGGTAGTTTTACAGTGGTTTAAGAGTTGGCGTACGTTTCGTAATACAAAAATCATTTAATATTTGTTTACATCTTAGTATTCGAGCATTTCTATTAGCGGATTAGACGAAATTTTGTGGATTTTCTGTTTGTCACCTTCTGGAGTAACTAAATTTTTGTTTTACGTTTCAGAATACAATTTTTTTTTTCATACCTTACCGTACTTTTTAGGACTCTTGACCAGTTAGTTTTAATAAAAATTTCAGTTTACATGTAAAACCTTTATTTATATATATAAGAAAGAAAGTTATCTCTTTAATGTGTGTTGAACTCGCATACTTAACTAATTACCTAAAACATAAGTGTCTCTATCATTATATATGCGCTACAAATTTCCAACAGCGTTTTTATGTTTTTAGAAATTTTAAAAAACGTTTTAAAAAGTTCTCTCCGTTTGGTTTGTTATAGTATATTATATCTTAATTTTTATGTAATGCGTATAACATCTATATGCATTTAATTTTGTTTTTCTTTGTTTTCTAGAAAACTGGAAAAAATTTTTAAAAAAAATTGTGTAAGCAAAAGGTTTTGAACCCAAGCGACGCACTTCAATCGCTGTGGAATGCTATATCATCTTTTTACACTTTTTAATAAACAGAAAACTTATTAAACTTTAAAAAACAACATTTAATGCTTTAAAATAAAGAGATATTGTTGCAATGAAATTTAAAAGTAAAAATAAATCGATAGAATTTGATGTCATCTACTTTATAATAATACTGATTGATAATTAAAGAACTTAAAGTTTACATATTTAGATATTTGAGAAAACTTTTTTTCACATTGATAAAATACAAATCATTACGGATTGTGGTTCCGAAATAAAAGGTTAATACACTACCATCTATAATTATTGGAAAGGTCATTTTTAATATCAAAGATATCAAAACTTGGCGAAAAAGTGAAAACAATGTCTACCTGAATTATATGTTATTTTCCTATTTATTAGGTTTACAAATAAAATTTCCCTGATTAGTTTATAATTTATTCAAAACCCTGATTAGCTTTTAATTTCTTTGCCTATTAAGCACCCTTAACAACAATAACCGCCATAAGTATATTCTTAGCATGCTACTTAACGACGTATAATGTATTAACTGTATATCAATTTATTTATCTATTTAATTTAATATATATAATATATAATTTAATATATTTAATTTAATCTAATTAATATTATTGAAATACTACTAATCAGTTTACTGATATTTTTTCTATAGCATTGTTAAAAATGGTTAAATTCTGAAAGGTAAAGAAATTTAATGAAAAGAAAGTTGCACAAAAGAAAAAAAAACTAAATAAATGTTATTCGTTTTAAAAAACGTTTTACGAAGAGTTTTTCCAAACAATTTTATTTTTAATTGCGTTTTTTTTGAATTACGTCATAAGCATATTAAGGCGTTTTGAAAAACAGTTGCTGCATATATTTAAAGTAAAAAAGTTAATGTAGCAAAACAAACTTTTAATTATCAAAAGAAAGTTTTAAATTTTTATCTAGCTACAGGCTTTTTTTTTTTTTGCCTCCACAGCAGCATCTTCTGAAGTAGCAGGGCTGTCTTGTTAAGTTTTTTCTTTATTAAGTTTCAGACAACTTTTTTTTCAGACCATCCGCAGCTTATTAGGATTAATTACATGAGCACATTAATAACATAAGTGTCTCAATTATCATAGATACGCAACATATTTTTTCTCCTGGTGATGTTTTTTTTTTTTTTTAATGTTTTATGAAGTTTTAGCTTTTTTAAAATCTTTTCTTTTGTGAGTCCATAACATCGTTAAGTTACATATGCTTGTATACAATCTTTATAAAACTTCGAACGTATTTTGTATTTTAAAATAATTAAAAAAATTAAAAAAATAGCTGCTATTGGTAGGAGTTGTTTCTTTATTGTTATTTTATTGGTAGGAGTCTAGTTTCTTGTTCAGAAGTTAACCGCCTTTTCCACTCGAGGTACACCGGCATATCATCAAGAGTAGATTTTATAATAATGTAGTAATTTTTTTAAGGAAAAAAATGTTAGATCAAAATTAAGGAGAGGTTGACGCAATGTAATTTTCAAGTAAAAATCAAACTGTAAAACATGATAAATGTTTCAGTATGTTTTAACATATGCTTTAACATTACTTAGTTTAAAGTTTACGTACGTTAGATATTCGTTCACGTATTCTTATAGTGCTGCGACTCTTTCTTGCCAATACCTCGGTTGCAATGGCTGCCAAGGGTTTCGTGTCAAATACGCTCCAAGGGACACTACTATTAAGTTTGGCAATATTATAAAGAAAATTATTAGTTACAAAAAAATAAAACAGGAAACCAAAAAAAAAAAAAAAAAAAAAAAAAGAAAAAAAGAGCAGCATTGACCCAGCAAGGACAAGACGTATTCAATACGTATTATTTTAATATTATTCACATCTTTTCTAGAGTAGACGATAAAAATACGCATAAAAAACGAATTTTCAAGATGAGTTTTAGCTGAATATAAAACTTATCTTTAAGAGACGTATTAAATACGTATTATTTCTATATATGAAAGATATCTTTCGCAAACAAATATAATACGTGTTTAAAACGTCTTTAAAAGACTAAAGTCATCATTAAAAAATGTTTTAAATACTTTTTTTTGAGACCACAAAGGCATGCGAAAAAAATGTGTATTCTGAACGTCTTTTGAAGACGACCTTTAGTCGAATATATTTGAATAAAGATAAATACTAATTGTAAAAAATAAATGTTGTTATTCAGCTATTGCTTCTTATTTATTGACTCGATTTATAGACAGCTTTTTGTACATCTTTACGTTCTTGGTTGTTACTCTATTCTCCAGTTAAGTTATTCTCTAAACACAACATTATTAACCAATCACCTTACACTTTCATCCTCCAATCAATTAAGATATTTTTTGACCAATAGCATTATTATTTACTAAGGCTTCGCTTGAGGGATATTTTGATTAACCGCAATTTTACGTCATACAACATCTGTGTATAATATCACAATTTACATGCGCTCTTTAAACTGCTCATTGGCATTGCGCAAAATATCCTTCAAGACTTATTCTTATTCAATATCAAATTATGGTAAGTCTTTTATCTTAATTGTTTTTTATTTTGTTGTGTGTTTGTTTGCCTTCAATTTGTACTTGAGTATTTAGGAATAATTTTACTTGAGTATTTAGGAATAATTTAACTTATAAGTTTTTTGTATTCTAATGTTACTTCTTGCGCAACGTGTTTTAATAATTTTCTAAAAAGTATATCAGCGTAATTTGTTTAAAATGGATCAAGTTAGGGTATTTGGCTGAGCAGTAGTATGTCCTCTCAAATGTTGCAACATAAGAAGGCTTTGACGCAGACGTAGAGGTGGGTTTTATTTGCTCGTTTTGAGGATGTTACCCCGACGGGAGTTTCTAGAAATGAGCATTAAAACATTCGAAACGTCAAATACCAGAGTATTATCTTTATAAGGATCAATACAATGTCCACTTCCTGACGAGAATCTGGTATTATACTACATAATTTTGAATTTTATTTTAACGCTGATGTATTTTTATTTTCTTTCTTTAAACAATCATGCGCGCGTTTCCACTTTATATTAAATGTTTGTTTTTGTTGTTTGTTGTAATACTTCTGCTTTAAAGTTGTACTTTTTATCTAAAGAATTGAGTAATTGTGTTATATTAGGTTAATTGTGTATCACATTATGCTTACCACAACGATAGCAATTGTTAATAGTTGTTTTGATTTTTGTTAAATGTTTTTGAATGTTTATCTGATAAATTCAAATAGGTTTACTTAGATATTCTTTTGTTTTTATCTGTGGCTGAAGGTATTCGGGTTGCATGTAAATAAACAGAATTATTGTATTTGTTGATCTTTGAGTATATAAATTAAATTTAAAACGAATATTTTTATTATAAGGTTGCATGCTTTTAAGGTATTTTTGCACGTTTGCATGCGTCTAAGGCATTTACGTCTAAATATGTTCCACTAGTGACTATACTCACTTATTCTAGTTGCGAACCTGATATGTAAAGAGAACATGATAAGACTAGACTGAGCGAGACTAAGAACCATTATTTACGAACACACAGATTCAAAGCAATAAAAACACTAAATGACACATAAAACTTTAACGTTTAGAACAATACAAACACAAAACACAATAACTTACAGAACACTGCAACAACACGTACTTAAATCTAACATGACCACCACTTACTTAACTCAAACTTAATTACTGAATAGTACCCTTCTTTTAAACAACAACTCTTAATTCTGGACATCTGTCCAAATATTATAATTTATCTTGCACTTCCTTGCACTTATATAAAATATTTCTTGCTTCTCTTAAGACTATTACGGCCTGATGGTTCCATATAAGTGGTGGAACTTTAATAGCTTCCACTGCGAAACAATAACAAAATCACTACTTACTTTTTATGCGTTCTGATTGATTTGTTTTAAAACAATTTGTTGCAGCTTTTTTTTAAATTACATTTTTTTATACAATAACAGTCAAAATAAGCGGTAAACAAGAATGAATTTAACAACATTCAGATCTCACCTTCAGATCTTACCTTTAATATTTTTTCGATTTTAGATTATTTTCCGTAAACCTGATGGCGAATATGAACATTAAAGGGAGTAAACGTAAAGGCAGAGAAAACAAAATATCGTTTGAAAACCTTAAGTTAAAGGACGTTATGTTTGGTGAGATACAATTTATATTGTACATAGTCATTTTTTTCAAAAATGATAAATGCGACACTTAAGTGTCGTATTCAACTATATATATATTAAGCTGACGATATTTTTAATTTTAAATATTTTTGCTTAACTTATTTTAGAAGCGTTACAAGACAGGTATACCGTTAGTGAAAAAGAATTATTTAGAGTTGTCGGGAATAAACTAAAGAATGCACCAGGAAGATTGAACCATTCCATTGATATCTAACATTTATATTATATTATATGTATATAGTTTATGTTATAGTATATAGTTACTTTTTTTAAATAAATAAACAATAATATTATACAATTCAAAATGTTTTAATGTTCTTTTAAGCTTGGTTTCCAATAGTTGTAGAAATGTTGTACAACAGTTCTGTAACAACTTTGTTTTATAATGGAAACGTTGTCTAGCATAGTTGCACAAATTAACGTCGGTTGTACAACACAATTTTTGTGGTAAAACAATGGCTGCGAAGATAGAAATTAATCTATTTCCGCAATAATTATACAACGGTAGATAATACAACAATCTACTCTTCATTTTGCGAACATGTATTACAGATTTGACATCTATAAATAAACAGATTTGCATTTAATACAGAAATTATAGAAACCTAATAATTTTAAATACGTCTTATATACGTCTATTATCAACGCATTTTATTTATCTAATTAATACGAATTATAGATTTGCATTTAATACTTAAATTATAGATATCTGAGACGTATTTTAAATACGTATATTATACGTCTATTACCAACGCATTGTAATCATCTAATTAATACGTATTATAGATTTGCATTTAAGAATTAGAATATACGTATCGAAGAGTAGGACAAAGACGTATTTTATATGTATAATATACGTATTTTTCCTTGCTGGGGAGTTATTCTTTTTTTTGCAAGCAGAACTGTTAAAAAAGCGCAAAAATTTTATTTATTTTTTCTCTTTTCATTTTATTATTCAATTTGTATAAATAATAAATAAACGAGATTAAAGCAACAGTACTGCTTAATTTTTATTTTTACAGATATGGCTGGAAAAAGAGATTAAGACAGAAGATTATCTAAAAGATTTTCATTTGGAACGCAAGCGTTTATCAACATACATAGTCAAAAACGTTTTTCTTTATCTCAAAGAAACGTAGAAACTGTAGAATCTAGAAGTCAATCTGGCGGCAGTAATACATATTCAGGTATATTCGTAAACATATTTTGTATAATGAGGTATAAAAAAGTCTAGCTAATGAAAATAGAGCGTAATAATAATAATATTATAAAATTATAACCGATAAAAATACTCTAGTACAGTCATTAAATCGGTCTTTAATTTGCGTTGATACGTGAAATATATTTTAACGAATTTATTTTTATATTATAGTTTCGAACTCTGATACTGACGATGATCAAATTATAAAATCAGTTTGTAAAATGAAGCCATTTTCTATTAAGTCACTTTTTTCATTTGTTTCCGAAGCTAATAAATATATTTGTTTGATGTGTCCAGAAAATGGAAAACTTAAATGTGGGCCTGACCCAAATCTGCAAAAACATATATTTCATATTCATAAAAAACCGGGATACCTTTACGATTCTCAAAAAAAAAAAATTGCTCAAGATCAATCCCTCGAATCGCAGAATAGAGATGAAATAGATGAAGCCATAATAAATTGTGTTATTCAAGATAGCCACCCTTTCAACGATTTTCATAAACCTGGTTTGCAACTCCTTCTAAACATTCTTGCTCCGCATTAAAAGCCGCCTCATCGAAAGACAATAGCTAATCAGTTAAGAAAACGGTATTATCAATACAAGAACGATCTTAAAGCTAAGCTTAAATTAGTTGCCTACATAGCACTAGCAACAGATTGATGGAAAAGTCGAGTTGGATTGTATTGGCTTTGCATAACAGCGCATTACTTAACAAAAAAATTTAAATACAAATCAAAAATAGTTTGTTTTTATAGGTTTTATGGAAGGCAATTAAGTAATAGACTTACAGCATTTGTACAAAAAGAAATTAATAAATTTGAAATTGAATCTAAAATTATTTCAATTATAACTGACAACGCTGAAGATATTAAAAAGGCGATTGAATTTATTGATTTACGACTTTCATGCATTTGTCATAATTTAAATCTTGTTTTGAACCATGGAATCAAATTGTGGACTAAACCATCACATAACTTATTAGATAGCACAGAAGATTTAGATGAAGATCTTATATATAACAATAATTATAATAAAAGCGATATCGAATCAAATGGAAATATTTCATCTGACGATCAAGAAGAAATTGCATGCACTTATGACAAAGAAGACGTTAGCTCACATGATGAAGAAAGTAGCGAGGAGAATCAGGCGTCAACCAATGAAAATTTTGAACAGTTATTCATTTATTCATCAAGCATATTATTCAGGTTAAGAAAGACGATAGCTAATGTTAAACAATCTTCTGTTTTGCAATCATTTGTTTTTAGTGAGATTAAGAAGCAGGGACTGAACTTAAAAAACTTTTCGTCAAATTTTCATGTAAGTTGGAACGTTTTTGATGATTAGCAAGATAATAAAAGCGAAAAGAAGTTTATAATAAAATTACCATAGATCCCGGCACAATCGATGGGTTAACAGAAAAACAGATTAATAAACTCAAGGAAGTAGCTTTGTTATCAGATGACTGGAAGTTCCTAGACATTTTACATTATAACCTTGCTCCATTTTTTGAAGCAACTAAACTTCTCTCTGCTAAAAATTTGCCAACATTTTCTTCAGCAAAGTTCGTCCAAAATACGTTAATGAACTTTCTTGAAAATGAATCTTCAGCTAAATGTTTTTTTTTACAACCATCTCTTACGGTGGAAAGAGAGAACATGTTACGAGCTAGTCTTCTCAAGTTCATGAAGGTATACTTTGTTGAAAAGATGTCTACAAAACAAAAGCTGCAAAGTTTGCTAGCATTTTTCTTTGATCCGAGAACAAACAAGTGTCTTAAAGCAAAATTATTAAAAATTTGCAAAGTCAGCACTCCGACGATATCCTAGAAGGTCAACGCATACAAACATTTGTTTGCAAAATAAACAAAATTATTCGAGAAGTGGTTAGTTATAAACCTAAAATTTATGTTTGTTAAAAAACATTTGTTTTTAAATTTATATAAAAATTTTACTTTTTTTACATTTTTAGTGTTGTTAAAAAAAAGATTATATTTCAGCTAATATAAATACTTGTTTTCATTTTTAGATATGATTGATTCAAATAATGATGTTCAATTTCATGTTTCACCTGAAGTTCCTGTTAAACGCAAAAATGGGTTTGCTAAGCTTGCAAAATTGTGTGGTTATAATCTGTGTGAAGATAAAACACAGTCAGAGTGAAATATAAAAGAGGGGTTATCCTTTTCTAACTATACTATAAAAGCAAAAACTTGGAAATTCGATGAATTTTGGATTCCTCATTTAGTGTTTAAGTTTATTCATCGCAAAGAAAGAAGTAACTTAAGCTCGAGAAACTTGCGGTACTCGATGCGACTTTAAGAGAAGAATTAAAATTTTACTTTAAAACTTTGTAATTAACTGTAAATGAGGAAAAGTATTTTACCAGTATTTTAAAAAGTATTTTGCTTTTTTGAACCATCCTACTAAATTCGTTATATTAAACAAATTAAAATAAGCGGTTGTTGTAGTTATGAAAAGTTATAAATTTTTTTTAAGTTAATAGTAAAGTTACTTTTACTATTTTAACTTTAACTTTTTTAATGTTAATTACATCAGTTATTTAAATTTTTTTTTTAAAAGACTGTCTGGTTTATTGTTCTTGCTTTGGAAATGGCTCTGCATTTTGGAATTTTGTTCTAAGCTTTGCATTTTGGCTTCTTTTATTCAGCGTGGTTTTTGTTCTAACCAAAATCAAAGTTATTTCTTGAAATGACTAACTAGAATAATTGTTAGATTATAGAATAATAAAGGAATAAATAATGTCTGGAATAGACTACTTGAAATTAGTTAATTCCAGACAACAGTTTTATGAATATATATTAATAAATAAACAAAAACAAAAAAAAAAAAATTCATTTCTGTTAGAGTGGTTATTACGACCAGAACGAGGGTGGTGAAGGGGGAATCACACCCCAAGCTGTTATATATGCATTTGAGTTAGCGCATTAGCGTTAACAAAAACCACACTGATTAAGAGAAGCAAAAAGCAGCAGCATAGTTACAAATATGCACGACTTTTTTATGGTAAATTTTTATCAGGGTCACTAACTTATTTCATCCCGGCAAAAAAATTAATACTAAAACAAATAAACCAAAAAAAAAAAAATGCCTTTTTAAAGGTTTTTTGCAAAAATTATTCTTTCTAAAATATTAAAGACCTCAATTATTAGAGAAAAACAAAATATTAGAGAAAAAAATAAAGGGTACAACCCTCTTTGCAGAAAACAAATTTAACATGTAATTTCATTGGGACAACCCAAATGCTGTCATGATAAAGTAAGATCAAAGTAAAGTCTAAAAGATAAAGTAAAATGATTATAAAAAAAAAGAGATTCCAAAAAGTGGAGTTCTCCAGTTGGCTCTGAAAACAATTTTAAGATTTACTTTTATTAAATTTACACATATGCTGAAAGTTTCAGAGCTCTAGCTAGTCCGGAAGGTAGTGAAAAATCAATCGCAAGATTCCGGGACAACTGATAGCCGACAAACATCTTGTAAAGTCAAAATAAAGTTTGAAAAAAAAATTAAGTTTATTCTAAAGCGCTATTTTAATTGAATAATATTTTATTTGTCCTATTGTCCTTGTGCGGATTGGACACCAACGCAACAAAAAGTAGGTTATTAGGGTGCCCACAACCTATATTAGAAGATTAAACAGGTTTTCTTACCATCTTTTTTCAAATAGAAATTTCATTATATATGATAAAACGCAATATAATTTCATTATATATGATAAAACGCAATAAAAGATTATATCTGATAAACACTCCTTTAATCATATAATCTATAACTTATAGTTTAAATGACTTATAATTTTTTGAAAGCTGTTGTAGCAGTCGATGTCCTTGCGGGTACCAAAAGTATTATATTGCGTCATATTACCATAAAAAAATACTAAAACTGAAGAAAAAGCGCGCTCTAACAAATAGTGACTTAGTCAGGGTTTACACATGCATGAATTACCCATAGCAAAGAAATTATGCTCCCTTCCTGCCCAGACAAAGTTTCATTATGGCCACTAACCTATTTCTACTTAAAAAAAAAAAAAATCAATGATTATTTACAAGCTTCTATTAGCACTCATGCGGCAGGGTTCCCGTCTCTACGCTACTGTTATTCCCGCATGACTATATTTGCCACTAATTATAATAGAACTACCCTTTCTGATATACGTAAAATAAAAAATTTTTCTGATGCCCCACCACATACTTGCCCACATACCTGAAGTAGTACCCAGAAGTGCCCTCAAACAGAAAATGGATTTGAATACGCTATCTCAAAATTTACGTTAAATCAACATTAAATGACTGTTCTTTAAGAAAGTAAATAATGTAACTTACATTTTACTTACTTACAAAGTAAAGTATAAAATTTCAAAGAAAAAATTACTTTTATTTGTAAAAGTAAATAACAATTTTTTTCAAATTACTTTTATGTAAGCTAATTAATGCTAATTAGTTACTTTTACACGTAAAAGTAATTTGTTGTTATGATGTAGTTTTATTTTACTTGGTAAAGTAAGTGTTATGTTTTTTAAATATTATATTTACGTAAGTTTACTTCATAAATAACTTTTTTTTCATTTAAAAAGTAAATTACATTTCGATGTAAATTTTTTACATAATTATAACCAAAATTACTTTTGAAAGAAATTTACTCTACACGACTTACCATTAAAAGTAAGTTACTTTTACAAGTAAAAGTAAAAATGCAAATAACTTTTACTTGTAAAAGTAAATTATTTTTTCAAGTAACAGTTACTCATTTAAAAAACTTAACTTAAGTAATTAAGTTTTACACGTTATGTAATTTACGTAAATAAAAACGAATTACTTTTAAATGTAAGTAAGTTATATATTTTTATATAAGTTATGTAAAGTAATTTGCGCTTAAAAGTAATTCGCGTTTTTACATCAAAATAAGTAAAAGTGCTATCCCTACCGTCAACCGGGGTTACTTTAAACGTTTTTGAGATATTTTTGTATGCCCCTCCTTCATTAGTAACAATATTTAAAATTTAACATTATGCATATAGGAGCTATGGCTGGCTCTTACATAGTTCAAACTCAAAATCATATTTAAACAAAAAGATTTGGTATAATATTTATTTACTTAGTCGTTCAAAGTTATCCCGCAAATAGGGTTACTTTGAATATGTTCTGCTGTAAAAGCAAAACATATTCAAAAACACAATGCTTGGTTTTAAAATTCAATAAAAACAACACTCTAGGTTCATATTAGTTATCATCACTCAAATAATATAATATTATGTAATAATATTTTACCTAAATGGTTTTTTTTGTCTTAATGGATATGTTTTAACAAAACCTGCATAAAATGAATCTTCATTCTTTAATTTTTTTATCTTCATGAGTAGAAGACAACTCAGACGAAAAAATAGTTTCACTAAGAAAAGACGATGCATGTGGAACATCATTAAATGTTGCTCGAAAATCTTATATAGAAATACTTTTACCAGGATCATCTGTATTTTTTTTTTCGCTTTGGTTTTTCTTTTTCCTGGTCATCAACACAACGCAATCGCTTAAGTACATTTACTACAGCTTGGCTAACGTTGCTTTTAAAACTTTCAATATTTTTATCAGCATCTGGTAAAAAATTGAGGACAATACTTGCATTCAATGGGTAAATACCACATTTTTTAAAACCAGCTACTAAAGTGTTACTTACCTCTTGATCTGGCGAATATATATAAGTATATAATTTTTTTAATAAAGAAGAAAATTTGTCTTTTGTAATTGTATGTTTTTGTTTTGGAACACGAAATTTTCCATTCATTAAGTATTTTTCTCCAATATTTTTTAAGTGGTCCAAAAAATGAAACATTAAGTGGTTGCAGTAAATGGGTAGAGTTTGCAATTAAACAAACAAACAAACAAGATGTTGTTTTCTTTAGCCAATTTAAATACCTTTTCACTAAAGTAACTGCTAAGACTATCGCCAATTAGAAGTTTGATTTCGGGAAGATGTTTTACAGATCTGACAAAAACTTTCAAACTCTCAAGTCTCAAACCAATCAGAAAAACAAACAGAATCAAACCATCCTGATTTACATCAATTGAATCGTACATTAGGTCCACCTTCAGTCCATGTTGTCTATACATTATCAGCTTTATAAACAACATAAGCTGGAAGCATTTGATCAAAGGCTGAACAACAAAACATGATTGACGTAGCACTTTTACTACTCATCTGAATACGTTCAGGATATTTCACCCCCTTTTAAAAATACATAGTTTAGTTCCGGGATTTTCTGACAAATTTGTTTCTCCATACTTAAAAACATTACAGGAAGGAATTTGTATTTCTTCATCATACTTTAAAGTAGTTTTCAAATTATCAAAAAACCTAATAATTTCAGAACATGAAACTGATGCCCTACATTTTTAATATTCTGACTCATTCGTAGAGTGAGATCAGCATTTTGACGCTTTAAAAAACTATGAGCCCACTCACTTCCAGGAAAGTTATTGTTAAATTTAGGAACAACTCTGCCTTCATTATCAAAAATTGACTTTCCAAAAACACGAAGATCCATGATATCAAAAGAAAAACCCCAAGCAGCAACAGCAATAACATGTTAAACAATTGCAAATTACTGCGAAGACGTAAAAACTGTGGGTTTTCCTGGTTTTTTCAGAATAATCTTTTTAGCTTTATTATACAAAGTCCCAACCGGAATTATATGATGCTTTTCTGTACGACAAACCACTATTGATAGCTATCATAGCATTTGATACAAGTTGTTCAGAATAATTTTTATACGGCCTGGAATCAATTTTTTTTGTATAAACGAGGCATAGTACTATTATGATATGCTAAAAGTAAATTTAAAGATAAATGCAACACAGTTTAGAATGAAAACACAAATATTGTATATGGTTGAAAACTTATTAGTAGTTTCTCCAAAAAGTATATATATATATATATATATATATATATATATATATATATATATATATATATATATATATATATATATATATATATATATATATATATATATATATATATATATATATATATATATATATATATATATATATATATACATAGGACTATATATTATACATTTATTGTAAGAAGTTTATATGCAATATAATTTAAAATTGTTACATGTTTCTGACAATTTAAGTTGTCGGGTTATTTTGAATGTTATTCAAAGTTACTGTATGCGAAAAAATGTATACAACAAAATGTGTTATGCTACACTCATGGACAATAACTAAAGCAGGATAAGAAATTCCTTTACATTTTACATATTTAATAATTTCATAAACAAAAATTATATATCTTAGACAACAAGCTGCTAAACGTGCTGAGGCAGTCACCGAAGTATACTGGCTAATTTTTTTAAGAAAAATATCCGAAATATTTAAATCATATTTAAAGAAGCAATAAAACCAGTAAAACAAAGTAAAACTTTAAATGATCAAAATTTAAAATATTTTTGATATTTTGATGTTTAAGTGTCAAACAGTTTCATATAAAAACTTCTCATAATTATATCTAGAACAAAAAATCAATCTGTGTTCAAAGTTACCCCGCAGTTCAAAGTAGCCCCAGTTGACGGTATGCTTTATTTTAAAACGAAGGCTACACCTGGTTTAGTGGCAACCTTGTTATATAAATTGAAATCAACCAACCGCATGTTCCTGCAGTATTTTCACCTGCTCTATCACCAGCAAAAGTGTTATTGTCTGTCAAACTATTGACTATTGTCCCACCAATAAATGATCTTCCGATGCTGGCTATAATAACAATATATATATATATATATATATATATATATATATATATATATATATATATATATATATATATATATATATATATATATATATATATATATATATATATATATATATATATATATATATATATATATATATATATATATATATATATATATAGTATATATATATATATATATATATATATATATATATATATATATATATATATATATTTTTTTTTTTTTTTTTTTTTTTTTTTTTAAATTGAGAAAAAATTATTTTGCAAAATTGAAATTTTTCTTGTTATTCGTTTGCACTCCTTTACAGAAAGATAAACCTTAATTAAAAAATCATTTTGGATATTGCTTTTTTGTTGTTGTGGTTTCTCATTATGTAAAAAAGTTCATAAATACTTTTTGGAATTTAATTTAATTACAACATTTTGGTGTCAAGCAGATTTGGGCTTCATAGAATTTAGGTCTAATAAACACCATCAAAATTTGTTATATTTGTAAAATCCATATATAATTTTGTTTAAAACTTGTTAGAAAAATTAATTAAAGTATTTTTAACTTATACCAACCATTTTCACTAGATATCCTGTCAGTTGATGCAATATGTGCAAGATTCACTTGACTTACAGATGCCGAAGTTGAATAAATAATATTTGCAGCAGCTGACACAGCTGCACTTCGCACATGCTAAAACACTTGAGATGAAACAGCTGCTCGTTCCTGTAAGGATGCATTTGTAGACTGTAGGAATGCATTTTTACCTTTGAAAAATAATAATTTCTTTAATATTATTATCATCCAAATTACACATTAAATCAGGATTAATAGCATATAATACAAATAGCACTAGAACGTGGCTTTTAAAATAAATAAATGAACTAAAGTATTGAATTATCATTAATAATATCAAAACAAACATGATATTGTTCTGTTTTGCACTATATTTTGGTGCAGATGAAAAAAGTAATTTTTTGCTCAGAAGATTGTGATCACTAGAAGAGGTTTCTGTAAAAGTAACTATAAAAAGTAACAAAATTTCAGTTACAACAAAATAGAATTTTATATGTTAGTGTAATTAAAATCGTGCTACAATACATAACTTAAGTAACTACATTCCAAATACATACATTAGTGCTATATGTCATAATAATGTCAACACATGTTAAATGTGAAATATTTTATTATTAAAACAGAAATTAACTCTTGTTTTTGTTTTGTTTTGAATTATATCTTTGTGCAAATATAAGTTTGATTTTTTTCCTTGGAAGATTGTGATCACCAGAGGAGGTTTCTGTAAAATTAACAATAAAAAGGTAATAAATGATAAGTTACAACAACATGGAATTATAAATATTAGTGTAAGTAAAATTATACTACAGTATATAATTTATCCAACTACATACCATCTCCAATATCAAAAGAAGTCTCTTTGTTTATGTCAGTATCTTCCACATTTGACATTACTAATCCTCTCTTAGCTAAATTTGATGCTTTGCTATAACTTTCCACTAATAGTATATAAAATTAAAATATACAATCTGCCTAAAACCTGATTATTATATTCAAACATACTTAAAAGAATAACGTAATATTATGGTATTAAAAGTATTTTTATAGCTTTTCATTTCTTGAATAAATTGATTATTCAACATGCGATATTTTAAAATCAAAATATTTCATAGATTTTATACAAATTTATAAATAAACATAATGCTTATGTTGTAAAAATGCATTCATTTAAAGTTGAACTAAACTTTTGAATTATCAAAATTTAAACAAATGGTATCACTACATGCAAAGACGCATCATTTTTTAATCAGTGCTCATATAACAAAATAACAAACTTGCAACCAACAAATTATTGTAAGTCTTTACGTGCCGCCACAAAAGTTCTAATTTTGTAGAGTGGCCATTTCGGATTAGGTAGTTCATATTTTTGACTCTGCACATTGGATCCTTTCTGGGTCATGAACCAAGCATTATATATATATATATATATATATATATATATATATATATATATATATATATATATATATATATATATATATATATATATATATATATATATATATATATATATATATATATATATATATATATATATATATATATTTATATGTATATATATATATATATATATATATATATATATATATATATATATATATATATTTATAGATAGATATATGTAAATATATATATATAAATCTATATATATATATATATATATATATATATATATATATATATATATATATATATATATATATATATATATATATATATATATATATATATATATATATATATATATATATATATATATATATATATATATATATATATATATATATATATATATATATATATATATATATATATATATATATATATGTATATATATATATATATATATATATATATATATATATATACATATATATATATATATATATATATATATATATATATATATATATATATATATATATATATATATATATATATATATATATATATATATATATATATATATATATATATATATATATATATATATATATATATATATATATATATATATTATTATTATTATTATTATTATTATTGAGTTGTGTTGTATTCTAATGGATTTAATACAGCTCTTTGTCGGTTTAAGAATGATCGATATATATATATATATATATATATATATATATATATATATATATATATATATATATATATATATATATATATATATATGAATATATATATAAATTAGTAGAAAATCTATAAGCAAAATTTTTTTTTTATTTAACACTGTGTTTCATCAGTAAAGACTCATCAGAAATGAATGATCAAATTAATAGAACTTCAATTAATACCAAAAATTAAATTACAGGAAGTAACATGTCTTAACTACTGCAATTTTTTACACAATTCTATAATTTGCTGACACTATTGTTAAAAGAATTCTTTAGAAATGATTACTTAAGCTTTTCTAAAAAATAATGTATTTTTTTTTTCAAAGGGGAGTTAATGTAACTATTATTTGAGCTCACTTATTTTTATAGTTTTTTAGGAGAAACTTATTTTCGTGCCTGCATTTAGAAATCAATTCCGATTTTTTGTTTAATAAACATTCTTGGTTTGTATGTGTAATTATTTTTCTTGTAGACATAGTATGCATTTTTTGGAAATATTGTTATATGCAGGCACTGTTTTAAGGATGGACCAATTCAGTGTAAAATCATCAATACTTTTATCTTTTAATTCCCATATATATTTTGACAGCATGATGTCTTTTGAATACTTTTTATTTTTAAAAGCTTGCTTATGATTGGCAAAACGTTTTTTCCATTCACCTTCTGTTATGCCAATATATTGTTTATCAGGTAAATTCTTAGAGGAGACAACACATTTATATACCACATTTTTTGATAAACAACTTTCACTCATTGGACGATTGTTTTTTTGTTTACAATTACAATTTTCTGTAGTTTTTTCATTTTGGATTTCATTTTTGTTTAACAAAGCACTGTTGTGATCTTTAATAGTTCTTTCCATATTTTTTGTGCAACTGTAGCTAACTTTTATAGTATTTCGATTCAAAATTTTATCTAATTTATTAGAGGGCGGGAAATGCTTATCTATCAATTTTAAAAACACTTTTCCTATGTTTGTGGAAACATTTTTGCTATATAGGGGGTTGAACCAATTTACATTTCTAGTTCTATTTCGTATTTTTGTTTTCTTTTTTTCAGGGTCAAATTTTAATTCAAAGTTTTCAAAACCACTTTTTTTAAGGGCATCTTCAAATATCTGTTTGGAGGATTTGAATACATTTTCATTAGAGGAGTTTTGGTTAAGTCTGTTATTAATTGAAATCGGGATTTGTTTTAGAATTTGGGGTGGTTGATTTGAGTTAATATTAATATCCAATAATTCATCGTTCGGTTTTTTGAAAGGCTTATATGTATTTTTTGAAAGGTTAAATTTGACATCAAGAAAGTTCACAATTTTTAAATTTATGTTTATTTCAATTTGAAAGCCAATATTTTTAAAAACTTTCATAATATCTTTTATGATTTTATCAAGCTGTGGACCAGATTTTTTACGCATTACTATTAAACCATCGTCGCGATAAAGGCCCAAAATATTTATATTGATTATTTTACTTAATAAATCTAAACTATATAATCCAACAAACTCACAAATTTCTGCTCCATCATAACTGCCCATTGTTACATCAAAGCAGTTTTGTATGTTTTTCTTTTTCCAAGTTTCATTGTTAAAATAAAGTAAGGTTTTTCTACAATGTTTTATTATGCGAATTGTTTCTTCAGGTATAACTGTGGGGCTTTTTGCAAATTCAATTGTTTATCTAAAATATCTGCAGTTATTGAGGGGTAAAAATCATTAATCTCAAATTGAATAAATGTACAGTCTTTTTTATTATCGATAATGGAGAACCAATTTATAACATCAGTAGTATTTTTCCACTGTTCCAAATTTAATTTTTTTCTAAGAATTTTATTTTGTCCAATTTAATTTTGGTTACATGTCCAATCTCACATTTTGAGGGAACCAATAACCTACAGGGAAGTTTGTTTTGAAAATTTGGTTTATGGTCTTTTAGTATTACAAAGGCTTGGGTAGGAGCAGTTGATTCGATTCTGTTATCAAAACTTATTTTTTAGCAATACTTTGCACTTCTAAATTAATTAAATTTTCCAAATTTTTAGGGGTTTTCTCATAAGAACTAGTAACATTTTCGCGTAAAATTTTTTCATAGTTTTCTGTTGTAAGGTGGTAAATGTTATTTGTTTTATCAGCAAAAACCAAAACATTAGGGTTTGATTTAATTTTTTTAACATCTAACTTTAATTTTGTTTGAAATTTGTTTTTTATAGCGCGAAACTTTATTGTTTTATTTAAATGCAATAGGTCATTTTTAAAATTTTCCAAATCCGGTATAAAGGTTGGGGTATTTTTTGTTTTAAATCCATATTTTTCTTGGTTATTATTAAATACATCATCTATGTTTGTATTTGATTTTAATAAAAAATGCGCTTTCCAACGAATTCTTTTTATAAAATGCTCAACTTTTTCAATCTAAGAAATAGTATAACTTTTTTCATCTAGTATAGGTATATTTTTCAGGGAATAAGTGAAATTATTAGTTTCCATATTTACACAGAATGTTAAAATACAATTAAGAGTGTTCAACAAATGTTAATAAGGAGCCTAATATATATTTAAACAATTTAAAATGTATTCTACAAAAAAAAGTGCTCAATATTCTTAATAGAACAGAGCAATTACAAATTAGTCGAAAATCACTTGCAAAACTTTTACTCATTTAACACTGTGTTTCAGCAGTAAAGACTCATCATAAAATCACTGTGATTTATCAGTAAAGACTCCTCACTATAAAAAAATTTTAAGCGACAATATTACTAGTTCTTATGAGAAAGCCCCTAAAAATTTGAAAAATTTTTAGGGGCTTTCTCATAAGAACTAGTCCTTTATCGCGACGATGGTTTAATAGTAATGCGTAAAAAATCTGGTCCACAGCTTGATAAAATCATAAAAGATATTATGAAAGTTTTTAAAAATATTGGCTTTCAAATTGAAATAAACATAAATTTAAAAATTGTGAACTTTCTTGATGTCAAATTTAATCTTTCGGAAATACATATAAGCCTTTCAAAAAACCAAACGATGAATTATTGGATATTAATATTAACTCAAATCAACCACCCCAAATTCTAAAACAAATCCCGATTTCAATTAATAACAGACTTAACCAAAACTCCTCTAATGAAAATGTATTCAAATCCTCCAAACAGATATTTGAAGATGCCCTTAAAAAAAGTGGTTTTGAAAACTTTGAATTAAAATTTGACCCTGAAAAAAAGAAAACAAAAATACGAAATAGAACTAGAAATGTAAATTGGTTCAACCCCCTATATAGCAAAAATGTTTCCACAAACATAGGAAAAGTGTTTTTAAAATTGATAGATAAGCATTTCCCGCCCTCTAATAAATTAGATAAAATTTTGAATCGAAATACTATAAAAGTTAGCTACAGTTGCACAAAAAATATGGAAAGAACTATTAAAGATCACAACAGTGCTTTGTTAAACAAAAATGAAATCCAAAATGAAAAAACTACAGAAAATTGTAATTGTAAACAAAAAAACAATCGTCCAATGAGTGAAAGTTGTTTATCAAAAAATGTGGTATATAAATGTGTTGTCTCCTCTAAGAATTTACCTGATAAACAATATATTGGCATAACAGAAGGTGAATGGAAAAAACGTTTTGCCAATCATAAGCAAGCTTTTAAAAATAAAAAGTATTCAAAAGACATCATGCTGTCAAAATATATATGGGAATTAAAAGATAAAAGTATTGATGATTTTACACTAAATTGGTCGATCCTTAAAACAGTGCCTGCAAATAACAATATTTCTAAAAAATGCATACTATGTCTACAAGAAAAATTTGAAATAATTATACATACAAACCAAGAATGTTTATTAAACAAAAAATCGGAATTGATTTCTAAATGCAGGTACGAAAATAAGTTTCTCCTAAAAAACTATAAAAATAAGTGAGCTCAAATAATAGTTACATTGACTCCCCTTCGAAAAAAAAAAAAATCATTTTTTAAAAAAGGTTAGGTAACCATTTCTAAAGAATTCTTTATACAATAGTTTCATCAAATTACACAAATGTGTGAAAAAAGGCAGTAGTTAAGACATGTTACTTCCTGTAATTTAATTTTTGGTATTAATTGAAGTTCTATTAATTTGATCATTCATTTCTGATGAGTCTTTACTGATGAAAGACAGTGTTAAATGAGAAAAATTTTGCTAAGTGATTTTCTACTAATTTGTAATTGCTCTGTTCTTTTAAGAACATTGAGCTCTCTTTTTGTAGAATACATTTTAAATTGTTTAAATATATATATATATATATATATATATATATATATATATATATATATATATATATATATATATATATATATATATATATATATATATATATATATATATATATATATATATATATATATATATATATATATATATATATATATATATATATATATATATATATATATATATATATATATATATATATATATACAAAACATCAATACTATTCAATCTAATAATTAAAATTGTTTTACTTAAAGTTTTTTTATATAAAATAACAAATTGAGAAAAAGAATGGAGTTTTTTTCTCACAGTTGCAGAAAGTTTGGAGCATACATACTAAAATAAAATATATAAAAACACATGCTACATACTAAAACAAAATCAGCTCAATAGCATCATTACTGGCAATTCTTTTTAACTTTTAAAAATGAATAAATGACTTTGGAAGTTTGACATTAGGGCAAATTAAATTCTTCTTGAAATTATTAGATAAAAGAAGTATAACATTAATAGTACATCATTATTTAGACCTCAACTTGAATATTGAACCCTATGAAGGAGTTTAGATATATGGAAACATGTTATTATGATTGAACAACATAGAGCAATTCATGTTTATAGTTTAAAAGATTTGTCATGTAAAAATTCACTGAAAAACCGTTGTCTCCACATTAAAAATTAAAAGATCAAGAAGTGTTGTGAAATAACTATGCAGAACTATTAACTTGGATGTAATAAATTGACATAATGCTCCAATATTATAAAAAATTATAATACAAAAAACAACAATAGATGATATATAAACAACAATCCCAAAAATTAAACGGTCAACATACTTTTTCATTAATAAAATAGCCGATAAAACTATTTATAACTAGAATTTGTGAAAGCGAAAAACCTAGTTATGTTTTTAACACTCTACAATTAATATATAGAAAACTGTGAAAAGCTGTTAAAGTGTGTGTAAATAAAGTAGAGCGGGTTATGATGCTCCTTGGGGAGCCAAACCTGTCTTTGCAGGCCTTGCTAACGTGGCCTTTAAATGGCAATTAGCCGGAGGAGGATAAACCACAATACCACTTTTTGAAAAGAAAAAAAGTTTTGTTTCGATCGAGATAATTACAGTCTGCCATCTACTTTTGTTAGACTATGAACTAATAATGTGTATCACAACTTTGTTGGTTTATTTATTTATTGTTTTTTAAGTAAACTAGCAAATTTTTTTGAAAAAAATATTAAATAATGATTAAACTTTTAGATAAAAAAAAAAAATAATAATAAAGTCAACAACGAACTCTTTAAATAGTTTTGGTAACACTTCCCAGTCGGCACATTTAGTTGTAAATGCGCATTGGAAACTCGTTTAAATGCGTATCGTTTTTTAGTGAGTATGGTAGCCATTTTTTCGTGTCGAACATGTATTTTAAATACGCATCAGATGTGTACAAGTATACAATACGACGCCTACTGGGTAATAAACTCGCATTTGGAACTCATGTAAACACGTATAAAATAAGGTAAAATGAGGATATTCAATACGATTGTTTCCTGGTATTAAACGCGCATCTAAAACTTTCAAAAAAACGAGTTATTTGCAAATAAATGTTAGCCATTTTATTGCGTCGAACACGCATTTAAAATACGCATCAAACGCGTATAAAAAAGAGAATACAATTCAACGCGTACAGAGCTTTATTTTCGCATTTTAAACTTAGTGATAACTGATAAAACACAATAATTAAAATTGAAAGAAAGGAATTTAGTGTTGATTATAATCAACACTAAAAGCTTTTCTTCAACTTTAATTTTAATGTTTTATCATTTATCACAAAGTTTAAAATGCAAAAATTTATAAGGCGGAATTTATAAACTCCTGCAGACTTGTTTAAAAAAAACAATTTTTTTAAAAATTAAGTCTGCACTATATATGAATTTTTATTTGAACTATAACTAAAATAATTTTCTTAGTTATAAAAATTAAAAACAATAATAAATTAGTGAAATCTGAATTAATAGGATTAAATAAACTTACAACTATAAAAAAAATGTTTTAAAATAAATATTAGGATTAGTTGTTGATGCTATTAGGAAAATAAAGCAACTCAAGTTATCTATATCATGCGAAACTTTCTTTTGAAGCTCTTTTTGACGCATTCTTCAACCACTCGGACATAAATTTTTACAATTCTTTAACAGATGCACTCCATAATTTACTGACAACATCATCAAGAATTTGAAAGATTTTTGGTAGTTCTCTGCGCAAAGACGCACGATCGCAGTATTCTTTATTTGGAATATGGTTTTCATACAAAACATTAACTTTTTTTTGAATGTTAACTGACATTACAGTGTTTATTGCACCATTTATATGTTTACGTGCATAGCTACATGTTAGGCCAACGAATTCTAATAGCTTCTTGATTTTTCTCTTATTTTGGGCGTCAATAACTAATTTTGAATTAATTTCTTTAAGATGGTCAATTGTTTTTGCTTTGATAATCTTATCTATTCCATTTTCATTGTTCTTATTGTCACTATTGGATAAGGCTAAAACCCTTTTTTGACTTTTTTCAATGTTTTTTAAACGTTCTTTATGGTCAATTAAATGCATAAAAAGTTTATGTTGAAATTCTGCATTTCCGAGGGGATAGCACTAATTTGCTGCCGATTTTGGACGACTAACTTTTGCACTGGTTTTGACTATTTTTTAGCATTTTGAGAGTAGTTGCCAGAAGTTGTTGCTAATTCTTCCGTATCATTTTCAAGATCTCGTTTTTTAAAAAAAAAAAGAGGTTTTATCGTCTCTTCGTCTGTACTGTCATCTTTTTGATAATTCCTTATTGAAGTTTTAGTCATTGCCAAAAGATCATAAATAAATAAACCTTTAATCAAAACCTTTTACAATAAAACTATAGTCTAAGGTGCTTAGACTATTTATTTTTAGTCGTAAAAAGTAAATATCTTTCCCCTTTTCAATGGTTTTGATTTTTTTTACAACTAAACTAACTTTATTTGGACCCAATTTTTTAAATATTATTTTTTAACACCATAAACTAACACTTAAATTTAAATTGCTTTAGTTTCTGAATAGTTCTTTAAGTGTTTAAAAAAATTATAAGAATAGTTTTTAGAAAAATTTTAGGCCTCGCTTGTAAGTTAAACTCACTTTTATCTCTTATTAATCATAAATTCAGTATTATTGGCATAACTGAAACTAAACTAAAAAATGACATTCTACTAAGAATTCCATTAAATCTTACCGGTTATGTTTATGAGCACACTCCGACAAAATCTTATTTTGGAGGAGCTTTACTTTATATATCGAATACATTTATTTACAAACATCGATATGATTTTAATATGCTTAAACCAAAGCTTTTTGAATCTGTGTTCGTGGAAATCATAATTCCTGAAAAATCAAACACCATTATTGGCTATTGATTTAATAAATTCTGAAATATCCATCCTAGTATGGATATTTCAGAATTTATTAAATCATATTTAATTCCACTTTTTAAAAAGCTATCGATGGAAAAAAACAAAACTACTTTTTTAATAGGCGATTTTAATGTCGATCTTTTATTAGCAAACTCAGATAATTCTGTCTCTGAAATTTTAGACACTATTGCTTTAAATAACTTTCTACCCTTTATTTCATTGCCAACAAGAATCACAAATCACTCCAAAACTCTGATTGATAACATATTTTTTAATGCAACTTCTACAAATAATTTTGCCGGTAATTTTACAACGGTATCAGATTATTTGCCCCAATTTTGAATACATCCATTTTATAGAACCAAAATTAAAACTCGTAAAAGCTACATTTTTTGTCGAAATTTAAAACAAATAAATTGCGTAGTGATTGAAACAAATGAATTATGTAGTGATTTCTCAAAAATTAGCTGGACTAATGTAATCAATTTCAACGAAGGTAAAACTAATAAGTCATTTAAAGAATTTTTCACAAGTTTCAATTCTCTTTTAGATAAACATGCGCCATTAAAAAAAGTCAGCAATCGCTGCTTATCAAGGGGTCTCAAACCTTGGTTAACACGAAGAATCTTGACTTCTATTAAAATGCGAAATAAAATATTTAACAAATTTCTTAAAGCAAAGAATCCTAATAACAAACTCAATCTAGAAAAATCTTATAAAACATATAGAAACTTACTTGTTACTCTCACCCGTCGTAGTAAAAAGAACTATTACTCTAAGTTCTTCTCTGACAATGTCAAAAAATTGAAATCTACATGGAATGGTATTAAGAACCTTTTAAATATTAGTTTGAGAGTTAACTTCTTCATGCTTATCTTCAACCAACTCTATGATATACGACCCCATTAACATTTCGGAATCATTTAATTCATTCTTTGTTTCAGTTCTGGAAGATTTACAGAAGAAGATCCACTCATCAAATACTGACTTTAATAAATATCTTAAAAATCCTAATCTTAAATGTTCATAAAACCTACAGACAAAAACGAAGTATTATCGATTATTCATTCTCTTAATGACAGCAAGGCTTCGGGACCTAGCAGCATTCCAATACCTATTTTTAAAGCTCTTGCAAATGATATCTCTCCTGTACTTTCTGAACTATTTAATCTGTCATTCACAACCGGCGTTTTCCTTGATATTTTAAAAACTGCTTCTGTTATCCCAATTCATAAAAATGACTCAATACTTAAATGTAATAACTACAGACCAATCTCATTATTATCAAATGTCAGCAAACTTTTAGAAAAACTTATGTATTCTCGTATTTACAACTTTTTCAATAATTCTGCTTGTTTTCATATTCGACAATTTGGGTTTCGCTCAAATCACTCCATTTTTCACGCTCATATTAGCATTACTGAAATGATTCGGGGTGCAATTGACAGTGGTTCTTTTGCTTGTGGTGTTTTATTCATAGATCTTCAAAAGCTTTTGATAAGGTTGATCACAACATTCTAATAAAAAAGTTAAACTACTATGGAATACGTGATATTGCTAATCATTGGTTTTCTTCTTATATTACGCATTCTTCTTATATTACGGATTGCACTCAGTTTGTTTTAAATAATAGATTTGAATCCACATAGAAAATTATGAAATATGACGTTCCACAAGGTTCCGTTCTTGGACCGTTGTTGTTCTTATTATATATAAATGATTTATCTTGTTTATTAAAAAAAATCTATGATACATCATTATGCTGACGATACCAATTTTTTATATATCAACAAATCCCTCACGACTCTTTGTAAAAAAGTTAATAAAGATCTACATCGCTTATGTAACAGGTTAAATAGTAACCGTATTTCCTTTAATGTCAATAAAACTGAATACATTATTTTTCATTCCCCATTCAAATAACTATTAATCATATTAAAATTAAAATTAACGGTAAAAAACTTTTTCCATCAAAATATCTTGGAAAAGAACTTGATGAAAACCCATCTTGGTATAATCAACTGAGTCATAAAAAAAAAAAAACTTACACGAGCTAACAGTATCCTTTCTCTAATTCGTTACTATGTTCGTATCCAAACTCTTCGAATGATTTATTTTTCTTTATTCTCTTCTCACCTTTGCAATTGTTGTATTGTTTGGGGTCAAAAAAGAAACTTTTTACTTAATAACATTGCTAGTTTACAACGCGCATCTATTAGAATATTGACGTTTTCCCCAATGAGATCTGATATCGAAAAAAAAATTTCTGAACTAAAAATCCTAAAACTCCATAATCTTGTAAAGTTTAACAATTGTCTTTTTGTGTTTGGCTTTCTCCAAAATAAACTACCAAGCCCTTTTTTAAATCTTTTATTAAAACAAACAAAGTTCATAATCATCACACCAGGAATACAGAAAATAGTAAGGTATACTATTATTTTTTCAACACAACCAAATATGGTAAGTTTTCCATAAAACAACAATTTATTTCTCAATGGAACCAGTGTGTTCCTGCATAATTAAAAAAGTCTATGAAAAAATATCCACTTGTTACGAATTTTTTACTGCTCAACAGAATTCAATTTAAAAATATATTGTTGGAGTGTATTTCTTTATAATTTCTTACTGTTCTGTAGTTGTCTTTAATATATAGTATTCTTTAACGAACAAGTGGTTTGTTTTTACTTTATTTTTTATTTACCTATCTTATATTTATTTATAATTTTGTTATTAATGTTACATATTATGTTATTATTATATCTAATTTTATCTATGATTTGTTCATACAATTCATATTGTATTACAATATTCCTAATATTATTGATACTTTGTTATTATTGTTATTATTTTGTATCTCTTTATAATAATCTCTTTGTAATAATACTGGACTTAATAGTAGTAGTAGTAGTAGTAGTAGTAGTAGTAGTAGTAGTAGTAGTAGTAGTAGTAGTAGTAGTAGTAGTAGTAGTAGTAGTAGTAGTAGTAGTAGTAGTAGTAGTGCGCTTTCGAGCCTGTTTGACATGATACTCTTGGCAACCATTGCATCCGAGGTAGTGACGAGAAAGAGTCTTAAGGTGAATTTCCACTCATCCATTTTTTCACGGGAAAGGAAAAGGGAAGGAAAAAATAATCACGTGAGCATGCGTATTATAAGTTTTAATTTGTCCGAAGTAAAACTACGCATGCTCACGTGATTATTTTTCCCTTTCCTTTCCTTTTCCCGTGAAAAAACGGATGAGTGGAAACTTACCTTTATAAGAAAACGTGAGCAAATGTGAAACTCATTTCGTACGTACCTAAACTTCATGTTATGTAATGTTAAAACATGCTTAAACATATATCAAGTTCAGCACTTTGATTTTCACTTAAGAACTGCATTTCGTCAACCTTTGCTTAATTTCTAATCTTTTGTGTTTATATCCGTTAAAAACAATTTTTATTAAATTTAAAATTAAATTAGACTCAACGTGACTTAGTAGTAGAGTGGTTAACGCGCTGGGCTTCTAACCAAGTTAGCCGTGGTTCAAGTCCTACCACCACGACTATTATTAATTTTTTTTTGCGCATGTGTTATTATTGAGATACTCATGTTATTTTAGTTAAACTTTTCAAGTTTATTTACAACTAAATTGAGAAAGGAAAATTAGTAAAAAACATGTTTATGTATAGAATATAAAATCGATATAACTTTTGATTTGCATTTTTAACAACAAAACCGCGTGGCAAGCTGATGAACTTGCCACGCGGCGATTTTAACTTTTTTTAAAAATGGTAAGGGGGTTTAAAAAGTTTATTTTTTATTTAGAACATAATTAAAAATTTTAATTTTATATGTAAACTAAACTATTTTATAAAATTTATTGTTTCTAAAAATAATAAAAAGTTAAACTATTTAATTTTAGCATAATAAGAAACTTTAGAGATTTACAGCTCTTTATCGACGCCTCTGTTAAACATTTTTTACCGAGAGCGCATCAATTACTGTGATGCTTAAAATAACATGAGATGCACGAGGCACTGTAGATGTGCACGCAATAAGTATTTAAATTGCTTTTTAAACATTCATGAATCTCTAAATATCTTTGAATATCTCTTTAATCGTTATCGTAAAACTATATTTATTGAATATACTTTTATTTATGAATTCTATTTATAATTGTATTTTGTAATTTTCAATCTGTTTTTATAGCTACTACCCAGCAAACATATCAGCGTTGAATCAACGTTGAAAACAAGTCGCAGCGTAGAAAAAGCGTTACAGTCACAAAAAAAACGTGCTTTCAACGTTGAGTCAATGTCTTTTTTTTGTATACTAAATCGCGGTAAATTGAAACGTTGAATAAGCGTTGAATTTGTAACGTAATTTACCTTCTCAAAATAAAACGTTATTCAACGTGGAATCAACTTACGCAAAAAGCCACTTTATAAACGTTTTAAACCATATGCTTTATCAACGTTAGAAACAACCCGCTTTTTAAACGTTACATTTTTAACGTTAAATAAACGTATAAACTTAAACGTATCTTATCTTCTCAAAAAATCGCGTTTATTTAACGTTGAATAAAAGTACGCAAATAATCACTGTAAAAACGTCGCAAAGTTTATGGAATATCAACGTTAGACATTAGCTGCTTTTTTAACGAATTTAAGCTATTTATAAAACAACGCTTATTCAACGTTGCATATACCAACTTTGAAAATTTAGTAAATTAAAAAACATTGAAAAAGTGTTACTTTTCCAACGTTAATAAAACGTTGCTTTGACATTGTTGAGGAAGTGGCATATTGAAAATTATTATTGTCTCAATAACTAGCCATTACAAAAATAATTTGCCGTAATGGAAAGACAAGGAAAACCTTATAGAATGCAGGCACATGGTTTAAAAAATATTTTAATAAAGTTATATTTTTTAACCTATTTTCATTGCGAATATTTTAAAGCTTTTAGATTTTATATCAAATTGTATACAATATACAAAAATCTCAGGGTAAATTCGATTTATTAAGGTTATTTTTATCGATTTTATTTTTATTTTAAATTGACCAATTTAATAAAATATTCAACTTTTTTAAGTACGTTATTTCTTAGTTAGAAATAATACTTAGTTTTAATAAGATTCAGATGTGTAAAATATTATCAAAACTAATAAAACATAATAAGTAAGACTAAATTAAGTCTGTTAACAGACTAAATTCCTAATTTATTTGAAAAACTTTGAACACCTAATTATCAAGTAAATACTTCAGTATTGAGTCCCTAATTATCAAGTAAATACTTCAGTATTGAGTCTTCCACCAATAATGAAAGTATGCATTATTATGTTGTTTTATTTGTATAAAAAATGTTTGAATAAGTAACTTTATTTCTATTTTTTAAAAGAACTTCTAATTTTATCAGGGAAAACATCTAGTCCTGATTATAGAGTTAGTATTGTATATTAGGTTCTAACATTTATTCTTTATCATATTATTTTATTGATATATATTTTTATTTATTTTAATAATATGTATTTAGGCATATGGGTAAGTTTATAAATATATATAAAAGTATAATACGAGTCAGTTTTTTAGTCATGTAAAAAAAGCGTTTCAAAATTTTATAAAATATTTTTAAGATGTTCGTTTTACTTTGTTGCGAGAAGTTCATTCAGAAAATAAAATGAAATCGTTATTTCTTTTTTATTTCCAAAAGTTGTTGTATAAATACGACAAATTTGTTGGAGTTGAATCTAAAAAATACAAGATAAATCTTTTTGAAAAATAAATTTCCATTGTAGAATACGTTACCGAAGATTTTACGTACGACAAATATTTTAAAGAGTTAATTTTTAATAAATTGCTTGACGTCAAAACTGTTTTGTTTAGCGGAAAACATAACGAAGAACTTCAAGACGTTTTTGAACTATAAAAATCAGACGACGACATGTATAAAAAAGGTCTTTGTAATGAGCGAAAAATGTAGTTTGTTTAACAAACAGATGCGTTATGTAGCTTCTCAAATACTATCTATTGCTAAACTCAATGTTTCGCGTTTTGGATGGGAATTGGGAGAAATGTTAAGAAATCGCGGTGCCGTTAATCATTTAGTAGTTACAGACACGGTTCTGGATGTTTTTTATATCTAAAAAACAGACGAAAATTGAGACATTTTTTGTACAAAAGTAGAGTTATGGATTTATTTTTCAAAAATTTGACAAAAATGGATGGATTTTTCCAATTACCAAAAAAACTACAATTTATATTCACTTTTATATGCTAAAGAATACGATCATTTTCAAAACGAAGTTTCTCCAACGTCTTACATTGTACAAGTTTTTGCTATGGCGCCTAAATTTTACAGCGCTCACATTATAAATGTGATACCATTGATTTGGTAAGCATTTATCGCACTTAATCTATAAATAAATCATATATAGTTTTATGATTATTAATTTACAAACAATGAGATTTAAAGATATTAAAATTATGTACCCATTTATCTATTATTTGCTTTTTACATTTTTTGGTCCTTTTGCATTACTACATATGCGACACAAAATGTCTTTCCAATTATCTTGACCTGAGTTTAAGTTTTGTCTGTTATATTTTTTTACAGGTATATTTTGAATTTTTATTAAACAATATAATAAATAACAAACCTTCCCTATCTATAAGAAAGTGCACCACCTTATTTCGATATAGAACTACTTCTTCTAATGGAAAGGGCTTTGCCTATTCTTTTCCATTTATAAAATTTTCAGCAAACTAAAACATTTAAATTAAAAAACTCTTGTTATTACTATAACAGGGCTCAAATTGAGCTACATAAATATAGAAGAAATTTTTTTTCATAAGGCTGGGGAGGGGGGACAGGAGTTTAAAATTAGTAAGATCAGTAATTACCTTGTTTTTAGTCGCCTAAAAACGAGGTATTTACTGATCTTTTCTTTTTTCCTTTCTTTTTTAATTTTTTTTTGTTTGTGATAATTACCTGAATTAAAAACTTGTTGATAGGCATTTATGGTAATAGAGCTGTATTTGTTTAGAGTTTAAATAGCTCAATTGGTGTAAGGTCAATTGATTGAAAATGAGTACTACACATTCTGATTGACACTAACTGGGTTTGAACTTATTTTCTGTCATTTTCTAGATTCATTACACAAAATAACTGAGGCAGCTTGGGATAAGTTTTTAAGAAAATTTGTTGCTATCCTTGTACTGAAACAGTGATATTTTTGGATTTATAAATTTTGTAAAAAGTAATAACAATTAAAAATGAAAAAACTATATGCTTTTAGTAAGAATTGTAAAAAATTAAAAAAACAAGCACTAATTTCACAACACTTTAAGACAAAACACTCCACACGATATGCTGTCTGTTTTCAGTGCATGTGGCAATGTCAATATTCTAAACATTTCTGAAGTTTCATATCTTTGTTTCAAATAGTTACTTAAATTAAAAAAAAGAAATAGTTGTTTTATTAAAATAATTAATAATCATAATGTATTAAATTTCATACAATATTAGGCTTACATTGCGTATTTAGTAATTTCATACATTCATTTTATTTCTTCTTTTTTTATTGAAGGTAAGAGTTCATCTAAAGGATTGACAAAATAAAAGCTTTTTTCCTTTGGTTTGATTATCTGGAAGGATAAAAACAATTTAATTATTTCAATCCTAGTTACTTTCCAATTTAATAATTTTTGGTTTTCGTTTTAAATAAAATTTTGTATTTTTATATTGAATTATTTATGTTTATAAATACTATTTATATTATTTGTATACTTTGAGATACTTAATTGTATAGTTTATATGACCCATTTCATTCAATCATTTTAACACACGTCGTTGAATAAAAAAGAGTTTACTCACTGTGAGCGTCCAATGATGCTTGGCTACAACGCAGCACATAAGAATATCTAGTTTTAACAACTCATCCTGCATACAAAAAAGATTTTTATTTGAATACCACATGTTTTATGAATAAATATTTAATGGCATAACCAGGAAATTATGCGAAGGATCTTTTTTTTCTCTCTCCCAAACGTATTAGTTAATGGGGTTATAACAATACTTGCACCGAGCTTACAACACACAGTGGGGTATTTGATTGATTTAGGCGGCCAAAATTCAATTTTTCAGAACTTCCAAAATAAATTAGAAAAGTTATTTTAGCAATGCTGAATGGTTAGTGAATATTATAAACGTTAAGTAACCGCAAATGGTTTTAACAACAAGCGGTAGGATATATACAAAATTGATCATTATTACTTGTCTACGCGTTTTCTTTTGGTCCCTTATTTTTTTAAGCATTTATTAGCATCAAATAAAGTTTAATCAAAATATATTTCAAAGTGTTTTTTGATAAATTCTAATAAAGTTGTTAAAAGTAAATACATTTGAAAAGTTTTAAATAGTTTATTTGTGATTATATATAAGTCTGTTGGTTTTGTAAAAACTCTTTTCTTTCTCTTGTTTTTTGCAATTTAAATTGCAAACTATAAGTAATTAGTAATACTTCCAAGCATTTGCAGGTAGCTATTTTTTTATTACCAGATAGGCTGATGGTTTGACCTAATTAATGTGAAAGTCACCTGCAATTTTTTGCCATTTTGTTCTCCGTATTCACTCTTCCTTTTCTTAAGTGTATGGTAGGAGAAGACCAGAGGGGTTGTTGTTTCTATATAATTTTTTTTCTCTTTTTTTTTCTTTCATTCTCTGTGTACTTTAAAGAAAGTAAATTATTACTTTTTTTAAATAAAGGTTTACGATTAGTATTGTATACTTTATCGAAACTATAGAATAACTTAGTTAATAAAAAAAACACTACAATTCATGTTCTACCTGAACATTGTATTTTAATTTAAACGGTAAATTTTAATTTTAAACGAAGTTTTTCTTAGGTTTGTCAAATGTCAAGGAAACGACTCGAAGAATGTTTTTTTAAACTAATGCAGAGCCAAATTTTATTTTAGAATTCTTTACGAAGTTTTGGACCAACAATTGGTATCCAAGGTAGTTTTATAAAGGGTTGGGTATCTATTTGTTGAAACGTGGTGTTTTTTGAACCGTTTTTTACAAACATGATTGAGAAATTAATATTTTTAGAACATTACGTATTAGCAAAAGATAATTACTCAGACGAACAAACAAAAGAAGTAAAATATTTATAAAACAGTTTATCGCAGCTTAGTTACGAGTTAAAACAAAGATGATCAATAGCAAAGAGAGATAAAAGTTTGTTTTTAATAAAAAAAGTGAACGGCTAGAAGGAAATGTTGCAATACCTGCAGTACTGCAACAAGGGGGTAGGTCAAAAAAGAACTTTAAAGAATTAAACGAGAGAAGCAAAAGAAGAAAAACAGAAAACATACGTCCTACCACAAATTCAGAAACTTTGACTTGTGCTGCTCTAATGGAATTAGGTGTTACAGAAAAAAAAACTGCTTCAAAATTTTAAAGAACATTATCTACTCCCCAAAGCGGGAAAAAATGTATAAGATAGCATACTCTAACGTTTTACAGGAAAAAAAATCACAGCTTTCGGTAATAAGTGCACCGGCCATGTTTGTAGATGCTGGTCTTTTCAGAAGACAATATGAAATTGTTAGAAGTTCTTGTAAAACGTTATATCCCTGCTATAGTATCCTGCAAAAGGCAAAAGTAGATGGTAATCTAAATAAGGAATCTTATTATGTTACTGGAATCTTATTATGTCACTTATGAATCTTATTATGTCAGAAATCTTATTATGTCACTGAAACCTGTATTGCAGTCAATTTACAAGAATTATTGGCCCATACCGTTACACGATTGGTCATGTATCTAAAAGAAGTGGTACAAAATTTAAACGTAAAAGAAAGAAGTTCATTAATATTAAATTGTAAATGGGGTTGCGACGGATCACAGCAAAATCAATATAAACAGAAATTTCTGAATGACGCCGATTATGATGCAAGTATATTTCAGAGTTCATTTGTACCGCTTCTGGCAAAATCCATTTTTTCTTTGCCACTTTATTGTCGCTCTATAAGAATTAGATTTGTTAAAGAATCTAATGATATAACAAATAAAGAGATAAAACTTATTAAAATCTCAATTATCTCTTTGCATTATACAAAATTGACAGTGGGTGGGAATTTATTTACAGTTAAACATAATATGATGCTTACTATGGTTGATGCTAAGGTGTGTAATGCAGCCACTAAAACAGCTTCAACTAAGAGATGCTATATTTGTGGTACAACATCAAAATAATTTAATAACTTGACTATTGAAAAAAATGTCAAACCAGATACATTGAATTTGGGTTATCAATTTTGCATGCCAGGATCCGAATATTTGAAAATTTATTGCATCTATCTCATAAATTGGCTATTAAAAAATGGCAAGCGAGATCAGAAAATGAAAAATTAATTGTCAAACAAAAAAACTAGAAATACAATCATACTTTAGAAAAAAAAGGTTTAATTGTAGACGTACCTACGCCTGGATTTGGTAACTCAAATGATGGCAACACTAACCGACAATTTTTTAAAAACTGCGGAATCATATATTCAGTTATATATGTATTATTATTATATATTATATTATTATTATAAGATGCAACTTCCAGCTGAACTTTCTAATTTTACTGATATTCTTAACACAGAGGAAAAATCTTTAGAGTAATCAGGAATGTTTTCTGAGCAATCAGGGATGTCTTCTAATGAAGAACTTTAGCTTTTGGCATTATCCTTTTAATAGTAGTTATTTTGAGTTAAAATATAAATAGCTGTAAAGATTTTTATTTTTAATATTTACTACAGCTTAATAAGAGTTATATAGTAGTTGCAAGTGCTTCCGAATACATTAAGGTAACACAAATCGCGATGTTTTGACTTTCAATTGTGAGTGAAAATTAGAGAAAGAAAAGTTATCCACCATATATAATAGGTTAATATTATGATAAGAACCATATAAAATAGGTTCTTATCATGTTTATGTTTTATTAAAGTGTAAAAAAAAAAATCTGTGGTAAGGGGGGGAAGGGAGTCTATCATCCATAAATATTTTCAAAATCTTTTGTTTTCTCTTTTTATTTGGATTTTCTACCAGTTTTTCCTAAATAAAGTTAAACATTTTCAACCAAAGATTATTAAATATTTTTGGCCCCTAAATCAACCAAATACCCCACTGTGAAACGGTGGGGTATTTGAAAAGTTAAACATGATAAAATGTTAAGTTCCAGCTATCTTATATGATATGTATCTTATGTATATCTTATATTTTGCAGCATGTTCAAGAATATTTCTAAAAAAAGATAATAGTTATTATGTAGATTATAACCATATGCTCATTTATTATATTTGAGTTATAATATGTACATGAATCTCTTCATGTGTCGGATCAAACGAAAAAATACCAATCTCATTTGCCTTGTTACGCCAATCTATGTATATTTATTTTTCCATTAATGCTTTGCAGATTTTAATAACATTTAACAATTTTTTTTCCAGTTAAAATGTTCAATACCAAATTTCTGCTTTGAATCAAAGCTGTTTTATTTGGTAACAAATTAATTTGATAGTAATCCGACGGGTGCTATTACTTTAACTTTGTTCTTACATGCAAATAAAAAAAAAAAAGAAAAAAAAAAATTTATTCACGGATTTAATATTGTAAACCATGTTACAATGTTAAATTTATAAAAACAAATTGTAGATTTATGTTTTAACAAAAAGTATTGTATTGTGAACTCAGAATTTTAGATTTTAGATAATGTATTTTACAAATATTACTTTAAAATATTTTTAATACATAGTTGCGTAATTTTTAATAACTCTTACGTTGTCTTGATTACTTGCAAGTAAACTCAGGTAAATGTAAACTATTTCATCACTCAGACAATCAACTAGTGTTTCTTGTAATGAGTAGTCGTATATTTTGCTGTCTCCTAATTCTTTAAATATACCCATTATTGCTTTTGTCGGTTTTAGATTTTTTAGACATTCGATTCTTTCAAATCATGTATATAATGTGAATTTTTTTGTTCATGTTACCAATAGCATATTTAATAAACAAATTTAATTTGAAAAACTTTGAAAGTTATAAATTTTGCTCACTTAAGTTGCATGTCAAATAAAATATATCTTCACTATTTTCAATAATACAGCTTTCACCACTGTCGGTTACCTCTGAATCGTCAAAGTCTGTAAAATAAACCAATCTATTAAATTTTTAAATTAATATACTTTTTCTTGCTTTTTAGGTATAACGCACAAAGAATTTAAAAAATTGCATGTTGAACAGCAACATGCAAATTTTTAAATTAAACTGATAACTAAATTAAATTTTTTAAATTGAACAATAAATTTTTAAATTAAAGTGATAACTACTTTGTGTTCTTTTTACTGATGTATTTTTATTGCTCAAATCTATAACATCGACATCTACAAAAAAAAAAGTAATAGATTTGACAAGCATCAATGTTTCTAGCTAGCAAACAAATAAACGAAAATCTATTCTAAGTATAAATATTTTTATAAAAACGGCTATACCTTTACAGCAGTGCTTTCAATGAATTTTTTTATATGTTTTTTTTTGTGCGTTCCCGATATTTCGCGACGTTAGAATTATCTTGTTCTATCTCCACATTTTTTAGTTTTGAGATAAAACGATTTAAAAAACAAAAACTTTAGGAGTCGGCGTATAAATTTTTTTTCATAACATGTTTTTTCCGCATCTTTTTTACTTAAAACTTAGATTTTAATTCAGTAGAAAGACATTATTTTAAGGAACTTAACACAATTATTAACTCAATTATTTCAGAAAGTGGAGATAGAACAAGATAATTCTAACGTCGCGATTTGTATTCCTTTATCATCTTCTAAACTAAAGTTTCCACATTGTGTTACATGAAAAGCAATAAACGGACCTTTAAAACGCGGTTTGAATTCGGCACCTTTTTATCTTCGACCTCTAATGTCAAGCAACAATACTTTATCTTCAATGCCGATTGTTTCCTTTACTGTTTTTTTACATTTCAATACTTTTTATCGTAATGTAGCTTTTTTTTGTTTTGAGCATCTTTGATGTTCTAAAATTAAGTTTTGCTAAATTACTTACAAACAAAATTGGTACATACCTGATTTTATTATTAATTAATATTGTTATGTTATTTAATATTGTTATTATTTTCATTATTACTATTGCTATTATTATTATTATTATTATTATTATGTAGTTAGGCATAGGCCTAAGAAATCTAACCTCAAAAACCAAACTTGTAAGATTTTTAATGTGAAGCTTATTTTTTTTCCATTTCACTTGTTATATTTTCATCTGTTGCTTTCACCAATGTTTTGTTCTATAAATGAATTAAAAATTTAAAATTTTTTAAAATAATGTTTGGTGGACCGACCACCAAACATTATTTTAAAAGGTGCTACTTTGTAGATTATTGCCTCTCCACTTGTAGAGGGTACAAAACAATATTAACATATTCGTCCCAGTTTGTTTGATTTTAATTAACCATTTTTCTTAATTTTCTAAATACAAATTGCGTTTACATTTAATAAATGAAATGAAAATCTGAATAACTTTGTAATATAAACAAAAACATTATAATAGGCAATGAAATGCATTTGATAAATTCTAACTATGTAGTAAGTATGAAACAATTATAAATAGTACACGTTTGACAGAACAAGCAAAAATTAGTTGCATTTATGTAACTAATTTTTAAGTAATTTCTATTGAATGAGTTTAAAAGAAGTTGTTAACCTCTTAAGCGGTCCTCGCCTAAAACAAAAAACACTAATACCTTTTTATATTTTTGTTTTTGTCTTGTCCATTGCATTGTGGGTGATGAACTGCTCTTTTTCTTCTTTAAATACCTAACATTTTTTACATTTCATTGTTTAACTAATAAAATTGGAGTAGTTATAAAAAACTTACAATTCCTTAGAAATAGTTATTTTATTAATTAACTACATTATTTTCATTTATTTTTTACCTGATTACAAAAGTCAGTTCCATTATCTAAATGTATTGCCGAAGGAAATCCAAACGTTGAAACTAGTTTAATAATTGTTTTTGCAACAGTGATGGCTTCTTTATATGGTAAAGCATAAGCAACCGGCCACGTTAAAAACAAATCTGTGCAACTTAGAAAATATTGCTGGACCCTTTACTGAAACAGCGATGGGCTGTTTCCGTAAAGGGTCCAGCAAAATTAATACCCACAATTTCCCACACTCGAGTTGTCTAAAGTTATTAAATATAAAACAATATAACAAGATCATTTTTTACTGTTTTAACTTTAATCTAAATTAGTCTATATTAGGTTTCCAAATATTAAACGATTAAATATAAACTATTGTTTAAACTAATCAAAACTGTTTTTATAACAACGAGAGTTTTGTTGTATCATCATGAATAATCCCGTGTTTTTAGATGTTCTGTATACTTCATCTTGCATAAAATTTTTCTTTTCTGGTTTTGTGATTTCTTACGCAGAAACCTTGTCTTACAAAATTAGTGTTTTAAAGAGCTGGATGAGAGACAGAGAGAGTTCAATTAGTTAAAAAAAAAAAATAATTATATTCTACAAGAATACAATTAAAAAAAATAATATTCTTTGTTCCCTTTCTTCTTTCTTAGTGCCATTGGTCTAATTGAATATATACAATATTAAAAAAATGTAAAGTCTTTTTATTGTTATAGAAATCATTGTAACCTTTATTAAACGTAACGGCTCTGCTGATGAAGAAGTGTATTAGATGTTTGACATTGCTTGCATTGCTTAACCTGTGGAAATAAAAGTTGCAACTTTAATTCAGTTTTTAATGATATATTTTTGTAATTAATGATTATCTACCGATTTAAAAATATCTGTAGTCATATTTGGCCAATAGTATTTTTCCATAATTTTTGACTTGGTCTTTGTTTCACCACTATGCCTTCCCAAAGGGCTTCCGTGTTCTTCAATAAAATTCGTTATTTTTTCTTCTTCACAAAGTATAATATCCGCGAAATAGGAGTTTCCGTAGATTTTTACCTTCCCTTTCAGCTTGTTTTCTTCAAAAAAAGATTGTTAGACTTTTTTTTGTAACTTGGAACAATATTTTTACTAAACTAAATGTTACAAAAAATTAAATTACCTTGCACAACGTAACTTCGAGATAAATTTTTTAAACATCGTTTTTCATTTGTTTTAAAACCAGCAGGATAAGTCTTTTTAGTTAAGTATTTGAGCACGTTATTAAAATAAATTTATTTCTTTTCACCGTTTTTTCAACACTGAAATACTGATTTGCTTGTAACATTTGAAAGTATTTATGCATTTAATTTGTAAATTTGCGTGAGTTTAAACTCCCACAATTGCTTCCTTAAAACTTAGTTACTGATTTGTTTTTTATAGTAACGTTGAAAATGGTTTACTTAAAAAAATGCCAAAACCACAAGACTTTGGTTTTAACAAATATTTTAGGCTTATTGTAACAATGATCAACGTTGGAATAATTTATGACAAAAAAAAACGATTACTTCTTTGTGCAAAAATTTGTTAGTCTTAAATTACAAAGTATTTTAAAATAGGGAAAGGAAGTAATTAAAACTAGGAAACACTTTACCCAATCCTAGTATTTTTCTTTAATGAGTAACTTTTATTAGTAATCTTATTGGTATTTTCTTATTGCCTAGTTAGACAATAAATAAGAATTAATGTAAAATCGATTAACTACTAGTAGCTGAAGATTTTTTCAGTTCATTTTCAGAAGCCACTGCAACTCTCAAGCTGTAACAAAAATAAGACTATATTTATATTCCTCTGTTTAATGAAGCAGGTACGATTCTATTTTTTAATGCTTGAGAGTTGCACAGCAGCATTTCTCAAGCTAAATTATTGGACTTTACTTGAAATAAGCTGTCAATAAAAATGTAAATCGATTTGCATGTTGCCATATTTAGGCCGGTATCACCTGGTAGAATCGTCGGTTTTCTCCCATCCTAAAATAGGGACACTCAAAAGTGTTAGGGTCTCGGTAACCCAAAAACCTAAAAATGCAACAAGTGACAATCAAACTTTCGAAACAATATTAAACAAAAAGAAAGAAAAGCCATTAAATTATTATTTGACATTTGTTTTTATTAGTTTCAGAGGCGATCACTCCCTGGATCCGTCGAAGCTTGTTTCTAAGATTTTCTTTAAACATTTTTTTAATCTTTTTTTTATAATTGTTTAGATTATCTTTTTTTTTTCTCTTTTAAACTAATAATTTTTTGTATTTCGGCTTTGCTAGGTAATATTAAATTCAAATTTTAAAGAAGTTGATTTTTAATGACTATAACAAAGTATTTGGTTTTAAATACTTAAATAATAGTTCATAGAATATATATTTCAAACTTTAAAAATATACATACTATATAAATATACATAATTCATAAATGTAAATATATATTATACATATAATGTATATACATATAATATACTTAGATAGATTTTTTTTTTTTTTTTTAAATTTTACATTTGTCGGTCGTATTACAACTATATGTTGCCAAAAAACAAATAAATAATGATAATAATAATAAACTTTCACAAATATAAAATAAGGTATCTGAAAGAAGATCAAAAGATCTTGTCGTCGGAACCTTAAATAAGTTCAAACAAGCATTAACAGTATCAAGAACAGAATCCAAATATATATTATATAATCCAAAGAGAGATCATGCGGTACTACTCACCAATATTTTATATAAACGTATACGTTAAGTAAAGAATATAAAACCAACAAAATAAGTAAAAATAAATTTTTTACAAATATAAATAAGAAAAAACAAAGTTATTAATGTATACTAGCTGTAAACAACCCGTAATACGGGTTAGTAGTATATAAATCATTATTAACAATTTGATATTTATTTACTTTCTCTAATAAAATATTAATTTATTTATACAGTAAGCAACCCGTAATACGGGTTAGTAGTAAATAAATTATTACTGTCAATTTAATCTTTATTTACTTTCTCTAATGAAATATAAATTTATTTATTTATTTTTTTTAGTTGAGCTCACTTTTATTTTTCTTGGCTTCTTAGTTTAAGAGAACTCTTATCTTCATTAAAGATAAAGTTAACCACAAAATGACTTAACTTATATGCGCAGAAAATCGATGTCAAATTTTCAAAATCCGTAAAATTGTTTAGGTAAATATTGGGAATATATTCTACTCTTAATTTTGCTTTAAGCTGAGTCGTTTCTTTATTTTTTAAACTTTTCATTTTACTGAGTGAAGAGCTTCAAAATATGTCACTATCGCACCTAAACCTTTTAAATGTTATTAATATATTTTTTAAAACATCTAAAATATTACACCCAAACTTGCAGGCATAGAAGTTGGATATCCGGAAAAACTATAAGCTGAAAAATATATCGCAATTCCGAAAAGGGCTTACCCTGCATACGGAATCTATATATTATGATAAAGATTATTATTTAAACCAACCTTTTTTTTAATTAGTAATCCAGCAGTAACTTGTTTATAAAAAAACAAAGGAATATATGGATTTACTATAATAGCTAACGTGTATCAACATATTTATTTCATTTTGCCTTAACTTGGCGTTAGATTATTAGTTTTATTTCATTAATTTTTGTATATATCAGGTTCATAATAAAAGCAATTAGATTTTACTCAATATTATTTAAGTAATTTTTATATTTATATATATATATATTAAATTTTATATTAGAAGTAATATTTAATAAAATTGATAAAATCATAAAAGAGAGTTAAAAAATATATTTCAACCTTTGTTCACTTTTTGAAAATTGGTAAAAAAGCAAGTATTAAGTTAACTTATATTTTAAAGAAATTTATTTACATGATATATAGTTAAATATGTAACAAAAATATTTTAAAACAGAAGCATATATAAAACACATTTTTCTTAAAAATAACAAAGTTGAAGCCACCAATTACAGCACCGAGGAGCCAAGCATAGCCTATTGTAAAGAAAACCATATCAAATAATTTAAAATATTTATTACCAATAGGGACGACAATTAAACATATTTAAAAAGCTACGTGATTCCATATTAGTAGAATTGTTATAGAAAAGTATATTAAATAAGTATATTAAAAAAAAAGTGTATTAAATAGAAAACAGATTTTTAAAAACTACCTAATTTTGTAAGCATTTTGCCAATGATGTTCAATTTTGAAACCAATATCGTTAATGAAAAGCCGACTTGTTTAACTAATATCATTCAAAGAATAAAATTATTTACATTTAAAGATAAACAAAAAAAAAATGAATGAGATATAAACAATCATACTATAGTATTATATAAATAAGTAGATATATATGAAAAAAAAAATAACAACTGAAACACAGTATACCTGCTTTTGGTAACCTATTGTGATACTGCAGCAGTTGCTGTAGGGATGCAGCTGTTCTTTTTGGTGTTGTTCAAAAACGTAATTTTTATGTTGGCTTTTAGTAAACTTTAGTTTAATTTAAAAGACATCACAACGGATTTAAAATATTCATAATAAAAAGAGCAAAACATAAAATGCTTTAAGGAGCCAAACTATAAACATAAAAGATTAAGAATGGAATCGAGATAAATAAATTGTATTTATATAGCTAAATATATTGCCTTGGGTTTTGGTAAATTTTAAAAGCAGTACCAAATAATTGTTTTTAACAAAAGAATGCAGCATTATTATATTATGATAATTGGATAATGAATCAATTCAACTTTCGACTTTAGAATTTAGGGAGGGGTATTTAAGAGGGCTTTAAATTTGAAGTCAGGTTTAATTGGTGAGAAAGCAATTAAAAATTTTATTAAAAAAGATTAAAACAAAACAAATATACAACGTAATATATATTTAAAAAAAAAATTACAAAACTATAATAAAAAAAACACCAAACAAAAAATTACAAAATTAAAAAAAAAAAAAAAACGAAGAAAAAGCAGCAACTAAAAAGTCATAAATATCTCTACTGATAAAAGACATTTACAACCTTTTGGTTGCTGTTTTTTCTTCAGTGTCTCCCAACACCCCGGTATGGATGAACCCTCCATTTAAAGGAGGGCTCATCCATACCGCCATTACGTTTCCATTTATTGAAGGACCTCTCTGAGAGAGGTCCCGGGTGTTGGGAACGATAATTTTGATATTGTTCGAATGATAAGGAATCAAAAGTTGCAAGTAGAAGAGTATAATAAAAATTATACATTTGCAATTATTAAAAAAAAAAAAATTAGCATAACCTCACCATTTTCATTCGAAAGAAAAGATGCTAAAAAAAAAAGAAAAAAAAAAGAGCAAATTAATAAGGGTTAAACATGCAATATTTTGATTTAAATAAATACATAGGGCAATAATGCAACCAGTTCAAAAGTGTCATATTTATTAATTAATTTTTTCACCTATTGCATATATTTCTCCATACAAAATATATAAAATATAAAACACAATCCTACCAGCTATACTTCCACCTGACACTAAAGACAAATATATACTTAAATAAATATATAATAATCGATAAAATAATGTTAACATATAAATATATATAAATCTAAATAATTGTTTTACCCATCCCCCTCATTTCATCCATAAAGTTGTCTAAAGTAAGAAAAAAATAACTAAAGCTAAAAACAAAACTATAAACTAAACCAAAACTATAAACTAAAGTAAACTTTAAATCTTCTAAATATTAATGCGTTATTTATTAAACTAAACTAATCATAATTTATACTTAGTTTTTGTTCCAACTCCCCTAAAAAAAAGTATAAAAAAAAAGCTAAAGAACCTGATTTTTTAAAAATCCAGTGGCAGTACAAATAGACAAATTCCTATTAACAAATATCTAATAGCAAAAACACTGACTTATTTCCTTCTTTACTTCTGTATCTAAACAATAAAAGCACTTTAATGTTTAGACGTTAAAATATCGATAAAATACATATTAAATGCTACATTCAACTAATGTAATTAATACCTTTATTAGATCTCTCTTGATTAACTAAAGAATTTAAATTTTAAATAAACTCTAACTAAATTTTAACAAACAACCAAAATAAATCTTCACTTTAATAGTACGTTATTAAGTTGATTAATAGATCAAACAATTTAATCTACTCTATTAATCTACTACCTTATTAATAAACTTTAATTTTTTTTCTACGTCTCACTGTAACTATAATATGGACATTTTTAAAGTAAAAAAGAATTTAATATTATAATATATATGATTTTAAAAACCTGAAATTTTAAATCTACCTCGAAGAAAACAGATACATATTAAAAAGTATTTTTATTTCTTTTTAAAAATTTAAAAAATGCTTTTTAACTTACTGCTTCAATATTGTCATCATCTAAATAGAAAAACAAACAAACATTTAAGTCGACTCATTTTTAAATCTTATAATGTATATGATTTTAAAAACCTGAAACTTTAAATCTACCTCAAAGAAAACAGATATATATTGAAAAGTATTTTTATTTCTTTTTAAAAATTTAAAAATGCTTTTTAACTTACTGCTTCAATATTGTCATCATCTAAATAGAAAAACAAACAAACATTTAAGTCGACTCTTAAATCTAGGTTAATTTCTTCAATAATAAAAAAAATTTAATCTTTGAGGATTAAATTCATTTACAAAAGTTCGTTTAAGTTCGTTTAAACTATTTTAATATTGTAAAGTTAATTTAAATTAACAAACATATAAATGCAATTTATAACATTTGTTAATAACAAAATGAAAGAAAACTTACTTCTTAGTAATTCAGCAACTAAAAATAAACATATATTTAAGAACTAACAACATAACATTATACATCTGTAACATAATACACATCTAAATAAATACAAACCTTCATCTTCAATCTGATTCATTCTATTAATTCGATATAAGAAATAAAAACAAATATGCTTAAAAACAAATTTAATAAAGGTAATAGACATGTTAAAACATAAAAAATGAAAACGATTGAATTGATTATACTGAATATGACCTACTTGATAGGTACGATTAGATGTAAAAAAAAGTTATAACGAAAACGCGCTTTTTAAAATAAGTCTGGAAATTCCAATCTCAAAATTCCAGAAGAGAAGAAAAACTGCGCACAAACCAAACTGCGCAACACTTAGCGCAGTAACTAAAGTAAAAGAGCATTTAATTTAGCTATGCAAATTACATCACGCATGTTTAATTAAGTGCGTTATGATTAACAACTTTAAAAAATGGCTAAAATTTAAACTCATTACACAACTAATCAATTTATTTACTAATAAGTGCAATAAACATATCTGTACATATAGATAATTTTAAGAGCTAACTTGTCTTAATTCCATTTTTGTGTAAATGAGTTTAATACAAACTTGTCGCATATTCTGACGGGGCCAAATAGCTTTCTAATTTTTATTTCCTGCGGTTTAACAGGAAACAAAAATCAATCTAGTCTTAAATCCATTTTTTTAGCTAAAAAATTATAAAAGAGTTTTACTATACTATCACATTTATACTTGTATGTATCACATTTTGCTACTAAAGATGTTTTAATTTGACTTTTGAGGTTGTTAACGTGACATAATCTCATATTTGCAAACAAAGCTAATTGGACCCGGTCATGTTAAGCCTTCTAAACTCTGGTTATTTCTATATTGAATAGATGGCCTCTTTATTTCAATTATTTTTTGCAAACGGTAAAGTAATTTGCTGCCATTTACTAAATATTCTTTTTATTACTCGAAGTTTCGGTTTCGTCAATATTTTGACATCTCCGCTAATTAAGAGCCCCTCCCCTTTTTTTGTTTTATTGGTAGCCATGTGAGTAGAGTTTTTTTTATTAAGAGTAATCTATTTATGATGAAGACCTTTTACCAAAATAATAAAGCGTAAAACAACGATTTACAAATATAAGAATTTTTTCTTTCCTCAAAATTGTTGCAATTGCAGACTAAACTAATCAACTTGATATTTGACAAACTGCAAGTTTCCCTGCGTTTTTAACAACGAAATATTAAAGCATAAGATAAGGAAAACATCGGAAAAAATATATATATATTAATGTCTTTTTATCTTTTTAACAAACGAAAAAAATTTTACAAATTAAGGAAATCAAGTTTTTTTTTTAATATTGTATTAATACGTCATATGGTAAAATCTAAAATAAAAAAAAAGTAACGGAATTATAACATCAACAACAAAAATAACGGAATTATAACGGAATTATAATATATATATATATATATATATATATATATATATATATATATATATATATATATATATATATATATATATATATATATATATATATATATATACATGTTATATATATATACGGAATTATAACAACAACAACAAAAGTAACCGAATTATAACATATATATATACATATATATATATATATATATATATATATATATATATATATATATATATATATATATATATATATATATATATATATATATATATATATATATATATATATATATATATATATATATATATATATATATATATATATATATATATATATATATATATAAACCACATATAAACACTGAAAACCGATTTACCTGTTTTTGTAACCTTTTGATATTGCAATTAATTTAAACATTTATAGAAAAAAGTAGCTATAAAATCTTTTTCGAAGTACTAAAGGATTAACAATACTAAAGAAAAAAAAAATCAAATAAAGACATAAATTGAATTTTCAGCAAGATTTTGTCTTGGCTTTTAGTAAATGAATAAAAGCAGCAAGTTCCAATAATGAATCTATCTATTATTTATTTTTAACGAGAGACACCAACGGGAAGGTAAGCCAAGCTGTCTATCAACACAAAATATTACAACAATATAACAATATTATACATTATAACAATACATTACAACATTATAACAATAACACATAACATTAACACATATTCACACCTATATAACTAATATTTACACCCTTGACTCTAAATTCCAGTGGAAAATAACAAATCAATTTTAAAAGAATATGAAAGGCAAAACTAAAAAACCAATTTTGAGTTATCTACATTTATCCTTTTACTAAACTTTAATATAGTATATTTGCTTTTATATTCAATGTTAGTTATTCAATTATTTTTGAATTTAAGGATCAAGGTTGCATACTCTTTTATACACATTACACAAAACATTACCAGACATTATGTGTTTCCAAAATAATTAAAAAAGCTAGACAACACCACCTAGCTCTGAAGCAGTAACACCGCCTGGCACAAAATGGTGCCAAGTCACACCTCTGCTATAAGTACACCGCTTGGCTGGCAAGGTTTACATTCTTGCTTAACATTTTGCCAAGTCACACCACTTTAAAAACATGGAAACAACATAATGTAAACATATATACAACTATAAACAAATTTGACTTCATTTAACACATATAAACACAATATATAACAATATTAAATGACAAATATATTTATCAAAAACTATGAAAAAAATAAAAATATTAAAGTTACACATACAAAATGTGCTCACAACCTACAAACAGTAAATTTTAGAAGAGAAAAAATTAAGACTATAAATTAAGAACATTAGAAAATATAACATTATTTGTGTAGTATTTTTCACCTACCATACCTTGAATAGGATGTTTATAAATTTTGAAAAACAAACTATTAAATGCTCTAGTTCTTGAACATGCAACATATAGTTGACCATGGAAAAAACACGGTTTTTTTAGATATATCCCAACTCTATCAAATGTTTGACCTTGACTTTTATTGATTGTCATCGAATAAGCTAATCTGACAGGAGACTGACGACGTTTTAGAACAAAAGGTAAATTAGAATCTGATGGAGCCAACTGAATTCGAGGAACAAATACACGTTTACCTTCAGAAACACCTGTCAAAACCTCTGCATCAATATAATTGTTTTGGAGAGCACAAACTTTCATTCGGGTTCCATTACACAGCCCAGCTTTAAGATCTAAATTTTTAAGTAGCATAATTACACAACCAATTTTCAACTTTAAACAATGAGTAGGCATACCTGAAGTAGTTAGGCTGTTCAAAAACTCAACAGGGAAATTATTTATTTCATTAAGATCATCAGTGTCTATTTGATCAGCACTTAAATAAGTTTTGACCTCTCCATGTAGACGTTCAAGCACTTCTTCATTGATTGACAATGAATCCACATTGGTGGGTGTTAAAATGACACGTTTAGCATAATCATCTTGTTGAGCATCTCTAAATTTTTTATCAACAATTGATTCGTTTTCTCTAATAATGCACTGTTGCGGTATTTCAATACATCCCTTAAAAGGATCTTCCTCCTTGCCAGGTATTGTTCCACTACCAAGTTTTAACAGCCATTCGGAAAAATCTCCTTCTCCATCACGTACTCTCATATTTTGAGTTAATGTAAACTTCTGCACCCATTGCCACTGTAAAGAACATTTTATACATGATTCTACAACTTCAGCTGGTCTCCCTCTTTTCACAACAGGCAAAATTTGCCTAAAGTCACCACCAAAAAGAATGACTTTTCCTCCAAATGGAAAGTTGTTTTTGCAAACATCTTTTAACAATCGATCCATTGCATTTAAAGCGTGTTTGGGAATCATGGATGTCTCGTCAAGCATAAACAAACTAACTTGCCTTAAAATTTGTCCATGAATAGAGTTAGGAGTCACATTACATGTGCTGTTATCCAGTATTGGGACAGGAAGTTTAAATAACCCGTGCAGCGTAGATCCGTTTGTAAAAAGAGTTGCTGCTATGCCAGTCCATGCAGCTGTAGCAGATTTAACACCCTTACTGCTCATTTCAGCAATCAAATAATTATATGTAAAAGTTTTGCCACTACCGCCTGGTCCATCCATAAAAAACAATCTTGAATTTTGATTTTCTACACATGGTTGCTCGTTACACGTCATATGGTAAAATCTAAAATAAAAAAAAGGAACGGAATTAAAACATCATATATATATACATATATAAATATATATATATATATATATATATATATATATATATATATATATATATATATATATATATATATATATATATATATATATATATATATATATATATATATATATATATATATATATATATTTATATATATATATATATATATATAAACCACATATAAACACTGAAAACCGATTTACCTGTTTTTGTAACCTTTTGATATTGCAATTAATTTAAACATTTATAGAAAAAAGTAGCTATAAAATCTTTTTCGAAGTACTAAAGGATTAACAATACTAAAGAAAAAAAAAATCAAATAAAGACATAAATTGAATTTTCAGCAAGATTTTGTCTTGGCTTTTAGTAAATGAATAAAAGCAGCAAGTTTCAATAATGAATCTATCTATTATTTATTTTTAACGATAGACACCAACGGGAAGGTAAGCCAAGCTGTCTATCAACACAAAATATTACAACAATATAACAATATTATACATTATAACAATACGTTACAACATTATAACAATAACACATAACATTAACACATATTCACACCTATATAACTAATATTTACACCCTTGACTCTAAAATCCAGTGGAAAATAACAAATCAATTTTAAAAGAATATGAAAGGCAAAACTAAAAAACCAATTTTGAGTTATCTACATTTATCCTTTTACTAAACTTTAATATAGTATATTTGCTTTTATATTCAATGTTAGTTATTCAATTATTTTTGAATTTAAGGATCAAGGTTGCATACTCTTTTATACACATTACACAAAACATTACCAGACATTATGTGTTTCCAGAATAATTAAAAAAAGCTAGACAACACAACCTAGCTCTAAAGCAGTAACACCGCCTTGCACAAAATGGTGCCAAGTTACACCTCTGCTATAAGTACACCGCTTGGCTGGCAAGGTTAACAATCTTGCTTAACATTTTGCCAAGTCACACCACTTTGAAAACATGGAAACAACATAATGTAAACATATATACAACTATAAACAAATTTGACTTCATTTAACACATATAAACACAATATATAACAATATTAAATGACAAATATATTTATCAAAAACTATGAAAAAAATAAAAATATTAAAGTTACACATACAAAATGTGCTCACAACCTACAAAAGTTAAATTTTAGAAATGAAAATATTTAGACTATAAATTAAGAACATTAGAAAATATAACATTATTTGTGTAGTATTTTTTACCTACCATACCTTGAATAGGATGTTTATCAATTTTGAAAAACAAACTATTAAATGCTCTAGTTCTTGAACATGCAACGTATAGTTGACCATGGGAGAAACACGGTTTTTTTAGATATACTCAAACTCTATCAAATGTTTGACCTTGACTTTTATTGATTGTCATCGAATAAGCTAATCTGACAGGAGACTGACAACGTTTTAGAACAAAAGGTAAATTAGAATCTGATGGAGCAAACTGAATTCGAGGAACAAATACCCGTTTACCTTCAGAAACACCTGTCAAAACCTCTGCATCAATATAATTGTTTTGGAGAGCATAAACTTTTATTCGGGTTCCATTACATAGCCCAGCTTTAAGATCTAAATTTTTAAGTAGCATAATTACACAACCACTATATACGGAATTATAACAACAACAACAAAAGTATCGGATTTATAACATACTAGCTGAATTGACCCGTAAAAATACAGGTCTTTGTAAGTCTATTCCACACAAACCTTTTGCTTTATTTTCTTAATCTAGCTGTCCGTATCGGTAAATGCAGGTCTTTTCTTTTACTTCTATATTTATCAATTCCACGCCAATCATTTTTTTACTTGTTCTTTATTTACTTCAATATTTTTTAGTAAACTGTGGAAAAAAATTCATTAAAAAAATTTGCTTTAAGAGCAAAAAATAATTTTAACATAGGAACTTTTTCCGCATGCGTATATAGCTTATTAAATCCCGTTTATTTATTTTTTTATTAAAAAAATTTTGAACTAAACTACTTCCTACTTTTAGACCAGCCATGGACCATGGTTTATGGTCGCGTCCTAGCCATATTCAGAAGTTTACTATATTTATTATTATTATATGCTTAGTTTTGAACAATAACGGTTTTTTATAGTTATCTTTGTATTAGACGGAAACGGTAATGCAATTCTTTAAAACGTTAGTCGCTTAAAGCGTCAAAAGTCATGCAAAAAAATAAATTATAAATTTTGTGGTTTAAAAGTTGAAAAACTAATAATATTATAACAAAATATTTGGTAATTTTTAAACGTTATTATTTCGCTCTTACTTATGGTATTTATTTTGTTTTCATTTTACATTTTTAAAAAAATGTTGAAGCACCTAACTACATGCATAACTTTGATAGCTCACAAGTTAAGTGCGCAGTCATCAGAGTCGCTGTGCAAGGCTTCAAATCCGCGCCTAAAAAATCTCAATACATTTTTTTAAATTTTTTTAATCTGGCTATATTTATAGCAAAAAATTAAATATAACAAAAAACCTTTTAATTGCTTTTTTTTTCCCTGCCTTCACTGCAATACCATGTGGAGTAGCACGACGGTTTTATCAAATTTTTTCCTTATTAGGTTTTAGGACCTTTTTTTTTAAGACTATGCGTAGCTTATTAGGACCAATTATGCGAGAACAGTATCAAAATCGTGACACACACGCAAAAAATTTTCGCCACGTTTATTGGTGTTTAAGAAATCCAAAAAATTTATAAAATTAAAAATTAAAAAAGGTTAAAGTGTATAACATTTAACTTGTTTAACTTCACAAATATTTTGTAATTTAAAGAAAAAAATCGCTGGCGGTAAATTTGAACCACGACTATTACGTTCAGAGGCTTAGCGCGCTAACCACTCGGCCATGCTGACACATCAAATATCGAAATTTTAAAAAAATATAAAAATTGTTTTTAACGGAATTGCTGTAGATCAAAAAATTAGGAGAGGTTGATGCAATGCAATTTTTAAGTCAAAGTCAAAGTATAAAACTTGAAAAATGTTTCAGTATGTTTTGTCATTACTTAATTACGTACGTTAGATATTTGCATACACGTTTTCTTCTAAAAAAAAGTGTTGCGACTCTTTCTACTAACACTACTATTAAGTTTGGCATTATTATATAGAAGATAGATAGATTATAAAATTTTTCACTTAAAAGGACAAACTCTATTCCACATTAACCTTATTTTTATTTCTCACTCTAATATTTTTTAGTGAACAATAGATTATGTGCTAGAAAAAAAAAAAATTCACATATGCACCTTTTCCGTATATTTATATTTAGAGCTTAACATGAAGAAGGTAAATCATTTAGTTTAAGACAACCTGCCCAAACCCAAATCCTCTGTTGATTTATGCACACTCACTGTCGCTAGGCGTGTAAAATAAGTAGCTAGGCAAGTCAAAAAAATTAACTTGATCTGTTTTTCTGCATAAAACAAAAACAGAAAATGTGAAATACTTGATATAAGGCACTGCAATATTGGATTTAGTTAATTCAATACAAAGTAATAGGAAACTGAAAAATAAGGTAACAACGTGAAAATTATTCAAATACTAATTTACAACAATTTGTATTGCGTTTTATTAAAATAGCTTTATTAAATGGTATGAAGATTGACGATTCTTCTTTTTCGCCTTTAGAAAATGATTAACGATTTGAAAGACTTTTAAATTGATTATAAAAACATTATCTAAAAATGAAATAAAATTATTATTGATAACACTGAACGCACATTTATTTGTTTTATGTTAATTCATTTGAAAAATAAAAAATACGAAACGAAATTTAGTAATATTAAATAAATATTAGACACTTACTTTGTGAGGGTGCTTTTGTAAAAGTCTCTAATATTTGGTTGGAAAGCTGGAAATACTCTTTTTTTTTTTGAATTTAGTTTTATCAGCATTGCTAAAGATAAAAATTCTTACTGAAACAAAAAAATATATAAAGTAACATAATTTAAAAATTTATGTAAATGATAACAAATATGAAAAAAGTAATGTTTAAGTTTCAATACACATAAAACCCATAAAACTGCATAAGTATGCAAAACACATTACCTGATGGTACTGCAGATGATATTAATGCTATTGTGTAACTAAAAAAAAAAAAAAAAGTGTATAAAGTAACATATGTTATACATTTATGAAATTGTTTACAAACATGAAAAAAGTAATGTTTAAGTTCAATCCTCATAAAACCCATAAAACTGCATAAGTATGCAAAACACATTACCTGATGGTACTGCAGATGATATTGATGCTATTGTTAAAGTAAAAAAAAAAAAGTGTATAAAGTAACATATGTTATACATTTATGTAATTGTTTACAAACATGAAAAAAGTAATGTTTAAGTTCCAATACACATAACACTCATAAAACTGCATAAGTATGCAAAACACATTACCTGATAGTACTGCATATGATGACAGTAATGATTAAGTGCTATTGTATAGGTAAAAAAAAAAGTGTATAAAGTAACATATGTTAAACATTTATGTAATTGCATGAAAACAGTAATGATTAAGTTTAAATACACATAAAACCCATAAAACTGCATAAGTATGCTAAACAGATTGCCTGATATTATTGCTTGAGGTGCTAATGTAGAGACAAAAAAATAAATAAATAAAGTAATCTGTAAATTAAGATATGCTATCTTTAAGTTTTAACACACATAACAATCTTGAAACTGCATAAGAATGCAAAACACATTACCTGATGGTACTGCAGATAACGCTATAGTGGAGGTAAAAAATATATTTACATAAACTAACATATACTAATCAATTAAACAGTTTATTTTAGAGTGATAAAACCGCACACAAACATCAAAAAATGTGTGTCAAAATTAAACAAAAAGAAACATAAGTGTACTTTTCTTACCAATTGAATTTTCTAAATTTTCTAAATAAAATAAAAAAAACTCATTAACATTAGGAAAGAAACTAACATGCAGAATATTTGTCAACTTTAGGAAATCTATAAATAAAGTTGGAACAAAACAAAAGGCAAAAATAACAATTACAAAACAAAACAAACCAAAAAAGAAAAAAGCGACAAAAAAAATAAAAAATAAAAGTAAAGAAACAATTCACAAGAACAATATAGTAACTTACTAAGTTGTTGAAATATAAGCCCTATAAAAAAAATGCTAAAAATTGTATCAAAAAAGCTAAAAGACCATAGAATACACCTTTTTTTTTGAAAGTAAAATGCTTTATCTTCAATACACAAATGTAATATAATCAAATTCTGTTTACCCATTGAATGTTCTAATTTTTCTAAATAAAATGAAAAACTTATAAACATAAAATTAACTAACTTGCCAAATATAGAATAACTTTATGTTAAATAAATATGTAATAAAAAAAATAAAGAGCATTACAACAACAATAACAAATTGCTTACTTAGATTCCAAACAGAATCTTCTAATTTTTCTAAAAAAAATACATTTAAAAATTACAAAAGTCACTTGCTGACTGACAAACTGTCACAACTGACAAAAGTCAGTTGCTAAAAAACTTTAAAAAAACTAAAAAAGCATAAATGTATTTGCACACAAAAAAAACAAAAAACAACAACAAAATTCCTCACTTAGCTTGTCCATTACCTCCGCTAAACATTAAAAAAAAGTTATAATTAACAAATTGCTGAAATTGGTGAAATATATATCTTTGTAACATATCCTTCTCATACAAAATTAGCTTACTTGGCAAGAGCTCTTCGGCTCTGATCTCTTGAACATCTAATATATATATAGACAAAATTAATTTTCAAAATATTTACTTTTTCAATTAAACATATAAGATTTGTCTTAAATTATAAAACTGTTGCACAGTTTTATAATTTAACACATTCAGTAATTGACAAAAAGTTTCATTTTACGTGAAAGTTTAGTAGTTAGAAGACTTAAAAGTCAATTTTAGCTTAAACACGTTTTATGAAATTATAGCTTAAACACCTTAAATAAAGCTTATACGCGTTTTTAAGGTTCACTTCTTTACAAAAACATCAATCAAAATAGCGGAATAAACAAAAACTGAGTTTTGGGTCCAGCCTTTTAAAGTTCTAAAAATTAATTTATATATTTTTTAATTTTAGTTAAATTTTAGGGGGGTGTACTTGATTCACGGGTTTAGGGGAGGGCGGCATATCTTGTTTGATTTTAATTAAAAACGGCTAAATTAAATCATCGTTTTATTCACACCGTAAATCAAGTACAGCTCCGCCACTTTTAGAACATATGTAACTGCTACTATATATAGTATATATATATGGCCTACTTCGAAAAAATGCAGAAACTTCTTTGTCGCCTAAAGATATACAAAATTTTCTTAATGTAATTTCTTAATAAAAAAATAAGCTAAATATCTCAGTATTATTGACGTATCATCTCTTTTTATCTCTTTAATTAATGTTATAGAAAATTAAAAGAATACCTTCTGTATCTCGGCTGCTCATTTCTAAAAAATAATCTTAATGTTTATTCTTGGGTCAAAAACATATTAACTTCAAACATATTAACATGGTAATTATAAAATAAGTTTAATTTTTTAAATGAAGATTACAATAATTAAACTTGTAGATACAACTTACTTGTCGTCCCTCGCTTTGCAATTGTTATAATCGATATGAAGACCACATGGCCGAGTTTTATTGGTTTTAGAGTACAGTTGGCGCACATATCATAATACAAAAATCAGATGGTTTTGAATCTATTAATAAGGCTGTTTTTATTAATGGATTTGGTGGATTTAATTAGATAACTGCAAGGTAGTTTTACAGTGGTTTAAGAGTTGGCGTACATTTCGTAATTCAAAAATCATTAAATATTTGTTTATATCTTAATATTCGAGCATTTTTATTAGCGGATTAGGCGAAATTTTGTGGGTTTTCTGTTTGTCACCTTCTGGAGTAACTAATTTTTTTTTTTAGGTTTCAGATTACAATTTTTTTTTTTCATACCCTTCCGTACTTTTTATGACTCTTGACCGGTTAGTTTTAATAAAAATTTCAGATTGCATGTAAAACCTTTTTTTTATATATATAAGAAAGAAATTTATCTCTTTAATGTGTGTTGAACTCGCAGTTTTAACTAATTACCTAAAACATTAGTATCTCTATCATGATATATGCGCAACAAATTTCCAACAGCGTTTTTATGTTTTTAAAAATTTTTTAAAACGTTTTTAAAAAATCTCTCCGTTTGGTTTCTTATAGTATATTATATCTTTATTTTTATGTAATGCGTATAACATCTATATGCATTTAAACTTGTTTTTCTTTGTTTTCTAGAAAACTGGAAAAAATTTTTAAAAAAAATTGTGTAAGCAAAAGGTTTTGAACCGAAGCGAAGCACTTCAATCGCTGTGGAATGCTATATCATCTTTTTACACTATTTAATAAACAGAAAACTTATTAAACTTTAAAAAACAACATTTAATGCTTTAAAATAAAGAGATATTGTCGCAATGAAATTATTAAGTAAAAATAAATCGGTAGAATTTGATGTCATCTACTTTATAATTATACTGATTGATAATTAAAGAACTTAAAGTTTACATATTTAGATATTTGAATAGACTTTCGTTCACATTGATAAAATACAAATCATAACGGTTTGTGGATCCGAAATAAAAAGGTTTATAAACTACCTTCTATAATTATTGGAAAGGTCGTATTTTTTAATATCAAAGATATCAAAGTTTGGCGAAAAAGTGAAAACAATGTCTACCTGAATTATATGTTATCTTCCTATTTATTAGGTTTACCAATAAAACTTCTCTGATTAGTTTATAATTTATTCAAAGCCCTGATTAGCTTTTAATTTATTTGCCTATGAATCACCCTTAACAACAATAACCGCCATAAATATATTCTTAGCATTCTACTTAACGACTTATCTAATTAGTCTATTTTGTCACTAAGTATAAAAAAATTTACTGAATATCAATTTATTTATCTATTTAATTTAATATATAAAATATATAATTTAATATATATAATTTAATCTAATTAATATAATTAAAACACTACTAATCAATTTACTGATATTTTTTCTATAGCATTGTTTAAAATGGTCATATTCTGAAAGGTAAAGAAATTTATTGAAATGAAAGTTGCACAAAAGAAAAAAAAAACTAAATAAAAGTTATTCGTTTCAAAAAACGTTTAACGAAGAGTTTTTCCAAACAATTTTATTTTCAATTGGGTTTTTTTTGAATTACGTCATAAGCATATTAAAGCGTTTTGAAAAACAGTTGCTGCATATATTTATAGTAAAAAAGTTAATGTAGCAAAATAAACTTTTAATTGTCAAAAGAAAGTTTTAAAGTTTTATCTAGCTACAGGCGTTTTTTTTTTTGCCTCCACAGCAACATCTTCAGAAGTAGCAGGGCTGTCTTGTAAGTTTTTTCTTTATTAAGTTTCAGACAACTTTTTTTTCAGACCATCCGCAGCTTATTAGGACTAATTACATTCGCACATTTATAACATAAGTGTCTCAATTATCATAGATACGCAACATATTTTTTTTCCTCATGATTTTTTTTTTTTTTTTTAATGTTTTATGTTTTATGTGATTTTTTTTTTTTTTAATGTTTTGAAAAAAGTAGCTATAAAATCTTTTTCGAAGTACTAAAGAATTAACAATACTAAGGGAAAAAAAAATCAAATAAAGACATAAATTGAATTTATAGCAAGATTTTTGTAAATGAATAAAAGCAGCAAGTTCCAATAAAGAAACTATCTATTATTCATTTTTAACGATAGACACCAACGGGAAGGTAAGCCAAGCTGTCTATCAACACAAAACATCACAACAATATAACAATATTATACATTATAACAATACATTACAACATTATAACAATAACACATAACATTAACACATATTCACACCTATATAACTAATATTTACACCCTTGACTCTAAAATCCAGTGGAAAATAACAAATCAATTTTAAAAGAATATGAAAGGCAAAACTAAAAAACCAATTTTGAGTTATCTACATTTATCCTTTTACTAAACTTTAATATAGTATGTTTGCTTTTATATTCAATGTTAGTTATTCAATTATTTTTGAATTTAAGGATCAAGGTTGCATACTCTTTCATACACATTACACAAAACATTACCAGACATTATGTGTTTCCAAAATAATTAAAAAAGCTAGACAACACCACCTAGCTCTGAAGCAGTAACACCGCCTGGCACAAAATGGTGCCAAGTCACAACTCTGCTATAAGTACACCGCTTGGCTGGCAAGGTTTACATTCTTGCTTAACATTTTGCCAAGTCACACCACTTTAAAAACATGGAAACAACATAATGTAAACATATATACAACTATAAACAAATTTGACTTCATTTAACACATATAAACACAATATATAACAATATTAAATGACAAATATATTTATCAAAAACTATGAAAAAAATAAAAATATTAAAGTTACACATACAAAATGTGCTCACAACCTACAAACAGTAAATTTTAGAAGAGAAAAAATTAAGACTATAAATTAAGAACATTAGAAAATATAACATTATTTGTGTAGTATTTTTCACCTACCATACCTTGAATAGGATGTTTATCAATTTTGAAAAACAAACTATTAAATGCTCTAGTTCTTGAACATGCAACATATAGTTGACCATGGGAGAAACACGGTTTTTTTAGATATACCCCAACTCTATCAAATGTTTGACCTTGACTTTTATTGATTGTCATCGAATAAGCTAATCTGACAGGAGACTGACGACGTTTTAGAACAAAAGGTCAACTGAATTCGAGGAACAAATACACGTTTACCTTCAGAAACACCTGTCAAAACCTCTGCATCAATATAATTGTTTTGGAGAGCACAAACTTTCATTCGGGTTCCATTACACAGCCCAGCTTTAAGATCTAAATTTTTAAGTAGCATAATTACACAACCAATTTTCAACTTTAAACAATGAGTAGGCATACCTGAAGTAGTTAGGCTGTTCAAAAACTCAACAGGGAAATTATTTATTTCATTAAGATCATCAGTGTCTATTTGATCAGCACTTAAATAAGTTTTGACCTCTCCATGTAGACGTTCAAGCACTTCTTCATTGATTGACAATGAATCCACGTTGGTGGGTGTTAAAATGACACGTTTAGCATAATCATCTTGTTGAGCATCTCTAAATATTTTTTCAACAATTGATTCGTTTTCTCTAATAATGCACTGTTGCGGTATTTCAATACATCCCTTAAAAGGATCTTCCTCCTTGCCAGGTATTGTTCCACTACCAAGTTTTAACAGCCATTCGGAAAAATCTCCTTCTCCATCACGTACTCTCATATTTTGAGTTAATGTAAACTTCTGCACCCATTGCCACTGTAAAGAACATTTTATACATGATTCTACAACTTCAGTTGGTCTCCCTCTTTTCACAACAGGCAAAATTTGCCTAAAGTCACCACCAAAAAGAATGACTTTTCCTCCAAATGGAAAGTTGTTGTTGCAAACATCTTTTAACAATCGATCCATTGCATTTAAAGCGTGTTTGGGAATCATGGATGTCTCGTCAAGCATAAACAAACTAACTTGCCATAAAATTTGTCCCTGAATAGAGTTAGGAGTCACATTACATGTGCTGTTATCCAGTATTGGGACAGGAAGTTTAAATAACCCGTGCAGCGTAGATCCGTTTGTAAGAAGAGTTGCTGCTATGCCAGTCCATGCAGCTGTAGCAGATTTAACACCCCTACTGTTCATTTCAGCAATCAAATAGTTATATGTAAAAGTTTTGCCACTACCGGCTGGTCCATCCATAAAAAACAATCTGGAATTTTGATTTTCTACACATGGTTGCTCGTTCAATGCAGCAAAGACAGCATTACTTACATTGAATTGATTGACATTAAGAAGCGGTCTCATTCGATTAGCTTCGTCAATTGATTGCTGAACATTATTATTTAAATTTTCTTGAATAAAATCTATGATTTCATCAACAACAGGCAAATTATAATCAGGTAGCATTTTACCACTTTGATTAATAATCTTTTCGATTTGAAGAAGAGTAGCTTGTTCAGCTAATATAAATGGAACTTGGCGATGATTAAAATCCTCCATCATAAAGGCTTTGTATGAATTCCAAAGATGCAAAGGGTCATCAGGTTCACAAAAGGTTAAAATAATTGAAAACAGCTGCCTGATTTGCTTAGGCATTCGCGTTAAAACTGCCTCAGAAAGAGTATTCTGCCATTCAGTGTCATCTTGCAACAAACCATTAAAAACACACGCTTCACGAAAGGTTTCAAGAACTATTCCATTAACAGTACGCAAATCCTCCCAAGATTTTGCTCCTTTTGCTTGTAAAAGTAACAATCTAAGAAAAATTAAATCTCCTGTTGGACTAACTTTATACATTCTTACTATCACCTAATTTTCACCTCTTCGTCTAACCTTCCATTTACAATGTTTATCATCAAATACAAAGTGATATGGAATGTCAACATATGAATAGCGATTGGCTCCTTCAATTTCAGAATTCAATTTAAACCAGGCCGTAAGGTGTGTATCACGTTGAGCAGCACGATCTAACGCCCCTTGTTCTTCTCCTTCTCTAAAATACACAATCTGATTCTCAGGAAGATGAACCTTAAGACGGATAATAGAGTGTGACATATGACTTATGGGGTACTCAAATATTCGCCACAGCGCCTCAGGTGCACTAACATAACGACAATCTAAGAAAGTGTTTATTTCATCGTGATTAACCTGTTCATTTATCAAAACATTCGCACAATCATGCCCTTTGTATATGTATTTATACAAATATTTAACAGCCTTCACAGACATGCAAGCTTCAACATTAATGTGGGCTTGATATTTCTTTGACAACCAAGGATTATAAGGTACCACCCAACGGTTATTTACATTGTTGCCTTTAATATTGATAACCAACCCATTATCACGACGCCTATTGCGCGGATAACCATTGTGAACAGCTACTGTGTTGGCATTAAAATCTTTAGGATATTTTTTGCTGCACACCCCATCTTTCATGCAGGGAGAATTTGGATTCAGTATCCCACATGGGCCGTGAATCATGCAAGTTTTGATAATATCATAAAGTTCACAATTAACTATCGGATCTATTATTTCTGCACAAATCAAATTATCGATATCCTGTGATGTTTCAAGTTTATCATCATTTGCTAAATGAAGTAAAATGTGGGCATGCGGCAAACCACGCTTTTGAAACTCAATAACCTGAACATGCGTTACAACTTTGCCGAATACACCATGTTTGAATATATCATTGAGGAGGTTATTTAACTTGAGTTTAAATACTCGAGTAACCAAATCAGGTCTATCATTCGCATTCTGACCCGGATACAAATTTTCTGTTATTTCACGCCATTTTGGGTTGCAAGTAAAAGTTATAAAAATATCTGGTTTACCATACTTTTTAATAATTGCCATAGCATCTTCAAAGTTTTATTTTAAAGCTCTAGGACTTCCTACATAAGATGATGGCAAAACTACTACTCGTCCTGGTCTAATATTACGATCATAGGCAATGTTGTTATTATGTTCATGTAAGGCATCGTACTGCTCGCTTCTCAGCTTATTTTGATTATTTCTGATAAAAGCAAGACGCTGGCCTTCAATTTTTACATATGCATCTACAGCATACTGCTGAAATAGTTTCTTGCCATAAAATAATGAACAGAAAAATTGCCTAGCAGAAAGTCTATAATTGTAGAACTGAGATAATGTAACATGATTTCTAACCAGTGTGGCACGCTCAGGGTTATGCACCAATCGATTATGCCAACCAGCATCACCTCTTGGAAAAAATAGCGGATAAACCATAGGATCCAAGTTGGCTGACATACTTGATACAATTTTTAAAGGATGACCTCTTGGGTAAATAACAACTTCCCTGGAAGTTGGGGGAGCACCATCTTCGCCAACAAATACAACTGCAACTTCATCATGTGAAGGTAGATTATAACGACGTCAATCACCGCCTTCAAGTAAAGACATTTTTACAACAGAAGCTGAGCGACCTTCTATAGCCGCCTTACGAATTTCTTCATCTTCTACTTCAGCCACGTTTTTAAATGCAAGAGCAAATAGACTTTGTTCCATAATTCTAGTTTGCAATTGAAACATTAAATCACGTAAACAAAGATCATTAGCATAGTGTTGCATTCTAAAATTTAGTGCAGCAAGTGGATCATAAATATATAGTTGAGAATATATTGGTGGAATATCTTGATCTGGCCTAAGATTACCTACACGATGAAAAATCTGGCCATATATTTTAAAACATGGAAGCCCATGAATCATTGGTTGAACTACATTTGCTGTAAAAGAAGCAAAAAAAGGCAGGCATTATAATTTCGAATATGTTTTAAAAAATTAGCATTAGCATTACAATCTACATAACTCCCTGTAAACAAATCCTGTAAAGCTTGTGTAATTGGTGAAAGTGGAGGCAAAGCTACCTTACCATTATGGCAACATAGAAAATGTGTTTCATCTGGAAATTTCTTAGCACCACAGTGCTGACAAATTTGATTCATTTCTCCTAAATAATTATAATCTGGAATAGCATTACTTCTCGCTATAGAATACATTCGTCCTTGTCCAACAGCTCTTCTTTCATTTTGGCGACGATTAACATTATCTCGATCGAGCCTATTTCTTTCATTTTGTAAACAATTAATTTCATCTCGCCTAAGTCTATTTCTTTCATTTCGTCTACGATTATTTTCAACACGCCTTATAGCACTTACATCATCTTGTAAATACAAAACTACATCTAGCCTATCATCCATTTCAATGTCATCATTTTCATTAAACATATTTATCAAAGCAACACTAATTATTTCTTTTTTTTTTACTATCTAAAGTTAACAATAAAATAAAAAAACTTAATAACTAAAAAAATCATACTCGAAAAATTAAAAAAAAAATTTTCAAAACAAATATATATAAAGAAACCAAACAAATGCAAAATAAAATTAATTTGCTCTCATCAAAAGTAATACAGGTTTCTTAAGTTTATTTGATAGAAGTTAAGAAAAACCTGCAACCACATCAGCAAAAACTTATTAAAACTTATTTTATTTCTAATAAAAAAAAAAAAATTGCGACAGCGTCATAGTTCATGAGTTGGGAGAAAACATTGAACAAAACACGTAATAAAACTTATTAATGCATTATGTACAATAGAAAACCGGTTATTAACGCGGGTTTATAAATATTTTGCTCCTAACACACTATTATACTGCCGCAACTCCGAGGATATATATACTTATATATATATATATATATATATATATATATATATATATATATATATATATATATATATATATATATATATATATCTATATATATATATATATATATACATATATATATATATATATATATATATATATATATATATACAGAACTATTTATTAGTGAAAACATATGAAAACCAAAATTTTTTTTACAATATATATAGTATATATTTGATAAATAAACCTCTACAATTTCTTTGGTTCAACAACTCGATAATGATTAATAACAACTCTGTAAACATGAATTTTCTAATAATTTAAATCTTAATAAATTATAACAATTAACTACTTATTTAAACAAATAATTACTTATTAAATTTTAAAAGATTTTATATATAAGTAATGTCTACTTAAAAATACTTAATGTCTATTTATACATTAGAAAGATCTACAATTTTGAAAACCTGAAACTTTAAATCTACCTCAAAAAAAACAGATATATATTGAAAAGTATTTTTATTTCTTTTTAAAAATTTAAAAATGCTTTTTAACTTACTCCCTCCAATATTATTATATAATTTATAGTATATATTGATAAATAAACCTCTACAATTTTCTTGGTTTAACAACTTTTTTAAACTTGGTTTAAAAAAATTTCTAATAAATACATATTTAGATACCTTAAAATGAAGCATAACACAACACTCTTTTGACAAATTCCAGAAGAAATTTTCTTAATTTTTTTTTTCCTTATTATTTTTCCTTAGAGAATATATATATGTAGATATAGAGAAATATAAATTAAACTGAAATAAATCGAAAACCTTAATTTATGTATGAGAAAATAACTTGAACTTACTAAAAAAGCGATCAGCTTCTCTAAAACTGCTCTAAAAAATAAAATAAAACTGCTTAAAATGTTTGTTGTACTAAATAAACTATTTTACCAGTCAATTTAGTTCTAACTTAATCTAAAAAATGAAAAATAAATACATATTTAGATACCTTAAAATGAAGAATAACACAACACCCTTTTGACAAATTCCAGAAAAAATTTTTTTTATTTTTCTATTCTCAATTATTTTTGCTAAGAGAAAATACATATAGATATACATAATATATATATATATATATATATATATATATATATATATATATATATATATATATATATATATATATATATATATATATATATATATATATATATATATATATATATATATATATATATATATATATATATATATATATATATATATATATATATATACATAGCAAACAAACAATTATTTAAATTTTTATTTTAAAAAACAAACAACATTAATTCTTCTTGAAAATAAATGTATCAGCTCCAATTTGATTGCTGATTTTACTCGAATGACCGCATGGAATATATAACTGAGCTTAGAAAATTCTAGAGGCAAAGAAATAGTATATTTTACATAATGCAGAACCGTAATTAACAAAACGAACAATAGGCGTAACAATGCGTAACTATGCGCACTATTAATATTCATAGGCTATTCATTATAGGCGGATTAATAACAATAACATAATACGTCTTCTAATGAAAAAAATTAGATAGATGCTTACAGACTCTATCCCAGTGGGCACCCGACGTCAATCCAACGTCGGATTTACGTACGATTTTCATCAGCGATGTCAAAAGACCTATTCCGACGTTGTTCCGATGTCAGTAAAATGACGTCGGGCGATGTCTTTATCTCAACATCCCCTGACGTCGTTTCGATGTATTTTGACGTTGTTCCGACATCTTATAAAAGACGTCCAAAAAACGTCGCAGTACTGACATCGATCCAACGTCGATAAAAAGACGTCGGGCAACGTCATATTATTAACGTACTCCGATGTCTTTTGACGTCTTCCGACGTCAATCCATCGTCCTTAAAACGACGTCGGAACAACGTCGTAAGACATCGCTGATGAAAATTTAATCCAAACCCAACAATATGTGTGCAATTGCGCTCTTCAATAAATATGTGAACTAAGCGTGTTTTTTATTAATGGAAAGAAGTTTGAATAATGGTTGATAAAACATCATGAGGTTTTGTATGATGCACTAGCATAGTTTTTTAACTACTAACATTTTCGAGTATACATTTTTTATAATATATAACTATTCGTTTTAATATTTATATAATATTTAAACAAAATTATTTCTTATCAAAGTAATAATTCCCAAATAGCTACAAGTATAAATTATTAAATAAACATATTTATTTATACGTCGCTGTGGTGTAGTGGTAAGCGCGTAGGATTTAGCTTCTAATAGACCGAGGTTCGATACCTGTCTAAGGCAACGTTTTTTAGTTTTCAAAAAACACGTTGGATTTACATCGGAATGCCGACGTTGCGCGATGTCAGTTTATCCGACGTCAAATAACATTTCCATTTCCACCGTAAACCCAACGTCGATCCGACGTCGAGATCCGACGTCGCTCGACGTTCGTTCGACGTCGAAATGCCCACTGGGATACTTTGGCATCTACTTAAACATACTCTATAGAACCTTTATCCGAATTTTATGAATTTTGTATCTATAATTTTTTTTTTTTATTTTTTTAATTTTTTTAAATTTTTTTATTTGTCATTAAAAAAAAAGAAAACAATGCCGTGTTATATAAACAAAATCTACATGACTGGGGCTAAAAAAAGACAATATTTACCTTATCACTACACCCAGACGTGCTTTTATTAGCAAGCGTGTATAACCATTAAAACTTAAACATAAAACATAAAATTACTTTGTACCATTTAAAAATTATATACAAATACATACAAATACGTTAAGATTAGTTACTAATCTATAATCAAAAGAAAATTGTGAAAACAAAAAAACAAAAAAACAAAAAAAAAACAACAAAAAAAAGCAATCACACTTAAAAACTGAAGATAGCTAATAGGATAATTAAAGAAAGTTTAAATTGGTTAGACTAGTTAATAAGATAGTTGTTAAAAAAGAAGATAAAAGAACCTTAAAAACAATATAATTCATTAACATCGTTAAGAAGCTTTTGTTTGAGTTTTTATTTTAATAGAGATAATGAAGAACACTTTTTCAGCTGGTTATTTAATAAAGTGTTTCATAATTTAGGACCTCTGATAGCAATAGAAAATTTAGTAGCCAACTAGTGTATTTTAGGTTGCTGCTAATTGTAATTTGAAAATCTTGTATGGTACACGTGATTAATTTTATTGAATAATGTATTAAAGTTATAGGAGTTAATTTATGATGTAGTTTGTACATAAAAATAAGAATTTGATAAAGGTTTAACTCAATAACATTGAGTATGTGATGATTTTTGAATAGTTCTTTAGAATGTGCGAATCGACTTGCATTTAAAATAATCCTGACAGCGTGTTTTTGTCTACTAAGCAATTTTTTAACTTTACTTACATTAGAGCTGCACCATGCAATATTTGCATAGTTTATTTAACAATGTATGAGGGAGAAAAATAAGATTTTTAAGCAGTTTTTGTTTACGATTTGCTGAGCTTTGTATAATATGCCAATATTTTTCTAAGTTTTATTTTCAATTGTTTTTAAGTGTTCTCTCCATGTCATACTTTTGTCAAGTATCACTCCTAAAAACTTTAATGATGACTCTCTAACTTTTTTAGAGTTGCTATTGTAATGATCAGGAAGTTTTAATAGAATATTTTCTTTATCGTGAAGTCTATGAAAAAAAGTATACTTAGTTTTATTTAAATTTAAAGCAATTTATTTGCCTTAAGTCATTCCGCTAGATTTAAAAATTCCTTGTTTACTATTTTAAATAAGAGGTTGATATCTCCATTAGAATAAAACAAATTTGTATCATCTGCAAATAAAACTGAGTTTAAAATGTTTGAAAACTTATGGAAATCGTTTGCATAAATAAGAAATAAAAGTGGACCCAGAATTGAGCCTTGGGAGCACCGCAAGTAATAGTCAAGTATTTAGTTTTTATTTCTTCGTGTGTATTATTTTCTATTGTTAAGATAACTTTTAAGCCATTCTAAATATTTGTTTTTAATACGATAACTTTCGAGTTTTTTTATAAGAATTTTATATGGTCTACTGTATCAAAGGCTTTGCTAAGATCTATAAAAACTCCTAGGGTAAACTTACTTTCATCAAAGGCTTTAAATATATCGTGAACAATATTAATAATGGCATGGTCAGTTGAATACCCTGGTTGAAAACCAAATTGTTTGTTAAATAGAGTATTATTTATATTTAGAAAAGTTAAAATTCAGTTATACATAATTCACTCTAAGATGTAGGAGAAGCAAGGAAGTATTGATATTGATCTGTAATTTTCAGGAATAAATATGTCTCCTGACTTGAAAATAGGTATGACCCGTGCAATTTTTAGTTTTTCCGGATAAATGCCTAGTTTTAAAGATAGATTAAAAATATGTAAAAGAGGGATTGTTAAGTACTTTATTGATTTTTTAATTACATAACTACTAAGATTATCAAAACCCACACTTTTGTTTAGTTTTAATAATGATATGGTCAGTTGAATACCCTGGTTAGTAAAAGTATACTGAATCTAAGAGTTCCTTTTCACTAATTTCATAATTTTTCATCTTAGAGGTCATATTAGGAGTGAGGTATGACTCAAAGTTTACTTCAGTAGTTTCTATTTTTGACGCTAAAGTGGAACCAACACTGACAAAATATTGATTAAGTGTTTCAGCAATTAAAGATTTATTTGTAATAGCTTTATTTTTAATGTTTAGTTTTATAGTAAGACTATTTCCGTCATTTTGTTTCGTGCCAATTACTTCCTTAATTGTGTTTCAAGTTTTTTTTGGATCATTTTTATTTTTTATTTAATGCTCAGTATAGTAATAATTCTTTGACTTTTTGATAACCATCTCAAAATCGTTTATAATTTTTGTAATTAGTTTCATTATTGAAAGTTTTTTTTTTTAGAAACTTATTATAAAGTCGTTGCTTTTTTTTCGACCACTTTATAATTCTAGGCGTTATCGATGGACTTAATAATGTTTTTTTTTCACACATTTTGTAACTACAGGAAAAGCCGAACTGTAAAGTTGTTGTAATTTATCAATAAACTTGTCGTATGCCATATCTACGTGTTCAATATCAAGGAGGTCTTCCCAATTTAAATCTGATAAAAGAATATTAAAATTTTCCATGGATTTTTCATTTATATATCGCGTATTTTTTTAACTTTTTGTGCATAAATGTTATCACATTCTTGTGAAATAAGAAATATAAGGAAATGATCTGAAATGTCGCATTTAAATATTCCTGTTTTTATTTTTAATTTTAGTTCATTAGTGACTATTTGATCTATGAGAGTTGCGCTTTCTCTACTTATTCTTGTGAGTTTATTAATTAGTGGAATAAAGCCTTTCTGGTATATGTCGTTAAAGAAACTATATATGCTTGTATTTATATAAGTCATGTTCAGGTCAAGGTTAAAATCACCTATAAATTAAATGCTTTTATTTTCGCTTAATTTATTTTTAATTATGTTTTTAATGTGCTTTTCGAATTGTTTTATTGAGCCGGAAGGTTGTCTGTATAAAACGTTGATGATAATGTTTTTTGTGGTTTTATTTATTATGTCCACATATAGTGATTCAAAATCATAAGATAAAATAATTAGATAAAATGTATAAAAAGGCTTTCATAATAAAAATTAAAAAATAGTAGGTTGAAAAATTATGCTAGATTAAAGAAAATGAGATTAACTTGAACAATAAACAAAATGTGACCTCGCGGTAGAAAAGGGACCACATGGCGGGATCTAGTTTCTGAGAAAATCATGTTTAAACACAGTGACCTGTGGTTTTTAAGTTTTCTGTTTTCATTTGAATTTGGTAGATGGATTATATCAGACTATTAACTGAATTGATTAAATTGGTCAAATTAACGTTCGTTTATTTCTAGTTGAGCTTAACATAGCAATCAACATTTTTATTAAAACTTTTAAATCCCGACAATTGCCGTTTTTAAACTTTAGAATATAAAAAAGCATAACTTTAGTTATCCAGTTGAGCAATTTTAAAGATCTTGGTGTTATTTTGTTCAGTTTAATTAGTTTGCTTCTTTGGTATGAATGATTCATTTCCCATATCTGGCCCCTTTTCTACCGCAAGGTCACAAATACAATAAGATTTTTGTAGTAAGCAAAATTATTTGAAAAGTAGGCTCATCCATTTTTAACACTAGCAGCATATGGTTAACAACAACAAAGCACCAAAATTTAATCTGAGTTAAACACTCCTCATACTTAAGGGGGTGATGCAGTATGCAATTAATGCAATTGTTTGTTATTCTCTATAGACACATTTTTCCTGTACTGCTTATATGTTTATATTTTGATATTTTTGATCTTTAAAAGTTTTTACTGTGCTTCAAATAATTTTCTTTTAATATATCAGTATCAATCTTTTATTTTGGCATTTTCATTATCGAAATCTCCATTTGATTTGTTTTTATAAAAAAGACAAAAGTATCAACACCCCAATCTGCAACGATATACCGGTCCGGCAACGGCCCAGCGCAGGCTGCGGAGCTGGCCCGTATCTGGCTAGCCAGCACTGGGCCAGCGCCGATTTGCTCACTGGCTTTGTCACGGTCCGGCACTGGCTTGCCAGTGCAGGCGCAGTGCTGTTGTTTCAGTGGTCCGCCATTGGCAAGCCAGTGATGGCTTATCAGCGGTCTGCAAATGGCAAACCCGAACTGGTCTAACGCAGGTCCCCAAATGGCTCAGCGGAGCGGGATTAACGATCCATCAAAAAAGCTTTAATAAATATCTAAGGAGCTTTAATAAAAAATATTTTAAAATTATTCAACAAACCATTAATACCCTTATAACTTGTAAAATAACATAAAACCAGGTATAAAGAAATATATTCTATAATTTGAACTAACACATGTACATAATAAAAACATAATCACAACATAAAATACAATATTAATACACGAAAAATATAACTACATTATGAATATGGGAAACAACTTTTAAAACGTTTCTAAAGAAACTATAAGGTAGCAGCATTTAGCATAACTAATTTTTAACATAACTAATTGTTTGAGTCGTTTGAGCAAAAAAGTGGCAAATGATGCAGTAAAAATTCTGCTGAAGTTTTAGGCGCTACTAAAGGTTGTTCTATAACTGCCGATGAAGGTGTAGGCATTAGTACACGATGTTCAAAGTGAGTTTTTTTTATTGATTGTCGAATGGCTCTTTCTTTTCTACCACCATTACGATCACTAGCCCCTGCTAAATAGTGAACCACGGCCTTCTGCACATCACTTTCTGAAGCACCTTTCGTTGGTGGATTTCTTCGCAATGCTCCTGCAAATGTGCATCATAATATAATACGCAGTTATGCCCTGACTTAGTTCACATTATTATAATAACATTTAATATTACTAAATAAACTATTTTCTAAACATTAAGTATTTCTAGTAATTAAAATTTAATATCACAGAATAAGCAATTTTGATGCAGTAAACAACTGTTTCTGAGGTTCATTTGCTAAATTATAGGTGATATTAACAAAAATTAAGTTTCGCTTACTTTCCAGAACTTGTCGGCATTTCAAGTCACAAAAGGTTTTTTTTAGATTTTCACCAAATCCTGACCAATTCATTTGTTTTACTACGTCGTTTTCCATTAGAGAGGAAACCATCCTTCTAACGGCTTCCTTCAGGTCCTGACCGCCCTTTGAAGCAACACCATGCACCTAAACATTAAACCGTCGACATTTAATTGATTATTTCATCTGCATTTTGGCAATATCATAAAAATCATAGAAATAAATAAAAACAGTAACTAGGATGAGGCCAGGTTGCATTTGAAAAAAAAGCATTTTTGATTAGCAAATATATATCTTGCTCAATTTTTATGCTAAAATTTGCTTGAATTAGAGAATTTGCTAATAAAAAAAGGGGAGGCGATCGAAACACGAACCTCCAGGGAGTTCGTGTTTTGATCGGTACAAACCTGAAGATGAAGCAAAACTATAAGTAAGATTAAATTTAGTTATAGATTGTAAAGTATTGCTTACTTCAAATAGATGATAAACTCTCGCATGCAAATATTTTTAATACATAAGATGTTTTTAAGATATCAAATTTTTTGGAGAAATTTATTATTAAGTCAAATTGTACTTACAAGTTTATTAAATAAAAAATTGTCTTTAGTAATAATATCTTCAAGCTGCTGCAGCTGTTTTCGGTCACATACAGGAAGATCAAGAGTTTCAAAAATGTTGCCATCGTCTTGTATCCCACCTTGTGACAAAGTCTGCAACATAGTAGTGTTGTAAGTAGTCTGCTTCTGAAGGTTAGCTACTTCGCTTTTCAGCTCAACTAAAAGAGTAAATATTTTATTTAAAACACTGTTTGATGTTTGTGCAGATGTATGACTAGCTGCTGTAGACAATTCTGTGGCATTCAAACTAGTAGCTGGAATTGACAAGCTAGTCGGAATATTAGGAACAAGGTTGGCTATCACTTGTTCTAACTCTCCTTCTATAAAGGCGCCTGCTGAAACAAATGATATATCTTCTAAATTACGCCGACTGATTGTATGCAATTCTGATGCTGCATGTGTTGAAGTTCGGTAACAAGCAGCAGATGTAGACGTTGCAGATTGCCAACTACTTGTGGTTGCAGGTGTTACAGATTGTTGACTAGCTACATGTGATGTAGATAACTCAGAGCCTCGTTCAATAGCTCTAGTAAATGGCTGTGAAATTTATTCTGGTATGGCTCGTTCACTGATTACAAGAGATGAAGGTGTTAAAGAGCAAGGACAAGACACAGGAAATGGAGGTGCTTTAGGGGCTGGTTTGTGAGATTTAGTTTTCGATCGACTGTTGCTCCCTTCTGCAGAACCTTCCCTTTTCTTAGAAACTTGGCAAAGAGGTTGTTTATTTATTTGCTGAGAATCCTTGTTAGAATACTCATCACTATTATCGTTGTCATCTTTAAGATATTTCTGAATACTAAACACACACAAAAAGGAATAATAAATTACATTAAGTGCAATATATTTATATACGTAGAAATTTCAGTGCACTATTTGTTTTTTAACACAATAACTATTTCGTTTAATTAATTAATATTACTTTATATAATAAATTATTTTACTCTATATAATACTTGAATTTACCGTTTTGTACGTAGTCTTGAAACATCTACATCACTCTGTAAATCTGATGTTATCTCAGCTTTACCAAGTTCAGATCTGGCCTTTGCATACGAATCTGTGATAAAAATTGTAGTAGACTTTAAACAAAATGTTGATTTTGAATCCTGCTGATATATTAATCATTTTATTTAACTCAGAAAATGAAAACAAACATATCTAGAAACATAAAACAAGTCAAGTCAAATTTAATATTTAGGAAACTAATATATCAATGTGTCAGTAATATATATTTGACATTTGTGAACAATACCAATTTATGTTTGCATCCTTTTATTATAATGTCAATGTCAATGATATTATAATAAAACATATAAAACTTGCCTTTGGTCCCTAAAATTCGACAAGAATGTTTAGACCATTTTTCAGATGGTATTTCACAATTTATTGCCGCTTTATTTTTTCTGTCTTGACTGGTATATGGAGGCCAATAACACAACTTGCTGTTGATCAGCCAAGCTGCAGGCACAACTGCAACTGCATCATCCTTCTCCAAGAAGGCAACAATAACATACTTTTCCATAGACATCCTGAAATTGCAGAACATTATAATAAATCTGTTACAAATTCAATTATAATATACCTACAACATAATATAGTATTTTATATGTATGTATATATATATATATATATATATATATATATATATATATATATATATATATATATATATATATATATATATATATATATGTATATATATATATATATATATATATATATATATATATATTTATATATATATATATATATATTATATATATAAATGTGTACCTATATATGTATATATATATATGCATATATATATTTATATATATATATATATATATATATATATATATATATATATATATATATATATATATATATATATATATATATATATATATATATATATATATATAAACAGTAAATAAAAGCTGAAAAGAAAAATAAGACTTACTTTTAAGTAAAACCTTTCTCAATATTTTTCTTCTGTTATTTAAAAATTCTCATTTTATACAGTCAAAAATAAGGAAGTAAAAAAACAATAAAATATTTTATGTTGTAATAAAGTAATTCCACAAGTTCATATAAATGAAGTACTTAGAATACTCATTTTATAAAGTCAAATATAAGGAAGTAAAAAAACATTTAAAAATGTTATGCTGTAATAAGGTAATTCCACAAGTTCATAAAATTGAAGTACTTAGAATACTCATTTTAGGTAGTCAAAAATAAGGAAATAAAAAAATATTTTATACTAGAATAAAATTCCAGAAAGTTCAAATAATTGAAATACTATTTAAGTATTTTCAGACATCACATTCATTTAGAATTTATTAGAACAAACACATTAAACATTATTTGTTGCAATAAAATACAATTTAAGTGTTAAACAAGCTATAATGCAATGATATATATATATATATATATATATATATACATATATATATATATATATATATATATATATATATATATATATATATATATATATATATATATATATATATATATATATATATATATATATATATATATATATATATATATGTATATATATATATATATATATATATTTATATATATATATATATATATATATATATATATATATATATATAAATATATGTATATATATATATATATATATATATATATATATATATATATATATATATATATATATATATATATATATATATATAATAATAATATATAGGGTGGTTTTATATATATATATATATATATATATATATATATATATATATAAATATATATATATATATATATATATATATATATATATATATATATATATATATATACATATATATATATATATATATATATATATATATATATATATATATATATATATATATGTCTGATTTGTCTAAAAGCAGTTATTACTTGCACCTATTATTTATATACCTAAAAACTTTTATTACTTGCACTTATGATTTATAACTGAAAATAGCATTACTTGCACTTTATATGATTAATTGATTATAATTATAATATCTAAAAACAATATTCAACATTACATAGATTTTAATTATTTATTCTAATAAAATTATTGCATTAATTTGTTTACTTGAACACATTGATTTTGTTTTGAATATAATAATAAATGCTCAAATCATTTAAAAACATTTTTTTTCGATTGAACAAAATTTCATTGCACAAATGTTAAAATTGCATCATAGGAATGACAGCATAATCATTATCAATTGGTAGGCGAACATATTTTCTTTTAATTTCTGTTGGTGAACAGTATAGCAATTCGTTTTCCAAGCAAGAAACTTTAAAAGTATTCACCTTCATAGAACAGCATGGGTATGTAAAAAAATCTTCAAGTTTTTTAAACTGTTTATACAAAATAAAGGACTGCTCAGCTGTTTTTACAATATTCTGCACAATAATTACTTTGCCATTGTTCAAGCTAAAACAGTTATCTCCATCTGTAATTTTTATGCACCAACGCTTGGTAAACAATTCCTTGTACTGAGCACATACTTTCAACGATTTGACGACTGGCCCATTATAATGCTCCTTCTTAAAGTATGTACTATTATGCTCACTTTCGTTTTTTTGTTTTTGTTGAATTGCTCTCTTCTCACCAAGTCTTCGAACTATTTGCTGCAAAGGCAAGTGAGGCTTCCGAACGAGTTTCTTTAACTGAGATAAATAATTCTCAAATGGAAATGATGAAATATTGTCCAGAGGACCAAATTTTTTGGCATCATTTGACAAATGTACCAGCCCATGCATATTATATGTAATAACTTCTTTGCCATAAACCTCCGAGACATGCTCTACAAATAGCAATAACAAACTATGCGCATACGAAGCATATTTCTTGCATAGAAATTCACTTAGCAAGATGCTCATAGCAACAGATAAATGCATAAAGTTATTATAGAGTGGAGGTGAAAGAATCCCATCAAAGCAAACCATGCCTGTATAAGGCAATAGTTGCCTAAATTCTGTTGCTTTCCAACGTTCAAATTCATGAAATGGCCGTGGCTTACGCGCAAATTCCGATGGAATGTAAGGTCTCATGTCAAACAATTTTTCTGATAGATCTTTGACTACACATGGGCCAAGTCTGGTGGCTAAAGGTCCCTTGAGCCACATAAAAACCATTTTCTTTATTACGCCAAGACAAACTAAATGCACGTAGTCTGCAGGTACCTGTGATATCATTCCTATTGACGGAATAGCAACAAGTGGGCTTTTTCCATAATGATGTTTCTGATCTTTCATTTCTAGAAATGATGAGTCTGTTCTAAGAGCTGCTGCTGTTTCCGGAAAAGTTGTACGCCCGGCATAAAAACCATGTTGTACACATTAATCACATCCATGATATGCACTGTGACCCTTAATACATTTAATAAAAGCTCGCGCTGGGGTGTCACAAACCAGAGCAGAAATTTTTATTTCATAACACACATTGTTAAATATGATTCCTGTTTCCTGAAGGTCTTTTATTTCCTCAACAAAGTCTTTCAAAAATGCATTAATATCAGTCGGCTTGCTATTTCCACAGTATAATGCAACTGTAAACGGCTCCCTATTTGTTTAAACCACACCATCAAAATGTTCCATTAAACACAGAGTTGGCCACAACTGTCTCTTTGAACTTTTAAATAATGGCAATCCATCAATATTGAATTGTAACATAATTATCTGATTCACTGTCGTACCTTTAGCAACTAACTGTGACAATCTATTAACAATCCCTTGCTTTATGCCAAAATAACAATATGAACTGGCACGTACCTCTTTCTTGTAGATTTCAGACTGCATTACTGTTTTTGGACTTTTTGGCAAATCAGGGCAAATTTTTCATAAAATAGTCAGCAAAGCAGCTAACGCAGTAAGTGTAATATTAAAAGAACATGACCATGATGCCAAATCTGTTACAAGTTCTTACATCATACTGAACTGAGAGCTTTGGTCAGATTCAGAATCGCTCATAATGGCATTTTCAACTTCGTCATATTCATCAACATCACCCAAAGGTGATGCAAAATTCTCTGATGTCTCACTGCAAATGTTAAATAAAGGGTTGAATAAAGGAGTTTGGCTGCTTAATTTAGTAACCGGAACCACTAATGTTTCAGACAATTGAGGTGATAAGCTTGCTGTAGCCCATTTCTCTCTAACATTATTATTACGCTTTTCAGTGTCAATTATTTCAGTTAAAATATGTTGCATTTCGCCTCGAATCTTTCTTCTTTTTGTCCAGTAACTCATTGCTAAAACTGCCTAAAAGTAGCATAACTTTCAGCAAACAGCAAACAAAATAAAAAAATGAAATTATTTATTTTTTACAGTAATGGTTTACCTTAAGATTATTTGCTTGAAAAGTTTTTCACCAATTTGGATCCAAAGGGTTCTATTCAGCACTCAATATCACAAGGACTACAAAATCAATCACACACTAAATATTTACATAAAAATAATCAATTTGTTTGTGTGAAACTATTATATATAATAGTTTGATTATACATACATACATATATATATATATATATATATATATATATATATATATATATATATATATATATATATATATATATATATATATATATATATATATATATATATATATATATATATATATATAAATATATATATATATATATATATATATATATATATATATATATATATATATATATATATATATATACATATATATATATATATATATATATATATATATATATATATATTATATATATATATATATATATATATATATATATATATATATATATATATATATATATATATATATATATATATATATATATATATAATATGATTTATAATTTTATATATTTATATATATACATATATTTTTTTGGTAATTGTTATATCCATATTTCCACACTAGTGTGGTTAGGAGTGTTCTTTAAAATGACATAAATGCCGTTATGAAACAGTTGAAGCACTGTTTTACAACTGAATGCCCTTCCTGATGTTAACATGAGGCATGTTGTACTGGATTACATGTTATTAGTAGCAGGATAACCTGACTTGACATAAGGATAACCTGACCTGACTGTGCATATAATATTGTTATTATATATACTTTTAATTGAAGCTGATATGATATATGAAACTGAACAACTAAACTGATACTACTATTAGTAGTATCAGTTTAACAGTTTAGTAGTTCGGTTATCAGCTTCATATATTCTATCAGCTTTAATTAAAAATATATATAATAAATATATTATATATATTTATATATAAATATATATTTTTTGTAGTACTAAAATATTAAAAAGTAATCCAAATACAAAACAACTAAATTTTTTTTTTTTTTTTTTCTATTGTACAGATTACAAACCTGTAATAAATATATATATATATATAAATATATATATATATATATATATATATATATATATATATATATATATATATATATATATATATATATATATATATATATATTATATATATATAAATTCATATATATATATTCTTGCGGCGAAAAAACCACGCGATCATTGCGTAATTAAAAGCAAAAATATCTACCATTATGATATGGGGGCAAACAAATGCGCTGATTTCATGAAAATGTCTTATGATTATCAAGAAAAAAAATCTAAAAAAGCTGCTGAACGTTACCAGAGCAATATTTAGCGTTATATTGAAATAAATCTGTACAAATGCGTAAAGGAATCATGGAATTCAATTAATTCATCATTTTGAAATTATTGCACAGTTTACAGATGTAGTCAATAAATAAAACAAAAATATTACATATTGATATTCTAATAACATTTAAAAATTCTATGTTTTGCTTAAAATTTTCCTCAGTGTAATATTTATTCCTCACGTTTTTAATATATGTGAAATAAATGTTATAAATAAAAAATATTTTTTACAGTATAATAATGAAATGATCAAAATTACTAATTACAACAACTTGAATTATAACATCGTAACAATATTTATAAAGTTTTTTAGTAAATAGTATGAGGATTAACAATATTATGTCTTGGCTTTTAAAAAATAACATAAATGACTTTTTATCTTCATTCACGAAGGTACTCTCTAAAACAGCAGAAACTCTACTAAAGAAAATAGAACCAATTTATGCTGAAAGCATTTACAAATTAATGATTTATGTATCATGTTAACATGAAAAATAAAAATTTAATTAAAAATATAACTAAATAAATAGTAAAGAAGAAACTTACTTTGTAAGATTGTTTTTGTGACCTAAGAACAATTCGAAAGATTAAAAATGACAACATTAAAAGTATGTTTTACTTTAAAACATGTCTATTCTTGCCTATTAGTAAATGATTAGAAGTAACGAGTTTAAGTAAAAAAAATCTAATAATCATTTGTAGCAAAAGGCACCAACGAGAAGGTAAGTAAATTTGTCTATCAACACAAAGCATCACAACAATAACATCACTATAATAACACAATAAAACAAAATAAAATTATACACATAATGACTTACAAGTGAATCAACACCGCACTAGAGGTTGAAACAGAACACAAACACACTTATTATGTCTAAAGGGTGAGCCAACACGACACCAGAGGTCAACACAGAACATAAACACATATATATTGACTTATGAGTGAGCCAACATACACATAATCACTTACCTAGACAATGCTGCATTATTTTTAAACTACCATCATTTTCAGCTAAGTTAACTTGTTGTTTCATGTTGGTTCAAGACACTAACATTTTCCACTCCAGTCAACGAATTGTCAGTACTTATTTGTTCACTGACTTGAATAACTTGAGATTTATTGCAATGACTTTTTTGTACATAATATTCTAAAAAAATATAAGCATGTTTGAGGTATATAGTAAATACAAAATTTGTGCTTAACAAGCTATTGAACATTAATTTATTTGAAAATAAAAACAATAAACACATGATTTATAAATGCTTGTTTTAATGCATTAATATTTTTATATACAATTTATTTTTGTTATGCATCAATGCATAACAAAAATAAATTGTAACTATTACATAAACAGTTTTTACAAAAACATTTTAAACAACAAGAAAAACTATATTATATAGTTTATCTTGTTGTTTATACAGTACATACCAATACTATATAGTATATACTAATTGAATTGTTTAATCTATTTATTCTCCTTTCATTTCACATAACAATTGGTTATGTTGGAGGGATGATTTCACTATACATTTTTTTAGCACCTAACATATTTACTGAATGAACATAGTCAACATGCTTTTCAAAACTTTGAAAAGCATCTAGACTATGTTCTTTTTTTTCCTAAAAGAGAAACATACTTACAATAAATAAAAATATATAGACGAAAAAAACTAAATAAGTTCAAGAAAAATTAGTGCTCAAATATTTTGACGATTCAAATACAAAACTTGCCAGATACAAAATGTTTTGAGCATACTTAGACATGTTTTGCGACCAAAGTTTGTTTTTGCAAGATGAATCAGTTCTATATAAAGCATAAAGCCCCAATTTTCTTCTCTTTTGGATCAGGAAGCAAAATATAAAAAATCAAGTTCGGATGACTATTAACATTAATTGAACAATCAAAAACACATTTCTCCATTTTCAAGCGCTTTGTTTGCCCCCATACCATAATGGTAGCCGTTTAGTTAGTTAGAGTGACGTCACGTTCGCCGCAAGAATATATATATATATATATATATATATATATATATATATATATATATATATATATATATATATATATATATATATAACATAATATTATATACAATGTTTTATATATATAAATATATATAATATCATTATTATATATTGATATCAGACTATATCTGTAATTGTAGATTTCCTCAAATATTAACTAATTAAATGTTATAAATATTAATATGACATGCTTCCTTTAGCCGATCGACCACACGACAAATATACATGCACTGTAAATGGGTACTGGTGTACCTTTGCAATACCGCCTACAGTTTACCAGCGCTGGTGCGCCTATATAGGGCCTATGTAAGGCCAACGATGGCATACCAGCGCTGGAGAACCGTTATCGGCGTAACTATGGTCCAGACATGTCTAACCAGCACTGGCGCGCCTGGTATAGTTTAGTGTTGGACCTTAATTGGTACGCCAGAGCTGGCCAGCCAGCAACGGACCGATTGAGTGCTGCTGACTGGGACAATGTGTCAATGTAAAAATAAGAACAATATACATAAACAGTTATACAAACATAATATTAGGATTTGAGTGAGAATTGAGTTTATTAAAACACTTGTGATTTTTTTCTCATATTCGACTAATCTGTTTGAAATCAATCTATACACAAAATAAAGAACAATTAAAAAACTCTAAAAATTTCCTAATTTTGAAAAGAAAAACAGAAACAACAACAATAAATCAAATGAAAGTTTAAAATAAAAACTAATATAATTAAAAGAATTGAACATAAACATAACTTTTTGAATACATTTCATTGCCACTCAATAGCATCTCATCCCGTGGGCAAAACGATGTCCGTAGGACGTCCGCAAGAGATCCATTTGGTCCTTGGGACGTTTAACTAGACAACCTCGGGACGTCCTCCAGACGTACCAAATAAAGCGCTTTTCGTCCGTCCAACGGGGACTTAAAGGGACGTACTACAGACGACCTTGAAGGACGTCTAAAGCACGTCCTACGGATGTATTTCGGTTCATTCTTGCAGTTTAAAATATTTGTTGGCTAAACTCATTTTAAACATCAGATTTTGCTTAAATTTTAAAATACCCTTAAGAGTAAGACTTACATGAGTTATAACCCATACTTTTTACATTTAAATGACTTAATGAATTATAAGTGCTACTTTAATAAAAGTATTATATATTATTATCCAGTATTAAATACTTTAATTATATATAACTTTACAATGCTAAATATAATATAATAATATATAATACTGCATTAGTACAAAACATTCATTCTCATAAAGAATTGTTTTAGATTTTGTTGGTTGTGTATACATGCACTAAAATAAGTAAAATTAAAAAGTGCGTTCTGAATTTGAAAAATGTATTTACAAAATCAAAAAACAAAGCAATCATAAATAATCTTGCTAGTCTGTTTTGAAGCCACAAAGAACGAACGACTTTTATATGAGAAGGACCATATATCTATTATGTATCAACAGGTTTCCGACTTCTAATTGCTTTGTTTCGAATGGCTCGTTTCAAAATATCACCAATATGATAATCTAACCAATCTTTACAATAATCTTCCTTGCTGCTATTAAGTAGAGCACCTACAACACTAAATATTCAAAAAATAGTCACAAGAAAATGAGAAACAACAAAACTACTAAATCACAGAGCTAAATACAAACATTAGTTTTTGTATTATGTCAATAAAAATATGTATAGCTTTCTAAAGGTGCAAGAAACTGAATTAAAATGGTTTTTAAAGTCATTAAGCACGCTTTTTGATCACTGATAGTTGTCTTGTGCTATGATGACTGATAGCATTTTTTAAAATAGAAGCATAAGGGCAAAAGTGGCCTTAACCTTAAAATACTGGTAGCGTAATTTATGCTCAAAAATAATTTAAATAAGTATTATTAACTATTACATTTACATACCTGTTAAACACAAACAGTGAAGTGTCTTTGAAAAAGACTGCATGTTTTTTAAACCATACAGCCTAAAGCTATCCTGTATTTCTCGTGACATTATTGCATCAAGAGCAAGCCTAGTGATGTTATTGCGTCTTTTCCACCTATTTCTTTTATCTGGTTTTTCTAAAGGAATTAAGCAATACAAAAACTAAATCAATATATTTAATCAAAAACTTTATGTTTTTTTTTGCATGTTTTTGAAGCTATTCATACATAATAAAGTTTATTTTTTATAAGAATTTCATTTAAGCTTGATACTAAAAATAATTTTTGAATCTTAATATATTTTGTAAATCTTAAACTATTAAACGAACTTGTATAAAAATTTATAAATCTGCAAGTATTTAAGATAGCTGTAACTTTATGTAAGTGTTTAAAATAACCTTCTTTTGAAGATATACATTGTCTTTGAGTTTAGTCTCCTCTCCTCAAATTCTTTAATGCTTCAAAGCACTTCTAAACTGCCTGAAATTTTATTGGCCGCCATATCATTATCTTATTGCAATCCAAGTGTTTCAGAAATGTCTTTTTCTTTTCTAATTTTGCTAGTCGCATAAGCACAGTGTATTGAAATTCTATAAGGGAATAAACATTAAAAAAGTAACCTAATAATTCAGTTTCATGATTAAAAGAACTAAAGTATTAGGTTAAGGATGCCTTTTATCATACCATGATCAAAGGCATCATTATAAGGTAGATAAAATCCAGAAGGCTGTCGAATCTATAATAAGTATGGGGCCACCGAGTTTATTATAGAGTAGCGGAAATTGCAGGAAAATTGTTTAGAGGGTGTTGCTGCAAGAAATTAAAATACTAACCAACTGAATTTACTTTCTCAGCGTTTATTTTATTTTTTTAATATCATCTAAACCCCAGACAACAAGTAGTTTGCCTATTCTACGTCATCTCTATTAGCAACCTGAAGGTAAACAAACATTACATAGAATAATCGCAGGTAATTTTTGTTGATGTTATCGGATTTATCGAAATAGACTTTCTTGTGGGTGATGGACATGTTGAAAAGAACTTTTAAGAAATGGTTTTTAAAATAAATATTAAAAAATCTTTATATATTGGAACAAATTAAAGGAAACTTGACAAAAAAAAAAGAAAGAAAAAATACATGATATAATTTTTCACTTTTTGAGCTATTCATTGGTGTATGGAAGTGTGGAAATAAAGGTACTTTCAACTCATTAATCTTTATACAGCGTTATGGAAGTGAACAAAATAAAATGCAATAAGTTATATTTTATTTTGTTAACAAAATTAAAAACAAAATGCTCTTGGAACAACATTAATAATCTTCTATATTTTTCTAGTCTTATGTTGCTGTCTTTGTTCATCTTGGAGTTGAAACAGGGTTATAATCACAATTACAAAAACTGAAATAAAAAAATGCCTACTCGTCTGTTTTTTGTTAAGAAAACTTATAAAAAAACAAACAAGTAGGCAATTTATACAATTTTATAAAAAAATAACAAATAATAATAATTTTTATGTCTGATGGTGATGGAAAAATAATCTTATAAATAATGATGTCAGATGCGTAACCAGTATATATCCACTTAAAAAAAATTTAAATGTTTTTCTAATGAAATTTTGTTTTTAACATTATTTAATTGTTGACTCTTATTCTTTTATTTATTTAAATTTTTCAGAAAATAGACATACAATAATTTTGAATAAGAATACAATATACACAATATATACAAAATTAAATGCCAAAAATGTTTCATTTTGTTTTCCAAACTATTTAAAGACCTTCTAGAAGTGGAATTACAATGTAACTACTCTTGTATGGTAAACTCGCACATTTTCTGATCAAGTCAGATTTCTGTTTTCTGCAATAAACAAAAAGGGCATTTTTTTGAACATTATAAATGTTTATTTCTTTTGAATCAATATAACAATGGAAAAGGATTCCTGATGTAATTCATTACAAAACTGGCATCTGTAACTTCCATCAGATCTTTTTTCAGTAATATATTGTTAAGCAAAAAGCAGGTATTCTTAAATCCTACATTGATTTTTGATGCGAAAACCTCTTTTAAATAAGATACATCTTTACGCTCACTAAGCCTAATGCAATATGGGAAACTGGGTTATGCTTACCACGTACAAGACGCTTTAACTTTTGTAAAAAAATTTCAAACTAGAATGCAGACACATCATATATGTTGGAGCTAAAATGCTCAACATCGTAAGTGATGTGTAATAATGAATGTACATTATAAACAACAAAAGTGTTACCATAATGTTGTTTTGCATTATTTAAGAAATAATAATTTAGTTCTTTAGCTGGATACAAATCATCAAGACACTTGACACTCTTTTCACACAACATTCTAATGGCCAGAGATAAATTTAAAAAATGTTTAAAACATTCCTTGCTGAGAATATCTTTTAAAACAATTGTCCAATTCTGAAAGAGATCTTGGTTGACGAACAAAGTCAGTTGGCATTTTACCATTTAAAGCAACTAAACAGTTAGACAAAACATTTAGCTGCCCAGAAGATAGATACCCTTCAAATTCACCTTTAAATGTGCCTTTATAACAATGAACAGTAAGTAACCCGTAATACGGGTTGTTAGTAAATAAAAATAAAAAAAAAACCGCGTATAGAAAAGCATAGAAACTACTTTAAAATAGAAATGCCTAAAAAATGTAGTAAGTCGACTATTAACTTCTATTAAATTAGCGTATTAATATTATCAGATATAAAATTTGTCTCATGACTTCAAGACAAACCAGATGAATGTAATCAAGTGAAAAATATTTTATTATAATAAACGGCAGTTCAACAAGAGGTGACTGATTTAATTGTTGACGTTTACCTTTGTTGAAAGGCTCACAATATTTGTTATCCCGAAACAACTCATTCGTACGTAAAACAACTTTATCATCTTGGTCATTAATCTCCATTCAATGATTTTTTCTTAAACGTTTTATGGTACATTTCTCACGTAAAAAATTATCCTGTGTGTTGTACTATACCTTTTAACATAGATCTAGAAGGTGGATCACATGTAAAACAAAATATAGATATCTCATAATTATTGTTATTTATTTGAATAGGTTTAGCAACTAGTTCTTTTAACTCTTTTATGAAATAAAACATGAAAAACTCCAAAATGGACCAAAATTGGCTAAAGTTAATAGGAACTTGATTTCCATAATGAGATCCCAACAATAATTATTTTCAGATTTGTTATTTCTGAATTATAATTATAAAGAGTTAAAAGTCTTTCTAAATTGCCTTTTATGCCAAAATAAATATATTCTCCATTATTATTTTGCTATTGAATAATATTTAATTTTTTTGTGCCTAATAACGTACGGCAATCTTTTGGCAAAAAACAACCTTTTTTGATAAAATTTCTGATCAAATCATTAACTCATTGTCTTGTCAAAGAGTGTTTTAAAGCCAAAAAATTTTATATCTCTCCAAAGTTTTTTGTCAAATTGATATTCACCATCCAATATGGAACTGATTGAGCTATTTTCAGAAACTAAATTTGAACACAGACCATAATAATTTTCAAAATCAGCATCATTAGCATTATTTGTTTGTGAAGAAACACCTTCAGACTCAGATAAATTGTATTGAAGAGGAAATGTATTATCTGAACACAATTCATTCGCATTTGCTAAATCAGGATTTCCAGCTTTTTGTGACAAAAAAAATGAGATTCAGATACGTTACTTGCATCACACTTTATATTATTCTGATTAACAAAAGGTTCAAAAACACTGTTATCACCTTCTGATCCAACTTCATTTGACAATATAACAGAATTACAGAATTATTTTGCTTACGCCAATAAACATAAGATATATTTGAAATTCTCAAAAAATATTTGACAAATTTGTTAATGACAAATAAGGCCAAAAAATAAAAAAATTATGAAAAATGCTTCTAACTTAATATGTGAAAAGATAGTCCTCAGTTTAAAATGAATTATTATAGCAGCTGCTTATTATAAGTAGCTGCTATAATAATTAATGGTTTGCTAATAAGCCTTATTATTCGGTTAGCTTATAAGCAAACCGGAAACAGTTATCTTATCAAAAAGCTGAAAACTGTACAACTTAAGGAGTAAAAAATTAGAAATGTATGAATATATTTTTACAAATAGCTTACAGTCCACATTGAAATATATTCTTGAATATATTTCAATACACATTGAATATATTCTTATGTAGACTACATATAAAACTACATAAGCTAAACTAATATAAACTAGTACAAACTACATAAACTATTCTTATTATTTATTATTAAGAATAGTAAGTATGTCTCTTATCAACAAGAATAACCTATATGTACTCTTTGTGGAATATAAATGTTTATATTTTAAGTAGTCAACGTATAGGCTACATATACATATACAGTTCTTTATTAAAATTTATATTGGTATTTTTACAAATAAATATTAAGAATAGCTATTAATATTCTATGTAAGTATATATTCTTTATTCATGGTCTGTAGACTGTAAGCTATATGTACTACATATTATTAAATATTATGTAGTCTAGTTAGAATATATATATATTTATGTTCTGCGTTGACTATATATATGCGTTATTCTAATTAAATGTTTCTCTAAATTAATTAGAATAACGAATTAATTGGTTTAATTCTATATAGATTACACATTGTTCTTATTAATTATTATTAAGAACAAGAGATATGTAATCTATATAGCAATAATAAAGCAATACAGACCACATATCTTGTAATCCAATTAAGAAGAATATCCAATATGTAGTCTATGTAGATATAGTCTTTATATTGCTAAACATAGCTAACATATTGGGTATATATTATTAATACTATAAGCTATATATTGCTCTATATAGCAGCTACATGTATATTCGGCTTTAAATAGCAGTTAAAATATAAATTATTAATATTTAAAAAAAAGAATTAATAAAATTTACCTTGCATTTTTCGCTATATCAATTTTTCTTTAATTTTTGTCAACATGATAAATCTATTTAAGTAAAACAAAATGTTAAGTTTTAAGCAGCACAATTAGAAAAACCTTTAACTTTCAAAAACCTGTTATAAAAGAGATAGGTCGGTGCATTTAAGTTCGTTACGTTATGTAAATAGGACATCCTGGGCATGTCCTTTTTCATAATAATTAATTAGAAGACAAAAAGACATCCTTAGGACGTTACATTTATCTACCGGGAAGGACCCCCTTAAAAAGTAACGTGTTTCGGACAACGCATGTTCACTGGTATATTAACTAATTTAATGAGGTAAAAATTCAGACACAAGTTCAATGATTTACAAGAGGGAGGTGAAATGAAGAATTTTTTATTATCTTCAAGTAAATATATAACTAATTAATTAACAGTTCTTTAATTTCTATCATTATCACACAATTACATTTTCACACTATCTAATTATAATTGATGAATTAGGCAGTATCTATTAATTTAGGTGCAAGGTTAGTGATTTACTAGTGGGGAGGTGATAATTCAGACAAATACAAAAGTATTTGTAGAGTATTTCGAGTAATCAAATGACTAATTAATTTACAATTGCATAATTTCTTTCATCATCACGCAATACAATTACCACTATCTTACATTGATTGATTTACTAGGGGTGATATGAAATTTAGGCGGAAGTTTAGTGATTTAGGAGAAAGGTGACAATTCAGGAAGATTTAAAAGTAGCTGTAGATGTGTGACTAATTATTTATAGTTGTATAATTTCTATCACTATCAATAAATAACATTATCACAACATCAATTTGCATGTTCGCGCCGTCTCAAATCGAGCGATTGTTTTTGACTATTATCAATCTTTCTTATAAACTTTTCTTATATTACCTCTCAAAAATATGAAGTTGAAATATCAAAAGAAACTAAGCAAACTTTAGTTTCTCGAATTCTTGTACTTAAAGCGTCTTTCTCGTTTTTTATGTTTATGTTTATGTCAATACGGACGTTTTAGATACATCTCTAACAGCTATAACCTGAAAGCGTAACCTCGTTTTGAGTTTTCAATTAGGGGATGTAATAATTCAGGCAGATGTAATAATCTATCACAAAACACTATTATTACGGGTCCTACTAACAGCGAAAAGTCAACTATGGCACGTCAACTACTACAATACGGTAAATATCCCGACGCAGAAATGTTATTTATTATTCAAATGAGAGAACCTAGCGAAGCTCAACAAAAAACATAGAGAGAAGTTAATTATTATGCAAAAACAATTTGGAAGCTTATAATATTTTAACGGTAGATAGTCCCAAAAATTTAGACACTGTCATTCAACGTGCAATCAGTTTTTTTAAAGACAAATACGGTATTCAAAATAGCGATCATCGATTATTAAAAACTATTTTGATGTTTGACTATATTAGCGCTTTCTGTCATCATCGTGGTGTAGGTACCATTACCGTATTTCACGCTGTTTCTTCTAAAGCTACTCAAGGTTGGAAAAACTTGGTTTTTCATTGCAAATGCATCATATCATTTGACAACAACAGCGAAATTGAAAAATTATTCAAAAACGATTTTCTATCTGTCGGCAAAATGAATCACGTTGTTAGTGATTTGCTCAACAAAGAAACATCTAGTCAGCACGGTCATTTAGCATTTTTTAAAAGAAATTGTTCTGTAGCTAGATTGAGAACTCAAATTACTAATTTTAAAGAACAAAAATTATTTATACTAGTTGACGCCCAAGGCAAAATAGATTTTAATTATAACAGAATGAGCGTAAACAAAAAAATGTCACTTTTCAATCGTTTCCGTATGTCAAAGATCATAAAGATTATTATTATCTGAAATCACATCATAACAATTTTTCTCAATAGAAAGAGAAGGAGAATCAGATCAACGACGAAAAGAAAATGGATATAAATAAAGAAAAAGAAAATCAAAGCAAAAATAGAAAATGGAGCGATAGCGAAAGAGCAGCACTTTTAATCGAAGAAATTAAAAGAAGAAAACGTAATGAACTGTGCGACTCTTCAGACTTAGATTCTGGAAACGAATCAAGCGATTCTGGAAACGAATCAAGCGATTCAGAATAATTGGGACAGCAAAGAACCGTTGCAACTTTTACATAGCGATTACGAAGCTTGCAATCTCAAAACAACAAAGCGAAAAGACATGAGACAAAAATTAGCTGTACGTAGTCATAATTTTGTAAAAATCGAACTTTTATCCGATCACGAAAGAACGCAAATCAAAAACGCTTTTCAAGATTACGTTTGTTTAGAAATTAAACTGTTTGTTAAAGAAACTTTGTATCCGTATCCTAAATTTAACGAAAACGGAAAAGTTATTTTAAAAAAAGAAAAAATGTAAGATAAAAATAAAGCTATATCAGATTTTGTTTACAAAAAATACAACCTTTTAAAAGAATATTTTGACTCTACTTGTTTTAAACTTTATCACGAAATTATAAACTATTACTCTAACAAATTAACTTCATTTGGCACGCTACAACTTACAAAAACTGTTTTCGATATGTTAAGACAGCAACTTGATATTGTCAATAGATTTATATTACTTTGAAGATAAAATTGTATTATTTTGAAAAAATAATACAATTTTATCTTCAAAGTTGTTGTCGCAAAACGCTTACAATACTGACGTTTATAAAAAATTCAGATTGCAAACGGAAGAAGAAGAAAATCATGAAACTGGAGGGAATTCCTACATAGCTCCAGAAGGTTCAAACAAAACTGATACTTCAAATATAATTGAAAAATACGATTTACCTTCTTCCCTCGTCTATGCAGATCCGTTAACAGCAGACGCTCAGTTTCAAGGCGAAATACGCTTTCAACAGGAAATTAACAAATTGTTATCCGTCTAAACAATGCTGAACGGTGATTTGTCAACTTCACTCACAACGATCAAGAAAAATGAAAAACGTCTGTGGTGACGCTTACGCTTTTAGCAAATTAATCAGACAAAATAAATATAACGAATTTAACGCGCAAATTGATCAAAGAAACATAAGCGAAACTTTACGAATGATGAGAAATTTAAAAAAATACACACCTCAAGAAAATAATAACCCTTTTAATCCCATGCCTCCTAATTCCGTACAATCGAGTTAAATAATTTATCTCAACGATCTACCTTGAACAACATTTAACAAACTAACAGAAAAATATACGTTTTAACTCCCATTTCACAATCTTTAACTTTTTACAAAAAACCTAACGAAGCCGAAATAGCAAAACTTATGGGAAATTTAGCTAGACAAAAAATAAGCGATTTGGGTCGTCATCTGTTAGACATGTGCAAAAATCAAGTCAATCATACATTTGGTTCTCATCGGATTTCTTTACGCATTTAATAACCTAGAAGCAAAGCTACAACTTTGAATAATTTAAAAACATACATTCATTATTTATCTAACGTGATTGACGTCGAAGAACCGTTAGCTACTGTTGTCAACAACGTTTCCAACATTTCTTACAAATTAATAAAAGATCCCAAGCAATATTCTTATTACGCAAACAATTTTTTAACTCTGTTTGTTTCGCCTCACAGCATGAGCAGTTTAAGAATGGTTGCCGATTACTATCAAATCAAACATCTCACTTTTGCTAAATTGTGGAATTAAATAAGAGATTATAACAAAATTATAACAAGAGATTATAACAATGGAAACAACCATTAAACAAAAAAACGATAATCAAAATGATAATGGTAATGGGTACTTTATATAGTTCACAACTCTCTCGTTTAGATAATATTTTAACTTTAAAAAAAATGTTTTGAAACTAATTCAAACAATTTTATTGACATTGAGAGTTTTGCAACAACTTTAAAATCAGCTACCAAATTAAAACCGATCATTTTGTTTCTTGACCCGGAAATCGATTTAGTTTTTCCAAACACACATATTACCAAACTACCACCTTTTACACCTCAATCTTTATTGCCTACACCCAAATCTATGTTGTATACTTCAAAAGAATATACTCCTAAAGAAGAGAAAAAACCAATAGAAAGAAACAGACGAAGAAGAACCAGTAGGAGCTACCGCTCTACCTACCGAAGCAACTCCTATTACTTCTTTTACTCTGGTAGAAAGTTTGACAACTCCTGTTCATCGTTATTTCACTCGTAAAAAAAAATATTCTGCAAGAAAATATGTAGAAGACGTTAAAAAAAAAAGGCGACGCGTTAAAATCGATAAACTTTTCGTAAATCTTTGTCTAGTCGTTTATTTGGTTTGACCTAATTGCCAAAAATAAGAAAATGAATGTCGCAAACAAACACTTTAAATAAAATGCTAGAGGTTTAAAATTTTATTAAAAAATTAAAACGTTATTAGAAAATTCAGTTTACGCAAAATGGGATGGAATAATAACGGCTTAGTCGCATCAAACGCAACTTTTTAAAAAAACAGCAAATGCCAACGTTAAAAATCAAGCTCTAAGAAAGCCTTACATTTATGAAACTCATCAATTATCTTACAAAAAACTTCATCAATACTCTCAAGCCGATTTGGCAGACATGAAAAAATTTAATTTTAATACTGGTTATCGTCCCGATTATTGTTTAGTCGTAGTCGATGGCGTTTCAGGAAATGTATATTTAAGAGTTATGAAAAAAAACTATATATATATATATATATATATATATATATATATATATATATATATATATATATATATATATATATATATATATATATATATATATATATATATATATATATATATATATATATATGAATATATATATATATATAAATATATATAAATATACATGTATATATATATATATATATATATATATATATATATATATACTGTTATTGTTCGGAGAGTGTTATATGTACATGACGTAACATTTTCGCGTTGTCATCGAAATGTCAAAGCAATTAATTTATGCGGAAGTACATTAAATTTAATTGTTTTTTAAAAAATTTTTAAAAAACCGCAATTATAACGACTAGAAAGTTTTTTTTAATTAGTGGTGTTTTTGTTATTGATTTAATAAAAAACATTTTTTAAACATGCGTAAATGTTACTACATCGACTATCTTATAGCCTGACTCGCAACGGAGTGCTGCTACATCGACTGACAAATAGCCTGACTCGCAACGGAGTGCTGCTACATCGACTGACAAATAGCCTGACTCGCAACGGAGTGCTGCTACATCGACTGACAAATAGCCTGACTCGCAAGGGAATGCTGCTACATCGACTGACAAATAGCCTGACTCGCAAGGGAGTGCTGCTACAACGACTGACAAATAGCCTGACTCGCAAGAGAGTGCTGCTACATCGACTGAGGGTTTGGTTTGGCCAGGCAGTCTATCAATTAAAAAAAAAAATTTAATTTTTAAAACTTTTTCTGGTCTGGTTTATTAACGCGCTCTTTAAAACTACAGTTTATGGGAAATATTTTTTGATGCTACGCAAGAGACATGCAAGACTATATATATATATATATATATATATATATATATATATATATATATATATATATATATATATATATATATATATATATATATATATATATATATATATATATATATATATATATATATATATATATATACTCTAGCATGTCTCTTGCGTGGCATCAAAAAATGTTTCTCATAAACTGTAGTTTTAAAGAGCGCGTTAATAAACCAGACCAGAAAAAATTTTAAAAATTAATTTTTTTTTTTAATTGATAGACTGCCTGGCCAAACCAAACCCTCAGTCGATGTAGCAGCACTCTCTTGCGAGTCAGGGTATTTGTCAGTTGTTGTAGCAGCACTCCGTTGCGAGTCAGGCTATTTTTCAGTCGATGTAGCAGCATTCCCTTGCGAGTCAGGCTATTTGTTTGTCGATGTAGCATCACTCCGTTGCGATTCAGGCTATTTGTCAGTCGATGTAGCAGCACTCGTTGCGAGTCAGGCTATATGTCAGTCGATGTAGCAGCACTCCGTTGCGAGTCAAGCTATAAGATAGTCGATGTAGCAACATTTATGCATGTTTTAAAAATGTTTTATATTAAATCAATAACAAAAACACCACTAATTAAAAAAATCTTTCTAGTCGTTATAATTGCGGTTTTTTAAAAATTTTTTAAAAAACAATTAACTTTAATGTTCTTCCGCATAAATTAATTGCTTTGACATTTCGTTGACAATCAAAAACAGCTTAAGAGACGAGGTAATTAAAATTGTAGTCGTATATATATTTATATATATATATATATATATATATATATATATATATATATATATATATATATATATATATATATATATATATATATATATATATATATATATATATATATATATATAGGTTGTATTAAAAAGGTAGACAAAAGGATATATTCTTTTTTGTTTTAATTCAAGCATGAATTAGTTTTGGTTTCTTGTAGTAAAAGTGACAGCCTAATTAAACATTGAGGGTGTGTTTGTAGAAAAAAGAAAGAAGTTCAACCTTACAAATTGGGAGGTTGTCTCAATCTTGGCACATAAATTAGGTCTACGTTTACTATATTCTTTTGGGTTTTATTTGAGAGGATAAGTGTTGTTATTGTCTAATAAAAAATGTAAATTTGAAGTCTATATTTAAAGTCAAAAAACTAGTTTAAGCTTTAGGTTGATACAGAAGAGAGATCAGATTAAAAAACGGCTGATCGTTATATCTAATCACAATTTTTTTAATTAACTTAACATCTAACAAGCCTGTATGCAGCCATTATTAAAGTTAAAAGTTACTGGAAAAAACAGATTATGTTTATAGAGGAAAATAACGATTGATAGTCGTATTATAAAATTGCTAACTAAATAAATCTGGAAAATAAAATGATGGAAGAAAATTTCAAAGAATAGATTTAAAAATAGAAGAAAAATCTAGGCAAATAGGAAAATAGGAACAAGCATAGTAAAATAATGAGACTTAATTGAATGACGAGTACCACGAAAAAGAATTTTAACGGATGGCAAAATATATGTTTGTTTTCTAGAGAATTGTTTTGTTGAGAGATATAAAAGTTATGGTTTTTATTGGAATGTACAGAATCACACTGAGAGAAAAAACAAGGAAAAGAGTGAGGCTTGATTTAGAGTCATCGTGATGGAATGAAAGATTCCATGCCAGCCTGAAGTTATGTAGAAACAAATTTTTTCAGCAGAAAGACAAAAGTTTTTTAATCATTGGCAACCCTGAAGAAATTCACAGAAAGAGTCTCAGTCAGCTTTAAAGTAGTTGTAAGAGATACAATGATAAGGAGATTCTGATGATGAAGAGGTATAAATAATTCAAGAAATCAACCTGTGATCAAAAGCACTTGAGGGTGAATGTGAACAAACTGAGTAATGACTAGGATCAAAAACTTAATTTAAATAGAGAAAGTAAATGATTTGTATTGTCTGGAAGGCAAGTTGAAAGGTTGACTATTTGAAATAAAGATTTAGAAAAGTTAAATTTGTGGACCTTAACACCTACTGAGTAACTGACACTAAAGTGTAAGTTACTCAGTAGGTGTTAAGTGAAAGCACATAAAAGAATAGTCTGTGTGTTAATTTTAGTCTCCCGAAAAATTGGTGATTTCTTACAAATGTATATGGTTAGGCCAATCATGTGACTGTTGGAGTCTTTACAAATCAAAAGGAGATAATTATCAATAATAGAGTCACAAAATCAGATAGCCAAACTTTAATTAATTTTACAAAGAGCAAGTAGGCTATTTGTATACATTTTGCAAAAGATAAAACTCAGCAAAAGTAAAGTTGTTTGGAAGACTAGGAATAATAGTGAATGATAGATTTAGAGAACTTGGTAATGACGATAGTTTTTTGTCTTTTATAGTTTTTAGTACTTGAGTTATTTTTAAATTTGTTAAAAAAACATGACTCAAAGCATAGAGAGTACTCAATACACTATTTAATAGTCAGAACAATTGTCTTAAAGGCCTCCAAATGCAGCCTCGGCAATGCCCACCAAAAGAACAAACAGGGGTACCATTCATGCGCAACATGGCACTGTTAATACTCTGATATTTTACAACTGTTGATGTAACTAACCTCTCTAAGAGCAACAAAAGAGCTAGTTTAAGCTCTTTTGTTTTCCAGCCGGCCACAGAAACATAACACTGACTTTAGAGACGTACCCTATTAGGAGATAAAAGAATAAGTTGCCTAGCCATTTAAAAGGACACAAGCAAATCTAATGATTTGAGTCAAGTAGATCCACCATTCAAATACTTTCCAGCACTCAACATCCTAAACAGGAAACAATGTATTATAAATACATCTACACCAACCTAATAAATGAGGAAAAAAGCGAAAGCAGGTCAACAGATGGATTATGCTTACCCCTTAAGTCTTTGCCTAGGAGGCCTTTTACAAGAGAGTAGCCGGATGTATTTACGGTTTGTCCTAGACGAGTATTTTTATCGAGATATTACCTCTAGCCTTTACTCAATTATTTGCCCCAAAGCAGAGCGTCATTCAAGTCACAGTTGGTTTTATCTCCAGCATTCAGCAATTTATTTGAGTTTTTGATAAACACATTACTCACATCACATATCTCTAACCACAAATAAGCTGTTTGATCTCCTTGTTTAATAGCTGAGTAAAGTGAAGGCATATTATTAAAAGAGGAGTATAAAGTTGAGACTTCAGCAAATATAGCTACTTTAAATCTAAATTTTTCATGAAGATTGATATTGTAGATAAGTAACAATTCAGGAGCAAAGAACCTTGTGGTACCCTTAAAGTTTTTTGAAATGATAAAGAGTGTCAGCTTTTAAAAATAATACTTCAGTAAGAAAGAATGATATAATAAATGCAAAAACTTTATTTAAAGGAACTAATAACAGATTGTCAAAAAATTGGAGAGGTCAGAGTGTTTTCTAGAATTTTAAAAAATTGGAATCACTTACTTAGAGTTTTTAATAGTAGCGAAAATATATATATATGTATATATATATATATATATATATATATATATATATATATATATATATATATATATATATATATATATATATATATATATATATATATATATATATATATATATATATATATATATATATATATATATATATATATACATATATATCCCAGCCGGCAAATAACGTTGAAATTACGTTGAAATATCGTTGAAACCTAACGTTAAGTTAAAACGTGTCGAAATTTCTTTTACCCATATTTTAATATCGTTTTTGTCAATGTCTTTCCGTTTGTTTATTTTTGGTATAAAAATATGACTACGTACAGCTAATTTTTGTCTCATGTCTTTTCGTTTTGTTGATTTGCAAGCTTCGTAATCGTTTTGTAAAAGTTGTAACAGTTCTTCGCTTTCCCAATCATTCTGATTCGCATATTTTGCATTCAGAGTCTGAGGAGTCGTACAGTCGATAACGTTTTCTTCTTTTGATTTCCTCAAGCAAAAGTGCTGCTCTTTCGCTTTCGCCCCAGCCGGCAAATAACGTTGAAATAACGTTGAATTATTGTTGAAACCAACGTTGAATTAACGTTGGTTTAACGTTTAGAATGAAAGTTTTTTTCAACGTTGATTTATCAACGTTAAATCAACGTTAGGTTCAAACGTTATATCAACGTTGAATCGACGCGAAAAAAACGTTACAATAACGTTGAATTAACGTTGATTTAACGTTTAGAATGAAAGTTTTTTTTAACGTTGATTTATCAACGTTAAATCAACGTTAGGTTCAAACGTTATATCAACGTTGATTCGACGCGAAAAAACGTTACAAAAACGTTGAATTTACGTTGATACAACGTTTAAAATGAAAGTGTTTAACGTTGATTTATTAACGTTAAACGACTGTGAAACACTTTTTTACCATCAAAACGTGCTATGTATGTCAAAATTTATATATGTATGTAAACGTGCTATGTGCTTCAAAATATGATCACCATCAAAACTTACTATGCATGTACATTAGTGTTGCTGTACATTATCAAGGTATATTATGGATATTAAATCTATTCATAGTCTATACTTAGACTATTTAGAACTTTTTCAGTTTAGTTTAGTTAAAAAAGCTAGGTATGATTAAAGAATGAGATAAAACTTGTTTTATTTAAAAATACATATTCAAATATTACATATATTTACATGTAATTGAATAAAACTCTACACAAATTTCTTCTCTTTTCCACCACCTTTTTGAAATAAAGCGTAATTTAGAAAGTCAAACAATGTTCCATTAACCGAGGGTTCTTTTGGTCCATTAAATACAATAGAAGATGAATATTACAATAGAATACAATGTAAATAAAAAAAATATATTAAAAAAATCAAAAAGGGAAGATTTAAAAAATAACTAATGAATGGAAAAGTGTTAGATCTTTTGAAGGCACATCTTTTTTAAAGCCATATAGAATAGTGTTCTTAAAACATATTTTTCTACCTTTGCCCTTCATATCCATAGAGACCATATAACTTTTCGAAAATACTCTGAATTTTAAAAAAATAATATAACTGTTAGTTGGTTATTATTAACTTTTTCAAATATTTAATTTAAATAAAACAACCTTTTTAATATATTAAAAATAAATTGGTAGTCAAAATATAAAACATTTCTAGCATTTAAAAATAATTTTCGGGGTGGCCACATGAAATTTTTATAAGAAATTTTATGTGGCCATTTATTAATGGTTTAAGGTCTATGTTTATACACTTATGGGGCTGGGACAGGGATTAAATAATGTCATTTATTATGTTAAATGGCATGCATTTTCTAGAGCAATTTTTTACATTTCATGCACTTTAAGGCGTTAACCAGTTTTGCAGACCGAGAATGGGTATTTTAAACATTATACTTCCATCAAAAATTAAAAAAGGAAGAATTAATGAGGAGCTTTGATCAAATTTTTACCTCTTTAGAGGATAATAGAAGATTTTAGAAGTGGTTCTTAAGAAAAGAGGACTTTAGAGGATTATTGAGGAGCTGCAGACACCCTGATTATAAATGAGGTAAGAGTCCAATACTGTTTTTGATTACCTCAGCATAATTTTGTGTATTCTATCATTAGAAGACGCTCCACTAAATAACTAATTAATTTATCTGTAATTGTTTTATCTGTAAAAAACATGAAGTATATCTAATATTATGCTTGTGAGGATATATTATATTGTGGAGATCCATCCAAACCACACAAATGGAAAATTTGCATCCAAGTTTCCATTTGTCTGCAAATCTTGCATCCATTTGTCAACATTCTCATTATCACATTTTTCTTTTGTAGTTGTGAATTTAAAATTTTCACAATACTGTTTGCTTTTTTTCAGAATTGAAATAGTTATACAAATAGTTATATATTTTGTATCAACAAAATAACTCTTTTTACCACATTATTAAAAAAATAAAAATTGTAATATATAGATGTAATACCTGAAGAGAATTTAATTTTATAATATAATAATATAATTTATATATATATTTATATATATATATTTATATATATATATATATATATATATATATATATATATATATATATATATATATATATATATATATATATATATATATATATATATATATATATATATATATTTATATATATTATATATATATAAATAATATATATATATATAAATTAAATAATATAAATATAATATAAATAATAATATAAAAACTTATCTAAATCCAAAAAATAAGAATGTTGCGTCAAAAAAACAGGTTTCCAATAATTTCTTTTGGAATCTTTTAATTTCTTTTTCATGATTATGTTGGTTTGTTAAAGAATAAGGTTAAATAAACCTGAGTGAATCAAAGGAACCTATATTTTTTACGACAAAACCCTTTTTTCTATATAATAACTAATCTTAAATCAAAAAAAAAGAATATTGAGTCAAAAAAACAGGTTTCAACTGCTTTCTTTTGGAATCTTTTGATTTCTTTTTCATGATTATGTTGGTTTGTAAAAAAATAAGGTCAAATAAACCTGAGTAAATCAAAGGAACCTAAGTTTTTTACGACAAAACCTTTTTTTTATATAATAAGTTATCTTAAATAAAAAATAAGACAATTGTGTCAAAAAAACAGGTTTCCACTGCTTTCTTTTAGAATCTTTTGATTTCTTTTTCATGATTATGTTGGTTTGTTAAAGAACAAGGTTAAATAAACCTGAGTGAATTGAAGAAACCTAAGTTTTTTACGACAAAACCATTTTTTCTATATAATAACTTATCTAAAATCAATAAATAAGACAATTACGTTAAGAAAACAAATTACCATTGCTTTCTTTTGAAATCTTTTTATTTCTTTTTTTTGATTATGTCAGTTTGTTAAAGATTAAGGTCAAATAAATCTGAGTAAATCAAAAAAACCTAAGTTTTATACGGAAAACCACTTCTTTTATATAATAACTTATCTAAAATCAAAAATTAGGACAATTGCGTCAAAATAACAAGTTTCCACTGCTTTCTTTTGAAATCTTTTGATTTCTTTTTCATAATTATGTTAGTTTGTTAAATAATTAGGTCGAAAAAATTTAAGTGAATTGAAGGAACTTTTCTTTTTTAAGACAAAACTCTTTTTTCTATATAATAACTTATCTAAAATCGAAAAATAAGACAATTGCGTAAAAAAAACAGGTTTCCACTGCTTTATTTTAGAATATTTTGATTTCATTTTTATGATTAGGTTGGTTTGTTAAAGAATAAGGTCAAATAAACCTTAGTGAATCAAAGGAACTTATGTTTTTTACGACAAAACCCTTTTTTCTATATAATAACTAATCTTAAATCAAAAAAAAAGAATATTGAGTCAAAAAAACAGGTTTCAACTGCTTTCTTTTGGAATCTTTTGATTTCTTTTTCATGATTATGTTGGTTTGTAAAAAAATAAGGTCAAATAAACCTGAGTAAATCAAAGGAACTTAAGTTTTTTACGACAAAACCTTTTTTTTATATAATAAGTTATCTAAAATCAATAAATAAGACAATTACGTTAAGAAAACAAATTACCATTGCTTTCTTTTGAAATCTTTTTATTTCTTTTTTTGATTATGTTGGTTTGTTAAAGAACAAGGTTAAATAAACCTGAGTGAATTGAAGAAACCTAAGTTTTTTACGACAAAACCATTTTTTCTATATAATAACTTATCTAAAATCAATAAATAAGACAATTACGTTAAGAAAACAAATTACCATTGCTTTCTTTTGAAATCTTTTTATTTCTTTTTTTTGATTATGTCGGTTTGTTAAAGATTAAGATCAAATAAATCTGAGTAAATCAAAGGAACCTAAGTTTTATACGGAAAACCACTTCTTTTATATAATAACTTATCTAAAATCAAAAATTAGGACAATTGCGTCAAAATAACAAGTTTCCACTGCTTTCTTTTGAAATCTTTTGATTTCTTTTTCATAATTATGTTAGTTTGTTAAATAATTAGGTCGAATAAATTTAAGTGAATTGAAGGAACTTTTCTTTTTTAAGACAAAACTCTTTTTTCTATATAATAACTTATCTAAAATCGAAAAATAAGACAATTGCGTAAAAAAAACAGGTTTCCACTGCTTTATTTTAGAATATTTTGATTTCATTTTTATAATTAGGTTGGTTTGTTAAAGAATAAGGTCAAATAAACCTTAGTGAATAAAAGGAACCTATGTTTTTTACGACAAAACCCTTTTTTCTATATAATAACTTATCTAAATCCAAAAAATAAGAATATTGCGTCAAAAAAACAAGTTTTCACTGATTTCTTTTGGAATCTTTTGATTTCTTTTTCATGATAATGTTAGTTTGTTAAAGAATAAGGTTAAATAAACTGAGTGAATCAAAGGAACCTACATTTTAACGACAAAAACCTTTTTTCTATATAATAACTTATCTAAATCCGAAAAATAAGAATATTGCTTCAAAAAAACAGGTTTCCACTGCTTACTTTTGGAATCTTTTGATTTCTTTTTTATGATTATGTTGGTTTGTAAAAAAATAAAGTCGAATAAAGCTGAGTAAATTTAAAGGACCTAAGTTTTTTACGACAAAACCCTTTTATTTTTTTCTAATGAGTTATCTAAAATAAAAAATATGACAAATGCGTCAAAAAAACAGGTTTCCACTGCTTTCTTTTGGAATCTTGTGATTTCTTTTTTATGATTATGTTGGTTATTTAAATAATAAATACAAATAAACCTGAATGAATCAAAGGAACCTAAGTTTTTTATGACAAAACCCTTTTTTCTATATATTAACTTATCTAAAATGAAAAAATTAAAATATTGCGTCAAAAAACCAAGTTTCCACTGCTTTCTTCTAGAATCTTTTAATTACTTTTTTATGATTATGTTGGTTTGTTAAAGAATAAGGTCAATTAAACCTGAGTGAATCAAAGGAACCTAAGTTTCTTACGGCAAAACTTTTTTCTCTATAAAATAACTAATCTTAAATCAAAAAAAAAGAATATTGAGTCAAAAAAACAAGTTTCAACTGCTTTCCTTTAAAATCTTTTGATTTCTTTTTCATGATTATGTTGGTTCGTAAAAAATAAGGTCAAATAAACCTGAGTAAATCAAAGGAACCTAAGTTTTTTACGACAAAATCTTTTTTTCTCTAAGATAAGTTATCTAAAATAAAAAATAAGACAATTGCGTTAAAAAAACAGGTTTCCACTGCTTTCTTTTGGAATCTTTTGGTTTCTTTTTTATGATTATGTTGGTTTGTTGAAGAATAAGGTCAAATAAATCTGAGTGAATCAAAGGAACCTAAGTTTTTTACGACAAAACCCCTTTTTCTATATAATAACTTATCTAAAATCAATAAATAAGACAATTACGTTAAGAAAACAAATTACCATTGCTTTCTTTTGAAATCTTTTGATTTCTTTTTTATGATTATGTCGGTTTATTAAAGATTAAGGTCAAATAAACCTGAGTGAAGCAAAGGAATCTCAGTTTTATACGGTAAACCCCTTCTTTTATATAATAACTTATCTAAATTAAAAAAAAAAGATTATTGCGTCAAAAAAACAGGTTTCAACTGCTTTCTTTTAAAATCTTTTAATTTCTTTTTAATGATTATGTTGGTTTGTTAAAGAATAAGGTCAAATAAACCTGGGTGAATCGAAGCAACCTATGTTTTTTACGACAAAACCCTTTTTTCTATATAATAACTTATCTAAATTCAAAAAATAAGACAATTGCGTTAAAAAATCAAATTACCATTGCTTTCATCTGGAATCTTATGATTTCTTTGTTATGATTATGTCGGTTTGTTAAAGATTAAGGTCAAACAAACCTAAGTAAATTAAAGGAACCTAAGTTTTATACGGAAAACCCCTTCTTCTATATAATAACTTATCTAAAATCAAAAATTAAGACAATTGCGTCAAAATAAATGGTTTCCACTGCTTTTTTTTGGAATCTTGTGATTTCTTTTTTATGATTATGTTGGCTTGTTAAATAATAAGGTCAAATAAATCTTAGTGAATCAAAGGAACCTAAGTTTTTTATGACAAAACCCTTTTTTCTATATATTAACTTATCTAAACTCAAAAAATCAAAATCTTGCGTCAAAAAAACAGGTTTCCACTGCTTTCTTCTGGAGTCTTTTGATTTCCTTGTTATTATTATGTTGGATTGTAAAAGAATAAGGTCGAATAAACCTGAGTAAAACGAAGAAACCTAAGTTTTTTACGAAAAAACCCCTTTTTTCTAAATAATAACTTATCTAAAATCAAAAAATAAAACATTTGCGTCAAAAAAACACGTTTCCACTAATTTCTTTTGAAACCATTTTATTTTTTTTTAAGATTATGTTGGTTTGTTTAAGAATAAGGTCAAATAAACCTGAGTAAATCAAAGGAACCTATGTTTTTTACGAAAAAATACTTTTTTCTATATAATAAGTTATCTAAACCAAAAAAATAAGAATATTGCGTCAAAAAAACTGGTTTCCACAGCTTTACTTTGGAATCTTTTGATTTCTTTTTTATGAGTATAATGGTTTGTAAAAAAATAAGGTCAAATAAATTTGAGTAAATCAAAGGAACCTAAGTTTTTTACGACAAAAGCCTTTTTTTTATATAATAACTTATCTAAAATAAAAAATAAGACAATTGCGTCAAAAAAACAAGTTTCCACTGCTTTCTTTTGGAATCTTGTAATTTCTTTTTCATGATTATGTTGCTTTGTTTAAGATTAAGGTCAAATAAACCTGAGTGAATCGAAGGAACCTAAGTTTTTTACGACAAAACCCTTTTTTCTTTATAATAACTTATCTAAATTCAAAAAATAAGAATATTGCGTCAAAAAAACAGGTTTCCACTGCTTTCTTTTGTAATCTTTTGATTTCTTTTTCATGATTATGTTGGTTTGTTAAAGAATTAGGTTAAATAAAGCTGAGTAAATCTAAGGATCCTAAGTTTCTTACGACAAAACCCTTTTTCTATATAATAAGTTATCTAAAATTAAGAAATTGTGTTAAAAAAACAAATTACCATAGCTTTCTTTTAAAATCTTTTAATTTCTTTTTTATGATTATGTTGGTTTGTTAAAGAATAAGGTCAAACAAATCCGAGTGAATTAATTGAACCTAAGTTTTTTACGACAAAACCCCTTTTTCTATATAATAACTGATATAAAATTAAGAAATAAGACAGTGGCGTCAAAAAATCAAGTTTTGACTGCATTTGTTTGGAATCTTTTGATTTCTTTTTCATGATAATGTTGATTTGTTAAAGAATAAGGTCAAATAAACCTGAGTAAATCGAAGGAACTTATGTTTTATACGATAAAACCCCTTTTTCTATATAATAACTTAATTAAAATCAAAAAATAAGACAATTGCGTCAAAAAAACACGTTTCCACTGCTTTCTTTTGAAATCTTTTAATATATTTTTTATGATTATGTTGGTTTGTTAAATAATAAGGTCAAATAAACCTGAGTGAATTAAAGGAACCTAAGTTTTTTATGACAAAACTCTTTTTTCTACATAATAACTTATCTGAAATTAAAAAGTAAGAATATTGCGTCAAAAAAACAAGTTTTCATTGCTTTCTTCTAAAATCTTTTGATTTCTTTTATATGATTATGTTGGTTTGTAAAAGAGTAAGGTCAAATAAACTTGAGTGAATCGAAGGAACCTTTGTTTTTTACAACAAATCCCCTTTTTCTATATAAAAACTTATCTGAAATTAAAAAATAAGAAAATTGTGTCAAAAAAACAGGTTTCCACTGCTTTCTTTTGGAGTCTTTTAATTTCTTTTTTGTGATTATGTTGTTTTGTTAAAGAATAATGTCAAATAAACCTGAGTTAATCGAAGGAACCTAAGTTTTTTACGGCAAAACCCTTTTTTCTATATAATAACTTATTTAAAATCAAGAAATTGCGTTAAAAAAACAAATTACCATAGCTTTATTTTAAAATCTTTTGAGTGCCTTTTTATGATTATGTTGGTTTGTTACAGAATAAGGTCAAACAAATCCGAGAGAATCAATTGAACCTAAGTTTTTTACGACAAAACCCATTTTTCTATATAATAACTGATATAAAATCGATAAATAAGACAATGGCGTCAAAAATACAAGTTTTGACTGCATTTGTTTGGAATCTTTTGATTTCTTTTTCATGATTATGTTGATTTGTTAAAGAATAAGGTCAAATAAACCTGAGTAAATCGAAGGAACTTATGTTTTATACAATAAAACCCCTTTTTCTATATAATAGCTTATCTAAAATCAAAAAATAAGACCATTGCGTCAAAAAAACACGTTTCCACTGCTTTCATTTGGAATCTTTTAATATATTTTTTATGATTATGTTGGTTTGTTAAATAATAAGGTCAAATAAACCTGAGTGAATTAAAGGAACCTAAGTTTTTTATTACAAAACTCTTTTTTCTACATAATAACTTATCTGAAATTAAAAAGTAAGAATATTGCGTCAAAAAAACAGGTTTTCATTGCTTTCTTCTAAAATCTTTTGATTTCTTTTATATGATTATGTTGGTTTGTTAAAGAGTAAGGTCAAATAAACTTGAGTAAATCGAAGGAACCTTTGTTTTTTACAACAAATCCCCTTTTTCTATATAAAAACTTATCTGAAATTAAAAAATAAGAAAATTGTGTCAAAAAAACAGGTTTCCACTGCTTTCTTTTGGAGTCTTTTAATTTCTTTTTTGTGATTATGTTGTTTTGTTAAAGAATAATGTCAAATAAACCTGAGTTAATCGAAGAAACCTAAGTTTTTTACGGCAAAACCCTTTTTTCTATATAATAACTTATTTAAAATCAAGAAATTGCGTTAAAAAAACAAATTACCATAGCTTTCTTTTAAAATCTTTTGATTGCCTTTTTATGATTATGTTGGTTTGTTACAGAATAAGGTCAAACAAACCCGAGTGAATCAATTGAACCTAAGTTTTTTACGACAAAACCCATTTTTCTATATAATAACTGATATAAAATCGATAAATAAGACAATGGCGTCAAAAATACAAGTTTTGACTGCATTTGTTAGGAATCTTTTGATTTCTTTTTCATGATTATGTTGATTTGTTAAAGAATAAGGTCAAATAAACCTGAGTAAATCGAAGGAACTTATGTTTTATACAATAAAACCCCTTTTTCTATATAATAGCTTATCTAAAATCAAAAAATAAGACCATTGCGTCAAAAAAACACGTTTCCACTGCTTTCTTTTGGAATCTTTTAATTTATTTTTTATGATTATGTTGGTTTGTTAAATAATAAGGTCAAATAAACCTGAGTGAATTAAAGAAACCTAGGTTTTTAATGACAAAACTCTTTTTTCTACATAATAACTTATCTAAAATTAAAAAGTAAGAATATTGCGTCAAAAAAACTGGTTTTCACTGCTTTGTTCTGAAATCTTTTTATTTCTTATATATGATTATGTTGGTTTGTTAAAGAATAAGGTCAAATAAACGTAAGTGAATAAAAGGAACCTAAGTTTTTTACGACAAATCCCCTTTTTCTATATAATAACTTATCTAAAATCAAAAAATAAGACAATTGCGTCAAAAAAACAGGTTTCCACTGCATTCTATTGGAATCTTGTGATTTCTTTTACATGATTAAGTTGGTTTGTTAAAGAGTAAGGTCAAATAAACCTGAGTGAATTGAAGGAACCTTTGTTTTTTACAACAAATCCCCTTTTTCTATATAATAACTTATCTAAAATTAAAAAATAAGAAAATTGTGTCAAAAAAACAGGTTTCTACTGCTTTCTTTTGGAGTCTTTTGATTTCTTTTTTGTGATTATGTTGGTTTGTTAAAGAATAAGATCAAATAAACCTGAGTGAATCAAAGGAACTTATGTTTTTTACGACAAACCTTTTTTTCTATATAATAACTTATCTAAAATTAAAAAATAAGAATATTGCGTCAAAAAAACAGGTTTTCACTGCTTTCTTCTGAAGTCTTTTGATTTCTTTTATATGATTATGTTGGTTTGTTAAAGAATAAGGTAAAATAAACTTGAGTAAAACCAAAGAAACTAAGTTTTTTTAAGAAAAAAACCCCTTTTTTTCTATATAATAACTTATCTAAAATCAAAAAATCAGACAATTGCGTCAAAAAAACACGTTTCCACAGCTTTATTTTGAAATCTTTTGAATTCTTTTTTATGATAACGTTGGTTTGTTAAAGAATAAGGTCAAGTAAACTTAAGTTAATCAAAGGAACCAAAGTTTTTTACGACAAAACCCTTTTCTCTATATAATAACTAATCATAAATAAAAAAAAAAGAATATTGCGTCAAAAAAACAGGTTTCAACTGCTTTCTTTTGTAGTCTTTTGATTTCTTTTTTATGATTATGTTGCTTTGTTAAAGAATAACGTCAATTAAACCTTAGTGAATCAAAGGAACCTACGTTTTTTACGACAAAACCGTTTTTTCTATATAATAACTTATCTAAAATCAATAAATAGGACAATTGCGTTAAGAAAACAAATTACCATTGCTTGTTTTTAAAATCTTTTGATTCCTTTTTTATGATTATGTTGGTTTGTTAAAGAATAAGGTAAAATAAACCTGAGTGAATCAAAGGAACCTAAGTTCTATACGACAAAACCCCATCGTCTATATAATAACTAATTTAAAATAAAAAATAAGACAATTGCCTTAAAATAACAGGTTTCCATTGCTTTCTTTTGAAATCTTTTGATTTCTTTTTTATGTTTATGTTGGTTTGTTATAGAATAAGGTAAAAACAAACCTGAGTGAATCAAAGAAACCACAGTTTTTTACGAAAAAAAAACCCTTTTTCAATATAATAACTTAAATAAAATCAAAAAACAAGACAATTGCGTCAAAATAACAGGTTTCCACTGCTTTCTTCTATAATCTTTTGATTTCTTTTTCATAATTATGTAAGTTTATTAAAGAATAAGGTCGAATAAACCTGAGTGAATTAAAGGAACCTTTGTTTTTTACGACAAAAACACTTTTTTCTATAATATAACTTATCTCAAATCAATAAATAATACAGTTTCGTTAAGAAAACAAATTACTATTACTTTATTTTGAAATCTTTGAATTTCTTTTTTTATGCTTATGTTAGTTTGTTAAAGATTAAAGTCATATGAACTTGAGTGAATCAAAGGAACCTAAGTTTTATACGTTAAAACCACTTCTTCTATATAATTACTTATCTAAAATCAAAAAATAAGACATTTGCGTCAAAATAACAGATTTACACTGCTTTCTTTTGGAATCTTTTATTTTCTTTTTCATAATTTTGTTAGTTTGTTAAAGAATAAGGTCGAATAAACCTGAGTGAGTTGAAGGAACCTAAGTTTTTTACAAAAAAACCCCTTTTTTTTATATAATAACTTATCTCAAATCAAAAAATAAGACAATTGCGTCAAAAAAACACGTTTCCACTGCTTTCTTTTGAATTCTTTTGATTTCATTTTTATGAATATGTTAGTTTGTTAAAGAATAAGGTCAAATACACCTGAGTGAATCAAAGGAATCAAAGTTTTTCACGACAAAACCCTTTTCTCTTCATAATAACTAATCTTAAAACATAAAAAAAGAATAATGAGTCAAAAAAACAGGTTTCAACTGCGTTCTTTTGTAATCTTTTGATATCTTTTTCATAATTATGTTAGTTTGTTAAAGAATAAGGTCGAATAAACTTGAGTGAATTAAAGAAACCATTGTTTTTTACGACAAAACTTTTTTTTCTATATATAAATTTATCTAAAATCAAAAAAGAAGACAATTGCGTCAAAAATTCAGGTTTCTACTGCTTTCTTTTGGAATCTTTTGATTTCTTCTTTATGATTATGTTGGTTTGTAAAAACATAAGGTCAAAAAAACTTGAGTAAAACAACGGAATCTAAGTTTTTTACGACAAAACCCTTTTTTCTATCTAATAAGTTATATAAAATAAAAAATAAGACAGTTGCGTCAAAAAAACAGGTTTTCACTGAATTCTTTTGGAATCTTGTGATTCCTTTTTTATGATTATGTTGGTTTGACAAAGAATAAGGTCAAATAAACCTGAGTGAATCAAAGCAACTTAAGTTTTATACGACAAAACCCCTTTTTCTATATAATAACTAATCTAAAAGTGAAAAATAAGAAAATTGCCTTAAAAAAACAATTTACCATTGCTTTCTTTTGAAATCTTTTGATTGCTTTTTATGATTATGTTGGTTTGTTAAAGAATAAGGTTAAAAAAACCTGAGTGAATCTAAGGAACCTATTTTTTTTACGTCAAAACCCTTTTTTCTATATAATAACTTATATAAAATCAAAAAATAAGACAATGTCGTCAAAAAAACAAGTTTTCACTGCTTTTATTTGGAATCTTTTGATTTGTTTTTCATGATTATGTTGGTTTGTTTAAGAATAAGGCCAAATAAACCTGAGTAAATCGAAGGAACTTATGTTTTATACGATAAAATCCCTTTTTCTATATAATAACTTATCTAAAATCAAAAAATAAGACAATTGCGTCAAAAAAACACGTTTCCGATGCTTTCTTTTGGAATCTTTTGATTTTTTTTTATGATTATGTTGGTTGGTTAAATAATAAGGCCAAATGAACCTGAGTGAATCAAAGGAACCTTTGTTTTTTATGATAAAACTCTTTTTTCTATATAAGAACTTATCTAAAATTAAAAAATTAGAATAGTGCGTCAAAAAAACAGGTTTCAACTGCTTTCTTCTGGAATCTTTTGATTTCTTTTTTATGATTTTGTTGGTTTGTTAAAGAATTAGGTTAAATAAACTTAAGTAAAACGAAGAAATCTAAGTTTTTTACGAAAAAAATTCCTTTTTTTCTATATAATAACTTATCTAAAATCAAAAAATAAGACAATTGCGTCAAAAAAACATGTTTCCACTGCTTTCTTTTGAAATCTTTTGAACACTTTTTTTTGAATATGTTGGTTTGTTAAAAAATAAGGTCAAATACACCTGAGTGAATTAAAGGAATCAAAGTTTTTCACGACAAAACCCTTTTCTCTATATAATAACTAATCTTAAATCATAAAAAAAAAATAATGAGTCAAAAAAACAGGTTTCAACTGCTTTCTTTTGTAATCTTTTGATTTCTTTTTCATAATTATGTTAGTTTGTTAAAGAATAAGGTCAAATAAACTTGAGTAACTTGAAGGAACCTTTGTTTTTTACGACAAAACTTTTTTTTTTATTTAATAGTTTGTCTAAAATCAAAAAAGAAGACAATTGCGTCAAAAAATCAGGTTTCCACTACTTTCTTTTTGAATCTTTTGATTTCTTTTTTATGATTATGTTGGTTTGTTAAAGAATAACGTCAAAAAAACCTGAGTAAATCGAAAGAACCTAAGTTTTTTAAGACTAAACCCTTTTTTCTATATAATAAGTTATCTAAAAAAAAAATAAGACAATTGCGTCAAAAAAACAGGTTTCCATTGCTTTCTTTTGGAATCTTGTGATTTTTTTTTCATGATTATGTTGGTTTGACTAAGAATAAGGTCAAATAAACCTGAGTGAATCAAAGGAACCTAAGTTTTATACGACAAAACCCCTTCGTCTATATAATAACTAATTTAAAATAAAAAAATAGACAATTGCCCTAAAGTAACAGGTTTCCATTGCTTTCTTTTGAAATCTTTTGATTTCTTTTTTATATTTATGTTGGTTTGTTATAGAATAAGGTAAAAACAAACCTGAGTGAATCAAAGAAACCACAGTTTTTTACGAAAGAAAAACCCTTTTTCTATATAATAACTTATATAAAATCAAAAAACAAGACAATTGCGTCAAAATAACAGGTTTCCACTGCTTTCTTTTATAATCTTTTGATTTCTTTTTCATAATTATGTAAGTTTATTAAAGAATAAGGTCGAATAAACCTGAGTGAATTAAAGGAACCTTTGTTTTTTACGACAAAACCCTTTTTTCTAAAATATAACTTATCTAAAATCAATAAATAATACAATTTCGTTAAGAAAACAAAATAATATTACTTTCTTTCGAAATCTTTTAATTTCTTTTTTATGCTTATGTTAGTTTGTTAAAGATTAAAGTCATATAAACTTGAGTGAATCAAAGGAACTTAAGTTTAATACGTTAAAACCACATCTTCTATATAATTACTTATCTAAAATCAAAAAATAAGACAATTGCGTCAAAATAACAGATTTCCACTGCTTTCATTTGGAATCTTTTATTTTCTTTTTCATAATTTTGTTAGTTTGTTAAAGAATAAGGTCGAATAAACCTGAGGGATTTGAAGGAACCTTAGTTTTTTACAAAAAAAACCCTTTTTTCTATATAATAACTTAACTAAAATCAAAAAATAAGACAATTGCGTCAAAAAAACACGTTTCCACTGCTTTCTTTTGAATTCTTTTGATTTCTTCATTATGAATATGTTAGTTTGTTAAAGAATAAGGTCAAATAAACCTGAATGAATCGAAGGAACCTAAGTTTTTTACGACAAAACCCTTTTCTTTATATAATAACTAATCTTAAATCATAAAAAAAGATTAATGAGTCAAAAAAACAGGTTTCAACTGCTTTCTTTTGTGATCTTTTGATTTTTTTTTCATAATTATGTTAGTTTGTTAAAGAATAAGGTCGAATAAACTTGAGTGAATTGAAGAAACCATTGTTTTTTACGACAAAACTTTTTTTTCTATATAATAATTTATCTAAAATCAAAAAAGAAGACAATTGCGTCAAAAAATCAGCTTTCCACTGCTTTCTTTTGGAATCTTTTGATTTCTTTTTTATGATTATGTTGGTTTGTAAAAACATAAGGTCAAAAAAACTTGAGTAAATCAAAGAAATCTAAGTTTTTTACGACAAAAACCTTTTTTTTATCTAATAAGTTATATAAAATAAAAATTAAGACAGTTGCGTCAAAAAAACAGGTTTTCACTGATTCTTTTTGGAATCTTGTGATTTCTTTTTCATGATTATGTTGGTTTGACAAAGAATAAGGTCAAACAAACCTGAGTGAATCAAAGCAACTTAAGTTTTATACGACAAAACCCCTTTTTCTATATAATAACTAATCTAAAAGTAAAAAATAAGAAAATTGCCTTAAAAAAACAATTTACCATTGCTTTCTTTTGAAATCTTTTGATTGCTTTTTATGATTATGTTGGTTTGTTAAAGAATAAGGTTAAAAAAACCTGAGTGAATCTAAGGAACCTATTTTTTTTACGTCAAAACCCTTTTTTCTATATAATAACTTATATAAAATCAAAAAATAAGACAATGTCGTCAAAAAAACAAGTTTTCACTGCTTTTATTTGGAATCTTTTGATTTGTTTTTCATGATTATGTTGGTTTGTTTAAGAATAAGGCCAAATAAACCTGAGTAAATCGAAGGAACTTATGTTTTATACGATAAAATCCCTTTTTCTATATAATAACTTATCTAAAATCAAAAAATAAGACAATTGCGTCAAAAAAACACGTTTCCGATGCTTTCTTTTGGAATCTTTTGATTTTTTTTTATGATTATGTTGGTTGGTTAAATAATAAGGCCAAATGAACCTGAGTGAATCAAAGGAATCTTTGTTTTTTATGATAAAACTCTTTTTTCTATATAATAACTTATCTAAAATTAAAAAATTAGAATAGTGCGTCAAAAAAACAGGTTTCAACTGCTTTCTTCTGGAATCTTTTGATTTCTTTTTTATGATTTTGTTGGTTTGTTAAAGAATTAGGTTAAATAAACTTAAGTAAAACGAAGAAATCTAAGTTTTTTACGAAAAAAATTCCTTTTTTTCTATATAATAACTTATCTAAAATCAAAAAATAAGACAATTGCGTCAAAAAAACATGTTTCCACTGCTTTCTTTTGAAATCTTTTGAATACTTTTTTATGAATATGTTGGTTTGTTAAAAAATAAGGTCAAATACACCTGAGTGAATTAAAGGAATCAAAGTTTTTCACGACAAAACCCTATTCTCTATATAATAACTAATCTTAAATCATAAAAAAAAAATAATGAGTCAAAAAAACAGGTTTCAACTGCTTTCTTTTGTAATCTTTTGATTTCTTTTTCATAATTATGTTAGTTTGTTAAAGAATAAGGTCAAATAAACTTGAGTAACTTGAAGGAACCTTTGTTTTTTACGACAAAACTTTTTTTTTTATTTAATAGTTTGTCTAAAATCAAAAAAGAAGACAATTGCGTCAAAAAATCAGGTTTCCACTACTTTCTTTTTGAATCTTTTGATTTCTTTTTTATGATTATGTTGGTTTGTTAAAGAATAACGTCAAAAAAACCTGAGTAAATCAAAAGAACCTAAGTTTTTTAAGACAAAACCCTTTTTTCTATATAATAAGTTATCTAAAAAAAAAAAAAGACAATTGCGTCAAAAAAACAGGTTTCCATTGCTTTCTTTTGGAATCTTGTGATTTTTTTTTCATGATTATGTTGGTTTGACTAAGAATAAGGTCAAATAAACCTGAGTGAATCAAAGGAACCTAAGTTTTATACGACAAAACCCCTTCGTCTATATAATAACTAATTTAAAATAAAAAAATAGACAATTGCCCTAAAGTAACAGGTTTCCATTGCTTTCTTTTGAAATCTTTTGATTTCTTTTTTATATTTATGTTGGTTTGTTATAGAATAAGGTAAAAACAAACCTGAGTGAATCAAAGAAACCACAGTTTTTTACGAAAGAAAAACCCTTTTTCTATATAATAACTTATATAAAATCAAAAAACAAGACAATTGCGTCAAAATAACAGGTTTCCACTGCTTTCTTTTATAATCTTTTGATTTCTTTTTCATAATTATGTAAGTTTATTAAAAAATAAGGTCGAATAAACCTGAGTGAATTAAAGGAACCTTTGTTTTTTACGACAAAACCCTTTTTTCTAAAATATAACTTATCTAAAATCAATAAATAATACAAATTCGTTAAGAAAACAAAATACCATTACTTTCTTTCGAAATCTTTTAATTTCTTTTTTATGCTTATGTTAGTTTATTAAAGATTAAAGTCATATAAACTTGAGTGAATCAAAGGAACTTAAGTTTAATACGTTAAAACCACTTCTTCTATATAATTACTTATCTAAAATCAAAAAATAAGACAATTGCGTCAAAATAACAGATTTCCACTGCTTTCTTTTGTAATCTTTTATTTTCTTTTTCATAATTTTGTTAGTTTGTTAAAGAATAAGGTCGAATAAACCTGAGGGATTTGAAGGAACCTAAGTTTTTTACAAAAAAAACCCTTTTTTCTATATAATAACTTATCTTAAATCAAAAAATAAGACAATTGCGTCAAAAAAACACGTTTCCACTGCTTTATTTTGAATTCTTTTGATTTCTTCATTATGAATATGTTAGTTTGTTAAAGAATAAGGTCAAATAAACCTAATTGAATCGAAGGAACCTAAGTTTTTTACGACAAAACCCTTTTCTTTATATAATAACTAATCTTAAATCATAAAAAAAGATTAATGAGTCAAAAAAACAGGTTTCAACTGCTTTCTTTTGTGATCTTTTGATTTTTTTTTCATAATTATGTTAGTTTGTTAAAGAATAAGGTCGAATAAACTTGAGTGAATTGAAGAAACCATTGTTTTTTACGACAAAACTTTTTTTTCTATATAATAATTTATCTAAAATCAAAAAAGAAGACAATTGCGTCAAAAAATCAGCTTTCCACTGCTTTCTTTTGGAATCTTTTGATTTCTTTTTTATGATTATGTTGGTTTGTAAAAACATAAGGTCAAAAAAACTTGAGTAAATCAAAGAAATCTAAGTTTTTTACGACAAAAACCTTTTTTTTATCTAATAAGTTATATAAAATAAAAATTAAGACAGTTGCGTCAAAAAAACAGGTTTTCACTGATTCCTTTTGGAATCTTGTGATTTCTTTTTCATGATTATGTTGGTTTGACAAAGAATAAGGTCAAATAAACCTGAGTGAATCAAAGCAACTTAAGTTTTATACGACAAAACCCCTTTTTCTATATAATAACTAATCTAAAATTGAAAAATAAGAAAATTGCCTTAAAAAAACAATTTACCATTGCTTTCTTTTGAAATCTTTTGATTTTTTTTTATGATCGTGTTGGTTTGTTAAAGAATAACGTTAAAAAAACCTGAGTGAATCAAAGGAACCTATTTTTTTTACGTCAAAACCCTTTTTTCTATATAATAACTTATATAAAATCAAAAAAAAAGACAATGTCGTCAAAAAAACAAGTTTTCACTGCTTTTATTTGGAATCTTTTGATTTGTTTTTCATGATTATGTTGGTTTGTTTAAGAATAAGGCCAAATAAACCTGAGTAAATCGAAGGAACTTATGTTTTATACGATAAAATCCCTTTTTCTATATAATAACTTATCTAAAATCAAAAAATAAGACAATTGCGTCAAAAAAACACGTTTCCAATGCTTTCTTTTGGAATCTTTTGATTTTTTTTTATGATTATGTTGGTTGGTTAAATAATAAGGCCAAATAAACCTGAGTTAATCAAAGGAACCTTTGTTTTTTATGATAAAACTCTTTTTTCTATATAAGAACTTATCTAAAATTAAAAAATTAGAATAGTGCGTCAAAAAAACAGGTTTCAACTGCTTTCTTCTGGAATCTTTTGATTTCTTTTTTATGATTTTGTTGGTTTGTTAAAGAATTAGGTTAAATAAACTTAAGTAAAACGAAGGAATCTAAGTTTTTTACGAAAAAAATTCCTTTTTTTCTATATAATAACTTATCTAAAATCAAAAAATAAGACAATTGCGTCGAAAAAACACGTTTCCACTGCTTTCTTTTGAAATCTTTTGAAAACTTTTTTATGAATATGTTGGTTTGTTAAAAAATAAGGTCAAATACACCTGAGTGAATTAAAGGAATCAAAGTTTTTCACGACAAAACTCTATTCTCTATATAATAACTAATCTTAAATCATAAAAAAAAAATTATGAGTCAAAAAAACAGGTTTCAACTGCTTTCTTTTGTAATCTTTTGATTTGTTTTTCATAATTATGTTAGTTTGTTAAAGAATAAGGTCGAATAAACTTGAGTAAATTGAAGGAACCTTTGTTTTTTGCGACAAATTTTTTTTTTTATTTAATAGTTTATCTAAAATCAAAAAAGAAGACAATTGCGTCAAAAAATCAGGTTTCCACTACTTTCTTTTTGAATCTTTTGATTTCTTTTTTATGATTATGTTGGTTTGTTAAAGAATAACGTCAAAAAAACCTGAGAAAATCGAAAGAACCTAAGTTTTTTACGACAAAACCCTTTTTTCTATATAATAAGTTATCTAAAAAAAAAATACGACAATTGCGTCAAAAAAACAGGTTTCCATTGCTTTATTTTGGAATCTTGTGATTTTTTTTTCATGATTATGTTGGTTTGATTAAGAATAAGGTCAAATAAACCTGAGTGAATCAAAGGAACCTAAGTTTTAAACGACAAAACCCCTTCGTCTATATAATAACTAATTTATAATAAAAAAATAGACAATTGCCCTAAAGTAACAGGTTTTCGTTGCTTTCTTTTGAAATCTTTTGATTTCTTTTTTATATTTATGTTGGTTTGTTATAGAATAAGGTAAAAACAAACCTGAGTGAATCAAAGAAACCACAGTTTTTTACGAAAAAAAAACCCTTTTTCTATATAATAACTTATATAAAATCAAAAAACAAGACAATTGCGTCAAAATAACAGGTTTCCACTGCTTTCTTTTATAATCTTTTGATTTCTTTTTCATAATTATGTAAGTTTATTAAAGAATAAGGTCGAATAAACCTGAGTGAATTAAAGGAACCTTTGTTTTTTACGACAAAACCCTTTTTTCTAAAATATAACTTATCTAAAATCAATAAATAATACAATTTCGTTAAGAAAACAAAATACCATTACTTTCTTTCGAAATCTTTTAATTTCTTTTTTATGCTTATGTTAGTTTGTTAAAGATTAAAGTCATATAAACTTGAGTGAATCAAAGGAACCTAAGTTTTATACGTTAAAACCACTTCTTCTATATAATTACTTATCTAAAATCAAAAAATAAGACAATTGTGTCAAAATAACAGATTTCCACTGCTTTCTTTTGGAATCTTTTATTTTCTTTTTCATAATTTTGATAGTTTGTTAAAGAATAAGGTCGAATAAACCTGAGGGAGTTGAAGGAACCTAAGTTTTTTACAAAAAAACCCCTTTTTTCTATATAATAACTTATCTAAAATCAAAAAATAAGACAATTGCGTCAAAAAAACACGTTTCCACTGCTTTCTTTTGAATTCTTTTGATTTCTTCATTATGAATATGTTAGTTTGTTAAAGAATAAGGTCAAATAAACCTGAATGAATCGAAGGAACCTAAGTTTTTTACGACAAAACCCTTTTCTTTATATAATAACTAATCTTAAATCATAAAAAAAGATTAATGAGTCAAAAAAACAGGTTTCAACTGCTTTCTTTTGTGATCTTTTGATTTTTTTTTCATAATTATGTTAGTTTGTTAAAGAATAAGGTCGAATAAACTTGAGTGAATTGAAGAAACCATTGTTTTTTACGACAAAACTTTTTTTTCTATATAATAATTTATCTAAAATCAAAAAAGAAGACAATTGCGTCAAAAAATCAGCTTTCCACTGCTTTCTTTTGGAATCTTTTGATTTCTTTTTTATGATTATGTTGGTTTGTAAAAACATAAGGTCAAAAAAACTTGAGTAAATCAAAGAAATCTAAGTTTTTTACGACAAAACCCTTTTTTTTATCTAATAAGTTATATAAAATAAAAATTAAGACAGTTGCGTCAAAAAAACAGGTTTTCACTGATTCCTTTTGGAATCTTGTGATTTCTTTTTCATGATTATGTTGGTTTGACAAAGAATAAGGTCAAATAAACCTGAGTGAATCAAAGCAACTTAAGTTTTTTACGACAAAACCCCTTTTTCTATATAATAACTAATCTAAAATTGAAAAATAAGAAAATTGCTTTAAAAAAACAGTTTACCATTGCTTTCTTTTGAAATCTTTTGATTTTTTTTTATGATCGTGTTGGTTTGTTAAAGAATAAGGTTAAAAAAACCTGAGTGAATCAAAGGAACCTCTTTTTTTTACGTCAAAACTTTTTTTTCTATATAATAACTTATATAAAATCAAAAAATAAGACAATGTCGTCAAAAAAACAAGTTTTCACTGCTTTTATTTGGAATCTTTTGATTTGTTTTTCATGATTATGTTGGTTTGTTTAAGAATAAGGCCGAATAAATCTGAGTTAATCGAAGGAACTTATGTTTTATACGATAAAATCCCTTTTTCTATATAATAACTTATCTAAAATCAAAAAATAAGACAATTGCGTTAAAAAAACACGTTTCCGATGCTTTCTTTTGGAATCTTTTGATTTTTTTTTATGATTATGTTGGTAGGTTAAATAATAAGGCCAAATAAACCTGAGTGAATCAAAGGAACCTTTGTTTTTTATGATAAAACTCTTTTTTCTATATAATAACTTATCTAAAATTAAAAAATTAGAATAGTGCGTCAAAAAAACAGGTTTCAACTGCTTTCTTCTGGAATCTTTTGATTTCTTTTTTATGATTATGTTGGTTTGTTAAAGAATTAGGTTAAATAAACTTGAGTAAAACAAAGGAACCTAAGTTTTTTACGAAAAAAACCCCTTTTTTTTTTTATAATAACTTATTTAAAATCAAAAAATAAGACAATTGCGTCAAAAAAACACGTTTCCACTGCTTTCTTTTGAAATCTTTTGAATACTTTTTTATGAATATTTTGGTTTGTTAAAAAATAAGGTGAAATACACCTGAGTGAATCAAAGGAATCAAAGTTTTTCACGACAAAACCCTATTCTCTATATAATAACTAATTTTAAATCATAAAAAAAGAATAATGAGTCAAAAAAACAGGTTTCAACTGCTTTCTTTTGTAATCTTTTGATATCTTTTTCATAATTATGTTAGTTTGTTAAAGAATAAGGTCGAATAAACTTGAGTGAATTGAAGAAACCATTGTTTTTTACGACAAAACTTTTTTTTATATATAATAATTTATCTAAAATCAAAAAAGAAGACACTTGCGTCAAAAAATCAGGTTTCCACTGCTTTCTTTTGGAATCTTTTGATTTCTTCTTTATGATTATGTTGGTTTGTAAAAACATAAGGTCAAATAAACTTGAGTAAATTAAAGGAATCTAAGTTTTTTACGACAAAACCTTTTTTTCTATCTAATAAGTTATATAAAATAAAAAATAAGGCAGTTGCGTCAAAAAAACAGGTTTTCACTGATTTCTTTTGGAATCTTGTGATTCTTTTTTCATGATTATGTTGGTTTGACAAAGAATAAGGTCAAATAAACCTGAATGAATCGAAGGAACCTAAGTTTTTTACGACAAAACCCTTTTCTTTATATAATAACTAATCTTAAATCATAAAAAAAGATTAATGAGTCAAAAAAACAGGTTTCAACTGCTTTCTTTTGTGATCTTTTGATTTTTTTTTCATAATTATGTTAGTTTGTTAAAGAATAAGGTCGAATAAACTTGAGTGAATTGAAGAAACCATTGTTTTTTACGACAAAACTTTTTTTTCTATATAATAATTTATCTAAAATCAAAAAAGAAGACAATTGCGTCAAAAAATCAGCTTTCCACTGCTTTCTTTTGGAATCTTTTGATTTCTTTTTTATGATTATGTTGGTTTGTAAAAACATAAGGTCAAAAAAACTTGAGTAAATCAAAGAAATCTAAGTTTTTTACGACAAAACCCTTTTTTTTATCTAATAAGTTATATAAAATAAAAATTAAGACAGTTGCGTCAAAAAAACAGGTTTTCACTGATTCCTTTTGGAATCTTGTGATTTCTTTTTCATGATTATGTTGGTTTGACAAAGAATAAGGTCAAATAAACCTGAGTGAATCAAAGCAACTTAAGTTTTATACGACAAAACCCCTTTTTCTATATAATAACTAATCTAAAATTGAAAAATAAGAAAATTGCTTTAAAAAAACAGTTTACCATTGCTTTCTTTTGAAATCTTTTGATTTTTTTTTATGATCGTGTTGGTTTGTTAAAGAATAAGGTTAAAAAAACCTGAGTGAATCAAAGGAACCTCTTTTTTTTACGTCAAAACTTTTTTTTCTATATAATAACTTATATAAAATCAAAAAATAAGACAATGTCGTCAAAAAAACAAGTTTTCACTGCTTTTATTTGGAATCTTTTGATTTGTTTTTCATGATTATGTTGGTTTGTTTAAGAATAAGGCCGAATAAATCTGAGTTAATCGAAGGAACTTATGTTTTATACGATAAAATCCCTTTTTCTATATAATAACTTATCTAAAATCAAAAAATAAGACAATTGCGTTAAAAAAACACGTTTCCGATGCTTTCTTTTGGAATCTTTTGATTTTTTTTTATGATTATGTTGGTAGGTTAAATAATAAGGCCAAATAAACCTGAGTGAATCAAAGGAACCTTTGTTTTTTATGATAAAACTCTTTTTTCTATATAATAACTTATCTAAAATTAAAAAATTAGAATAGTGCGTCAAAAAAACAGGTTTCAACTGCTTTCTTCTGGAATCTTTTGATTTCTTTTTTATGATTATGTTGGTTTGTTAAAGAATTAGGTTAAATAAACTTGAGTAAAACAAAGGAACCTAAGTTTTTTACGAAAAAAACCCCTTTTTTTTTTTATAATAACTTATTTAAAATCAAAAAATAAGACAATTGCGTCAAAAAAACACGTTTCCACTGCTTTCTTTTGAAATCTTTTGAATACTTTTTTATGAATATTTTAATTTGTTAAAAAATAAGGTGAAATACACCTGAGTGAATCAAAGGAATCAAAGTTTTTCACGACAAAACCCTATTCTCTATATAATAACTAATTTTAAATCATAAAAAAAGAATAATGAGTCAAAAAAACAGGTTTCAACTGCTTTCTTTTGTAATCTTTTGATATCTTTTTCATAATTATGTTAGTTTGTTAAAGAATAAGGTCGAATAAACTTGAGTGAATTGAAGAAACCATTGTTTTTTACGACAAAACTTTTTTTTATATATAATAATTTATCTAAAATCAAAAAAGAAGACAATTGCGTCAAAAAATCAGGTTTCCACTGCTTTCTTTTGGAATCTTTTGATTTCTTCTTTATGATTATGTTGGTTTGTAAAAACATAAGGTCAAATAAACTTGAGTAAATTAAAGGAATCTAAGTTTTTTACGAAAAAACCTTTTTTTCTATCTAATAAGTTATATAAAATAAAAAATAAGACAGTTGCGTCAAAAAAACAGGTTTTCACTGATTTCTTTTGGAATCTTGTGATTCTTTTTTCATGATTATGTTGGTTTGACAAAGAATAAGGTCAAATAAACCTGAGTGAATCAAAGCAACCTATGTTTTATACGACAAAACCCCTTTTTCAAAATTAAAATAACATAATTATCAGCTAATTGATAATAAAAAAATTGAGTTTAATTAGTCCAGATTAGTTCTGGAACTTTAAGTTTTTCAAGTTGATCAAAATATTTTATAATTTTGCAATTTCCACATGTTTCTTTATAGGGTAAAGCTTTTTCGTACAATAGCGATAAAGTAAAATTCAATCCAGTAAGCGTTTCATCCACTGATAAATTAGCTAAATTTTGATCTTTGAAAGTTGTCATAAAGTCTTTGAGTTTTAATTCTGTCAGTCTTCGTTTCTCTTGATACCATCTCATGTTGTTTTCAATTTTTTCATTTAATTCATTAATAAACTTTTCTTTGCCTTGATAATTTTGATAAAATTTATAAAATTTAAAAAAATCGGCAGTTTCAATGTCTCCATTTGTAATGTTAAATTTAGATAAAATTAAAATTATTACAAACGCACACACTATTATTGGCACTTGTCTTTTATTTGTTGATTTCAACGTACCCCAATTATATTCATCTACAAATTCACAATTCATTTTTTTGTATAATTGTTCTTGTATTTGTTCCCTATACACTTTTTCCATTTCAACCTCCATAGGTACGTAATTCATATAATAAATTTTTTTACGTGAACGGATAGAAATGGCAACCATTTCTAACATTTCCAAAATATCGTTTAATTTAGTTTCTGTTATCATCTAAAAAAAATTATTTATATTGATTAAATTCACAATACGGACAAAAAATATTTAAATTTAAACATTCTAACATAATATTTTTTAATTCGTTTTTAAATTTTAAAAAATTTTTATCATCCAAATCAGAATTAATTCGTATACACCTTCCAAATATTTGAAAATCTTTATCATGTTTTTCTTTACTCATCTAAAAATAAATCACAATTTAACATGAAGAAAAAGATAAACGCAAAAAAAATTTTTTTACGTTCATTTTTTCCTTCACGTTTAGATTGATTTCACCAATATTTGTTTTCATAATTCATCTAAAAAAAATTTTAACAAAGATTATTACAATAATGACATTTTATTTCTTCTTTATCATCATCATTGTCTTTATAAACCATTTATTAACTTGTGAAACAAAAAAATCTTTCATTATATAACCTGTAAAAAATTCATAAAATAGTTTAAAACTTTGTTCTAAAAATTAATTCAAAGTCCAATCAAAATGTTTCTTAATTTCATCATTTAAATATTTGTCTTTTTCTAAACAATCATCGCATACAAAAGGTTGAAAATCTTTAGCTTGTGTGATCAATTCTTGTAATGTAAACGGAAACCATTCATTAAGTAATAAAAATTTTTCAATTAATTTGTTTACTTTATTTTTAGTGAGTTCCATTATTTTTTTATTAAATCTAAAAAAAAATTACAAGCAATAATAATAGAATAATAATTACAATCGTTAATTAAACAATAATAAAGAAAAAAAAATTATTTAGTTAATTTAAAAAGTTTATAAATTGTTTTTCTTAATGTCATATAAAAGATAATTCCATTTTCTGCTTGATCAATAAGCAACTCGAAAAATAAAGATCTGATTACATTATCTTTTTCAGGATTTTTCAAATTTTCTTCATACATTTCATGCGCATCTGTTATGTTATCTTTTGCAGCAAACAATAAACCCTAACTCATATTACATTTTTGAAGTATTCTTATTAACATTTCTAAATGTAAATAGTTTCGTCAACTACCTTTAAATTAATTTTACTGATTTCACCGTGTATTTTTTTGTTATAAAAAATACGTTACAGTGACAAAAACAACGTGCTTTTAACGTTGGATCAATGTCTGTTTTTGTATACTAAATAGCGGTAAATTGAAACGTTGAATAAGCTTTGAAATTGTAACGAAATTTAGCCTCTCAAAATAAAACGTTTATTCAACGTGGAATCAACTTACGCAAAAAGTCACTTTAAAAACGTTTCGAAGTATATTCTTTATCAACGTTAAAAACAAACCGCTTTTTAAACGTTACATTTTCAACGTTGAATAAGCGTTTAAATTTAAACGTATATTATCTTCTCAAAAAAATGCGTTTATTAAACGTTGAAAATAAGTACGCAAATAATCACTGTAAAAACGTCGCAAAGGTAATGATTTATCAACGTTAGACAATAGCTGCTTTTTCAACGAATTTAAACTATTTGAAAAACAACACTTATTCAACGTTATTTCAACGTTGGTTGAAAATGTGGTAATTAAAAAACGTTGAAAAAGTGTTACTTTGCCAACGTTAATAAAACGTTGTTTTGACAATGTTGAGGAAGTGGCTCATTAAAAATTATTGTCTCAATAACTAGCTATTACAAAAATAATTTGCCGTAATGGAAAGGCAAGGAAAACTTGATAGAATGCATGCATATGGTATAAAAAATTGTTTGATAAAGTTACATTTTATAGCCTATTTTATTGCGACTAATTTAAAACTTTTAGATTTTATATCAAAATGTATATCAAGTACATAAATCTCAGGGTAAATTCAATTTATTCAGATTATTTTTGTCAATGTTTTATTTTATTTTAATATGACAATTTTAATAAAATGCTCAACTTTTCTAAAAATTTGTTTCTTAGTTAGAAATAGTACTTAGTTTTAATACGATTCACATTTACAAAATATTATAAAAATTATTAAAACATAATAAGTCAGACAAAACAAAGTTTGTTAATCGAATAAATTTTTTAATTTATTTAAAAATTATCACTTATACATACATACATATATATATATATACCCTTATAGTGTAGTCGAAAGAGCGTTTTAATGTAAAAAAAGTCTCTTACGACTACAATTTTAATTACCTCGTCTCTTAAGCTGTTTTTGATTGTCATCGAAATGTCAAAGCAATTAATTTATGCGGAAGTACATAAAATTTAATTGTTTTTTAAAAAATTTTTAAAAAACCGCAATTATAACGACTAGAAAGTTTTTTTTAATTAGTGGTGTTTTTGTTATTGATTTAATAAAAAACATTTTTTAAACATGCGTAAATGTTGCTACATCGACTATCTTATAGCCTGATTCGCAACGGAGTGCTGCTACATCGACTGACAAATAGCTTGACTCGCAACGGAGTGCTGCTACATCGACTGACAAATAGCCTAACTCGCAACGGAGTGCTGCTACATCGACTGACAAATAGCCTGACTCGCAAGAGAATGCTGCTACATCGACTGACAAATAGCCTGACTCGCAAGGGAGTGCTGCTACAACGACTGACAAATAGCCTGACTCGCAAGAGAGTGCTGCTACATCGACTGAGGGTTTGGTTTGGCCAGGCAGTCTATCAATTAAAAAAAAAAATTTATATTTTAAAAACTTTTTCTGGTCTGGTTTATTAACGCGCTCTTTAAAACTACAGTTTATGGTAAACTTTTTTTGATGCCATGCAAGAGACATGCAAGAGTATATATATATATATATATATATATATATATATATATATATATATATATATATATATATATATATATATATATATATATATATATATATATATATATATATATATATATATATATATATATATATATATATATATATATATATATATATATATATATATATATATATATATATATATATATATATATATATATATATATATATATATATATATATATATATATATATATATATATATATATATATATATATATATATATATATATATATATATATATATATACATATGTGTGTGTGTGTGTGTGTGTGTGTGTAAATAATGTATATATAAAGATTTATATATACATTATTTACATATATATTAGGTTTGAAGCAGAGGCAGTTGCTCCATCTTGTTCGAAAAAAGATGGATGGTTATTTTGGCCAACTTGTGTTCATGCAATGAAAGCTACCTATAATAATTTTTCAACCATTGACTCCTGCAACAAGCTTAGACTTAAAAGAGTTAATGTAACTGGAGGTCATTAAATTTTACAGTAATTAATGCTATTATAGTTTTATATTAACGGTAAAGTATTATATCAAATAAACTATTTTATTTTTTTTTGGAATAAGTAATATTTTGAATCTGTTTATGGTATTATTACTGCCTAGATATATATTGTAATCTGTTTACACTTATTCTATATTTTTGTTTTTACATAATTTTGTTTATATTTATTTTACTAAATAATTACTAATAGGTAAAGAAGTCTGTGCAGGATTTAATTTCACGATTAAAGAGGACTCCGAAGAAGAATGTAAGTAGTAATGTTTGTGAATAGTTTTGTTTCTCTTCGGATTTAACTTTTCTTAGTTTTTTTATATAGTAAAGAATAGAAAAAAATTTAATATTAACTATTGTTCAAAGCTGATTTCAATAATACTGTTAAAATTATTTGACTTGTGGTAGTTTGATTACCAGTATAAATTTATTTAGTGAAGTTCTGGTGAAACAAAGATCGAGGAATGATTTGGTTTTAACTGGTTTGCGTCTTATGAACAAAGAACATAATATGATTTAAATTGATGATTTATAGTTACACCTATTGAAGTAAGTTTTATTTAGTTAATTAATGTATGGATAGATGAGTATTTTTAATTGCAAAATTTATATGTATATATATATATATATATATATATATATATATATATATATATATATATATATATATATATATATATATATATATATATATATATATATATATATATATATATATATATATATTTATATATATATATATATATATATATATATATATATATATATATATATATATATATATATATATACATATATATATATATATATATATATATATATATATATATATATATATATATATATATATATATATATATATATATACATATGTGTGTGTGTGTGTTGTATATATATTTATGTATATATATTTATGTATATATATATATATATATATATATATATATATATATATATATATATATATATATATATATATATATATATATATATATATATATATATATATATCTATATATATATATATATATATATATATATATATATATATATATATATATATATATATATATATATATATATATATATATATATATATATATATATATATATATATATATATATATCTATATATATATATATATATATATATATATATACATATATATATATATATATATATATATATATATATATATATATATATATATATATATATATATATATATATATATATATATATATATATATATATATATATTTATTATTGTTATTATTATATAATATATTATAATGATTATATATATATATATATATATATATATATATATATATATATATATATATATATATATATATATATATATATATATATATATATATATATATATATATATATATATATATATATATATTTATTATCGTTATTATTATATAATATATTATAATGATTATAGGGTTTTTATTTGTCAATATAGGAATACCAACAATATTGCAATATTTTAATGTAGCAAATAAATTAATTTTGTTGATTAACAAAAATTGTGGATTTTGAGTCCAGAATTTAAATCCATAAGACACAGCAAGCATTAGGTTATTACAGAAGAGAGATCAGATTTAATCTTTGCTGCTTGTTCTAAGCACTTACGCAGTAAGCACAAAGACGTTTAAAAGAAGTTTTAAAGATGTCTTTAAGGAGGTCTAAAAAGCGTTCTTGTAGACGTCTAGATCATAAGGCTAAAAGACGTCCAAATAAAGACGTCTTTATAAAAACGCGTTTTAAACGTATTTTAAACGTTTATTTTAAGATGAATTTAAGTACATGACGTAACATTTTTGCGTAGTATGTGGTATATATTCATTGTATTTATACGTCATATATTGTTATAAATTCGTATATACAAAATATACATAGGAACCAGAATTTTAATAATATATAGCTATCACCACCAACGGTTGATGCTGCAAAGATAAAAATAATAAATAAAAAAACCAATTATATATCAAAACAGTATTTAATCATTTATAACTTACCTTTAGTTATTAAAAAATTTAGAATACGTATCGCTAGCTATTTTTTGACCGCACACTTGACTTATTATATGGCTTGTGGGTGTATAAAAACTAAAAATACTGATATTTATTTTATATATTATCCTTGCCATTTTCACTTATTATCATGATCAGTCAACTATCTGTTAAAAAAGCAAAATAATTATTAATAAAAAAAAGATATATTAATATTATAGCAATTATTTTAGTGATTCCTGTGACAACAATTTTAGCAATTGTGTAAAAAAGTAATTTAACTTAAAGTAATTTACACTTAAAATTTGAACAAATTATTGAAAATAATAAAAACTATGTTTTTACTTTGAATATACGACATCTACTTAACGCGTAATGACAAAGCCGTCAAAAAGAAGTCATAATGACATATTTATAAACAGGTCTCAGAAAAGACGTCTTTTAGCCTTGATCTAGACGTCTTTTAATGCGTCTTTTAGACTATTTATTATGCGTCTTTTAAACGTCTTTTTAAACTTTAAAAAGACGTCATTTTAAAAACGCCTTTATTAAAGACGTCTAGAAGACGTCTTAAAAATTGACGTCTTCTTGACGTCTTTTTATCTTTTAAAAAGACGCCTTTTGCACGTCATTTTAAAAACGCATTTATAAAAGACGTCTAAAATATGTCTTTAAAACGTCTACAAAAGTGCGTCTTTACCTAGACTAGTTTTAGTCGTCTATAAGTGTCTAAAATGCGTCTTGTGCTTACTGGGTAAAAAGTAAAGATTTATTGTCACACAAAAGTATAAAGTGGAGGCATCAGCAAATAGAGCCACTTTAGATTTCATTATGATTGTTATTGTGGATAAAAAATATTACAGGAACAATTATTGAATTTTAAATTTACTTGAAGTAAAGAGGGTAAGCCTTTAAGAATAACTTCACTACTGCTGTTAGAAAGAAGTAATTTAATTACCTCAAAACCTTTTCATTGAAAATTATAAGAAACTATTGACAAAGTGAAGAAGAATCATAGGATACTTGGAGAGGTCAAAGTGTTTTCTAGAGATTTGAAAAATAGGAACCACGTATTTTGCACTTTTTTAAAGTTTAGCAAAAGTTGTATATAGTTCTGGAGAACACTTTTTTAAGACTATGATGGAAATCTTGTCTGAAGCACGCATTGTAGATGTGTTTAATTGAGAATTAGTTTTAGTATTGGAAGCTAGAGTAATTTCGATGTTTAACAATGGATTAGTTGAAAGTTTAGCAAAAATATTTTACTGTCAGGAAGAGTATGGCCGTTATATTCCATAAATATAACGGCCATACTATATATAAATATATAGATTTCCTTGTAAATAGCTCTGTTTTACTCTGGGGTAAAGTAAAAAGATGAGACCCATAAGATAGAGATTAAACGTCAGACTTACTTTAGTTAATAACACTGTTGAATACTAACAAAAAGTCTATAGAATCAACATCTAAGATAAGATATAAGGTTTAGTAAACTGAGAATAACAAAAATTTACATCAGACAAGACTTTATTTATACATTAGCTTATTGCAATAATAATAGGGACAATTTTTTCTTAAGAGAGATGTTCTTATAAAAAAACTAAAAAAACATAGTTAATGTTGAAAGATGTAGAGTAGAATGAGGCTTGATTTAAAACTGAAGAGAAGTAATAAAAGTTTCCAAACTTTTATTGCAGAAGCAATATAAGCTTTCAAGATGCACTTTTTGCACACATATTATGGATATAAGCATATTTGTTTGCTATTTGTTTAAATGCTGGCATACAATATCCTTTCATTGTTGTATAAACTTTAGTATTTATATAGTGTAGTATTTTTTAGAAAAAGTTAAAGTAATTCAGGTATTAACATGTAGAGTGATAGCAGCTTCATGATTGTGGTAGATGTAAGAAAATTTGAAGAGTGTGCTTTACATAGTGCCATAATAAAGATGATGATGATTATCATGATAACGATCAACAACATCAACATAATTTTTTTTATCATTGTCAAGCTTTCTGCTTTTATGCTGTTGATGATCATGATGATTATGATGATCATGTTGATCACAATGATGTTCATATATGCATATATATATAAAATATAGCATGAATTTAAATTTAAAAAATATACTTTAGGATGTATAAATGTTTATGCTGACTGGTCTCATACCCGGCCCTTACCCCGGCTAAATTTTATCAAACCCGGCCCCGGCCCCAGTCAAATATCAACCCCAGTTATTTACTACAAAACATTTCAAAAATAAAAAAACATTGTATTATTTTTAAAAATAATTACTTATTTTATGCTATTACGACTATCACAATATATATATATATATATATATATATATATATATATATATATATATATATATATATATATATATATATATATATATATATATATATATATATATATATATATATATATATATATATATATATATATATATATATATATATATTTTTTAAATTAATAATAATCATACTAATTCAATAACATTTTTTAAACATTTGCTTTCAGATTGATAATGATACAAGTTTTATTTTTTGATTTAGATTCTGTATCTCAATGATATCCTGGCTTATCGATACGATATCCTGTAAATCCACTCACATACAAATTTTACTTACACACGTAATTCCTGTAAATTCACTCACACACATAAATCTCAAAAAAGATGTTTTTATTTTTATTTATAAATTGTAAATTTTATATAAATAAATTGTATATTTTTTATGTTTTTCATTGTATATTACTACTTGTACAAAAATCGACTTTGGAAATATTGCAAGTGCAGAGTTCAACATACAATTTTGTTTTATTTGCAAACTCTATATACATTATAACCAAGTTTAATTGCGTTTAATAATATTTTGCGATATTTTCTCCAGCGCATTTGAGCGTTAATTTAACGTTATATTTCAACCTTTACTCGACGTCTTTGAGTCACGTTTAATCGACGTTTTACTACCAACGTTACAAATCCTTGCAAAATCAACTGCTTTAATAACGTTAAAGTAACGCTTTTCAAGTAACATTTTTTCAACGTTAAGTTGCGGCGCCTATGCAACGCTTTTTAAGTAACGCTTTTTCAACGTTCAGTTGAGACATTTTTGTAACGTCTTATAGTAACGTTTTTTTAACGTTACGCTACAACGTTTAATGAATGTCTCTTTAACAACGTGACATATCTTTGCAAAATCGATTACTTTGTCAACGTTTCCGCAACATCTTTTGCGACCGGTTTTCAACGTTGATTCAACGCTGACATGTTTGCTGGGTATCGTGTTCAGTTGTTTTTAATAACATATATAAATCGGGAAACTTTTTAGCAAAAACATTTTTAATCATAATATTTTTATCAAATTGAATCTTTTCCAAAGAACTTAATAATTCATATTCTGTTTTGCTATCATCATCTGTTTCACTATCATCCAAATCGCTAATTTCTGATAGTTTTTCATCTGTTTTGCTAACTTCTGGCAATTTTTTTTAATCAATATCTACAGTAAATTCATTATTGGAATCAAAACTAGCACATTGAAATTTTACATTGCAATTCTCGTCTTTATCTTGTTTTTTCTTTATTATCTCTTCATTTGGTTGCAACGAGATAATAGTTTCGTTCACAGAAATCAAAGAATTTAATTCATCTTTTGTAAACGGTGTCAATGGTCGAAAACCATTTCTTACCCAATTATACATTTTTTAATTTTTTTTAAAAAAAAATTACAATAAAAATCATATTAAAAAACAATCAACACCAAATTAGTACACTTTTAATTTTTGCAAACAATTAAAAAAAACGACTTCGTATATCTTTTTTTAAATTTAAACGTATTTCAGTTTTAGTTAGAAAAATAAATTCTTTGACACATGTTTCTAATTTTTGTTTTTTAGCTTCGCAATAGCACTATTCATCTTTTTTTGTTGCAAAATCAATAAACGCTTCGTTTCTTTTTCTTTTAAATTTTTTTCTCTTTTTACTTCTTCTTCTAATCGATCAATTCCTTTATTACATTTAGTAATTGATTTTGAACACATTTTTAGGTAAAGATTCACTTTCTTTTTATCAAATTTATAATCTTCTGAATCTTCTGATAATTTTTTATACACTTATTCTGTTATGCACGACACTTCTTCAAAAAGATATTCAGTATTTCGATCTTTTAAAAAATCAATCAACTTATAACATTGCAGTTCTAACGCTTTATTTTCTGATCCTATCTTATTCCATACACTCCATATTGTCATTTTTTATTAGTTTAATTGCTAAAAAAATACAAGCATTTAAAAAAAAACAAATAAAAAAAATAATATTCAATTTTACATTTAATAAAAAGAGTGTCTTCAACAATATAATTTTGAATTAAATTTTCTTTTTCAATAAAATTTTTAAAACCAAATCCTTCATTAGATTGCAACCAATGCGGTCGTTGAAAATAGGCTTGATCGTTTGTGATAATAGTTTTTTTGTACTTGTCGTTTTTACCAAGTAAAGATAAAGTTAGTTTTCTTCCACTAAACGGCCATTTAAGAATAGCATCAAACATATGCGACTGCATGTATACAAATATTGACATTTGATTTTTGTGATTATGATTTTGATGACCACAAGCAAATTCATTAAACAAATGAATACGTAATGTAAATTTATAATTTTTATAATAAAATGGTGAAGTAAAAAAACTGTATGGTGAGTTTTTTATTATTTGTTCCATATCAGTAAGAATAAATATTTTTTAACCATCTTCTAATTTAACAGGAGCTTCAAGATTTAATACTCTCATTTTTAAATTTTCCAATTGAAATCGCAATTCTTTTAATTTTATTGACTTGTCACCATCAACTTTAATTTCATCTTTTATTTTTATCAAATTGTCTTTTGGCTTGGCACCATCAAATTCAATTTCATCTTTTATCAATTCGACAACTTCTATTTTTTTATTAGTCATCTAAAAAAAATAAAAAATAAATAAATTACAAATTGTTAATGCCCTGTTGATCCAAAACCACCGTTTCTTTCTTTTTCAGACAACATGGATTGTATTTCCATTTGATATAATTTATTCACATTTGAACCAACCAATACCACTCTTTCTGCAAAAAATACAAGTAAAAAAGACATTTGTGCAATAGCTTGACCTTCGCTTACAGTAAAAGCTTCGTTAGATGTATTTAAAAGTATTACGTGAATTTCTCCTCTATAATCAGAATCTATAATACCAGGCGAATTTAATACTGTAATACCATGATCCCATATAATACTAATCCCGACTTGGTAGTAACATGAGCTTGAAGATTGCAATCCATTTGAGATATAAAAACACCAGTAGAAAACAACATTCGTTGAGATGGTAGTATTGTTTTTTTTTCAGTACTAGGTAAAACAAAAGCAGCACTTCCTTTAGTTGCATAACACGACCAACCTTTTGTATCGATTACTTTTACTGTTTTCACCAAAAAAAAATTTTTTTTTACAAAAAAAATAAATTAACATCCGTGTTGCATTTTACATTAAGGACAAAAGCAATATAAAGGATTGTTAGGATAATAATAAACATCACTTTTTAAATAATAAACGCGACAAAAAAAAAACACATTGAAAAATTTTCATAACTTTGTAACATGTTTTCATAATGTTTTAGTTTATTTTGAAGCATATAATTTTGTTTTTTACACAAGTCTAAATGATAATAACTATCAGCTAATTCAATTTTGAAATTGTTATTATTCCATATTTCTTCTTTAATTTTCTAAATAACACGTTCAAATTTAATTCCATCTTGATATATGTTTATTATATCGTAATAATCGTTTGTAATATTTTTCTCATTTTGTATACAAAAACGTTTTGCAAATCATCCAAAACTTCTTCCGAAACATTTTTTTCTTGATTAATCATATTAATCTAAAAAAAATAAAAACATTAAAAAAAAATTATATACAGTACATTTTCATTTCTTGGTTGGGTTCAGCGTAGGATACAATTTTATTTCTTGTCGCTATATGTTTGTTTAAACAATCAAAACAAAATTCTATTTTACACCAATAACACGAATATGTAAATAAAAATGTTTGTAAACGTTCACTGCACATTTCAAAATAACTTGCGTACTCTTCCATTTTTTTCAATTCACTTGCAGTAAAAGGTCTTTGGTATAACTCATCAATTAAAATTTTCATTTCTTCTCGATCATATTTTTCTTTACAACATTCGCATGCTATGTAGTGAAACAAATTGGACACATCTTTTAGTTTTTTTTTTTATCGTGCCATTTTTATGGTTCATCAAATTGATATTGCTTATCTTTAAAAAATTGATATTTTAATTTTAACAACTCTTGCCTTGTGTTTATATGCCACTCGTCTTCAAAATCTTGATTCATTTTTTTTACTTAATCTAAAAAAAATTATTTTTTACCATTAAATACATTAACAATAATAAAAAAAATTACATTAAAAAAAAAAATTAACAAACAAATTCCCATTTATCTTTATCAAAACAATTTTTTTTTAATGTTTCTATTGAATGTTCTATTAAACATAAATAACAAAATTTTTTTTCAAACTAAAAACAATCATGCAAATGTATATGTTTCTTTAAACAATCTTGACATGTTGTAAACTGTTCTTTAAATTTATCAAATCTTTGCAATTCTTTTTCAGTTAACGAACCGTACAATAAAGAATGTTCATCTACTTTGTTTTTTAACTCTTCCGCATTTGTCCATATTATTTTTGATATTTCATAATTTGGTTTTTTAATTTTTTGATTATCCTTTAGTAAATGAATCAATTTATCTGAATGGCGTTTTTTATCTTTTCTTTTTTCTTCCTTGATTTTAATTAACAAAGATGCTACAACTGGAGTTACTATTTTATCATCATCTAACAACTCGACACATTCATTTTTAGGCAGAGTTATCTTACAAAATTTTTCCACCCATTCATTACATTGTTTAGCATCTAACGTTATACCATCACTAATAACTCTAAACTTTACTCCTTTATTTTCTTCTACGTTTCTTTTTGGTATTTCTAAACCAAAGAATTCATGTAAAGCATATTTACACGAATTATTGTTTTCTTCCTCCTTTTCTCTTCTTATAAGCTAATTCACTGTCAATTACTGTATTTGCCGATTGAAAATAATTTACACTTGTAATTTAAAAAAACAAATATTTACATGACTGGGGCTTGAAGAAGACAAAATTCATCTTATCATTAAGCCCCCCCCCCCCCTCCAAAAAAAAAAAATTGCATATTCATCAAATAAAATATTTTAACAAAATGTAAAAAATAAAATATATAACGTTTAAAATATTTAGTAATTCAAAGAGTATTTATATTTAAGAACTGATTTGTAAAATAAGATGATATATAAGTATTAATATTACAAAAAGAATTTACAATAACTTTTTTTAATAAAAATTGAAATTATAAAATTTTACAATATTTTTAGTAATTAGTATTTCAAATAATAAAACTTAAAAAATCGTTTGTAAATTCAAAACTTATAAGATAAGAAATACATTTACAATAGCAGGCTATTGTTTAAAATATTAAATATAATATTAAAGAGTAATTAGTAGGTTAATTTTTGTTTTTGTTTGCTAGTTTAAAAAGCTTTTTAGAAGAACTTTAATTCATTTTCATGTATCATCAGTAATTGCCTAAGTTTTGTTTTAACCTTGTTTAAAGAATAATTCGATTTCAGCTCATTATTTAATATTGTATTCCACAGCTTAGGACCTCGATTTGCAATTGAGAATTTGGTTGCTGAATAATGTGTTTTGGATTGAATGTAATTGTTTTTTGAAAATCTGGTAGGGTATATGTGGTTAATTTTTTCAAAAAGTGAATTAAATAACATTGGTGATATTTTTTTATCAAGTTTAAACATGAAGATAAGAATATGGTAAAGGTTTAGTTTATATACATTTAGAATATTAAGTTTATTAAAAAATGTTTTAGTGTGAGAGAAACGGTCTACGTTTGTAATTATCCTTATAGCCTGTTTTTGTTTACTAAACAGTTTTTTTACTTTTGTTGCGTTTGTGCTGCACCAAGCAACGTTTGCATAATTTAAGTAGCAATGAATTAAAGAAAAATATAAATTTTTTAAACAAGATAGATTCAAAAACTGCTTGGCTTTATACAAAACACCTATATTTTTTGATATTTTATTTTCAATTAGACCTATGTGGTCCCTCCAGATTAAATTTTCATCCAGAACCACACCTAAAAACTTTATTGCTCTCTTTTTAATAATGCGTTATCAATAAAAAGATCAGGAAGTTTTAATGACATATCTTGTTTTTTATGAAGACGATGGAACAAAGTGTATTTGGATTTATTGATGTTCAAAGATAGTTTGTTTGATTTGAACCATTGGGTTAATTTTTCAAGTTCTTTGTTTACTGTTTGAAATAATTTACTGATATCTTTACTAGAATAAAACAAGTTTGTATCATCTGCAAACAAAATTAAGTTTAAAATGTTAGAAAATTTATATAAGTCATTAATATAAACGAGATATAAAAGTGGTCCTAAAATTGATCCTTGAGGAACACCACAGGTGATTGACTTATATTCCGTTTTTCCGCTATCATATGAAATAAACTGCTTTCTATTAGTCAAGTAACTATCAAACCAGGACAAATTAGTATTCAAAAGCTCAAAAAGTTTTGTATCAATTTTTTATTGCTTAGCTTCTTGATATCTCGATTGATGAGTTCTGAAAAAATCTTACTCTTTTTATACAAAAAATACACAAAAGACTATATTTAGTATCATTAATCATTTATGACTTTATATGGTAATGATATCACCATATAAAGTCATAAATAATATCACCGAAAAAAATTGCCACTTTGACAAAAATGACACGTTGACATTTTTTTTATAAACTTGTTTTGTTCTTGTTTTTTTAAATCTCTATTGTTTAAAAAAACATATATAAAGCAATTATTTTACAGTTTTTTATATCAAATCAAAACTTTTTTTTATTACACTAACACTTTAAATAAAAAAAATGGAACAAGACGATATTGAAATTAGTTATTGCTTTGTGCAAAACTATTTAAAATACGGTGATATGGCCGCCGCTACATTGTGGCTAGTTGATTTATCTCGCGAAAGAGATTTGAAAGAAAATCAATATTCAAAAGTGCCTGTGAAACCAGTAGCTCAACTCAATTTTTTTAAAAAAGAACTAGTCTATTCTAACAAAGCAAAAGAAGAAGTTATTGGTTTACCTTCAAACATTTGTGAACAATGTTCGCTTGAAGAAAACGTCATTAATTATTTGTATAAAGCCGAAAACAAAACAAGCAAAGATGACGTTCGTTTTAAGAATAAAAATGGCGAAATTACTTTTAACGTGATCATAAAAACAAAACAATCAAAATTAACTAAGAAATTTTTATAAACATATATTTTGTCAAGAATAGAAGAAATACAAACTAACGCTTACGCTTATGCATATAGCAAACATAAAGTTTTAAAAAATCAGCCCATTTCTACCTTTAACGTACAAATGTTAAAAGACGAAGAAGAAGAATTCTTTTATACAGAACACGAAAGACTTGTTTCTGTAGAACCTATTATGATTAACACTATATATAAAAGCGGTCAAACTAAATCGTTTAATCACAACATGAAAAGAGCAGCTCAAGATTTAGCAGTACAAGAAACAAAAGAATATAAAAAAACTAAGCAAAAAGAAATTAAAATTGAAAAAAAAGACGAAGAAGAATAATAATTTTTTTATAAAAAACCTGTATTTTTTTTCATTGAAAAAAAAACTTGTTATTAATAAAAAACTTGTTTTTATTCCCTCATAAGGATAACTATGCGGTCATTCGGATTAATAAAAAAAATATAAAAAAGTCTAAATAATTTTTTTATTAGTTTATATTTAAGAAAATGACAAGCAAACAGGTCGATCAATCTTTAGAAAATGCTGTAAATCTTTTTTTTTTTAGACAATGAACTACATCCCATGTTGCAAGAATTTCAACATTTAGATAACAGATTCGAAGAATGGAAAAAGTTATTTCAAGAATACTTAACTAAATGGAATTTGCAATTGTTGTTACCAGAAGACCAATATGTTGATTTGTATTATATTTTTACTATCAAGAATAACAAAACAATCAAACTTTGTTTGGCAAATCTGCTCGTCCCTATTTTCAATTTGATGAACAAGGATCAAAATGGAAACTAAACTTGTACAATTTTTGCGAAAATATCAACAAAGATTTTTTAAAAATAACAGTATAAAATGTAGATTTTAAATATAAAGATATTAAAGATGAAATGGAACGTTTTTTAAAAATATACAAACGATATTATCGATATACTTTTGAAACTCATTGCTCGTCATGGAAAAATAAACTCAAATTATCTTTGAAGTATTATTTTTTGTTTCCGTAATTAATTAAATAACACTTATACGAATACGAATTGTTAATGCAAAACGCATTGATTTTGTTGGAACAATATCCCTCTTGCCTACAAAGATTAACTTTTTTATACAACGAAAAATTACTACATAATGGTTTTTATACGCTTTATACTCCTACACCCATCTATAATTTTTTCAAAACAGAAAAAGTAAAATCTATAAACGATAAAGTATTTGTATACAAATCGTCTAATTAGTGTAATTTTTATCGAAAATCAATTACAGAAATGTTTCCGCACGCCAATTGGTTTTATTTTTTTAAAAGAAATTTAAACTTTTCAAAATTTTTAAATAAACATGGCGATCAACTCTACGATGTTATTAAAAATGAACTTGTTAACGAACAACCTATTCACAAAGCTGAACATTTTAACATGTATTATATAAACACATCGGAATGTTTTTAAAAAAAAACATTTTTTTTTAATTTTTTTTTTATATTTCATGTATAGTAAACTTTTTATTTACAAAATATATTTGTCAAAACACTGACATTTTTTCTTATTTACTTCCTCGCAGCGATTGTTATCACGTATTAAATTGACTAATTCTTTATACTGTTCTCTTTTCACAGTGTTTCCTCTAATATAATATATGAAATCGATCAAATAATTATACCACATTTTAGTTTCATACTTACAACAATGTTCTAAATATTGTCTAGTAAAAAGATCATCAACAAAATGTGCGTTGCATGGTTATTCGGTGTAAAAGTAATTTAGATTTTGAATTTTTGAAAAATTCAATTCGTTAAGATCAAAACAATAAACATTTTTAAAACATTTTAAAATTGAAGGCTCCATGATACTGCCTTTATATAAAATTAAGTTTGTTGAATACTTTTCAAAATATGCCTTCAAATAATCGCACACATTTGTACAAGAAATACTATCAGAAATGCACATTAAACTAGGATCATAAGTCAATCTATTCACATATTTATGACAAAAATTAAAAGCTTTTTGATGTTTTGCAGATAATCTTTCATAAGTAACGCACGGCCACACCTGCGTGTGAACATAAAAATTATCATTTAATGCTCTTAAACATATTTCACTTTAACAGTTTTTTCCCCAAGGATGATCTTTATCAAACTCATTATGAATATATTCAGTATCAAACAGCTAAATCTAAAAAAAAATAACAAGATTTTTTATTAAAAATGAAACGCATTTTTTTTTTTAAATTTTATAAACATGTATAAAAATCAAAAAAAAAATTGTATTGAAAAAAACTTTTTTTTTTATAAAAAAATGAATCGTGTTGACAGCATCATTAAAAAAATTCACAACAATTGCGCTGTTGGCGCATTAGACGAGTAGCCAAAAAGTACAAGAGTCATGAAAATAAATCTGGCAACTCTTCACCGTCTTCTCATACTAATGAAGAAGAACATTATACAGACGAAAATTCAAACGCTTTTCTTGAATACATTTTAAGTTCAAAACGTATCAACTTAAATTCTTATTCTATTGAAAAATGTTTTAAAAACAGTCAATTTAAAAATTTACTAGAACAACCTCAATTGTGTGAATATCATTTAGATCATTTTAACAAATTAGAAAAAGAACACGTAAACGAAAACGTTGTAGCTGAATACTACAAATCCAAACTCAAAGTTTTGCTGCTCGAAAGAGACGTTAAAGAAAAGGTTCCATTTGAAGGAGATCAAACAGATGGTTTTGTAGATACTTTTGTAGACAAAGTAATACCGCTTCTACTATCATAAATAAACTAGATGGTGCTTTAAAAAATCTGTTAAAAGAAACATTGAAGGAATCATAAAAAAAAGGAACTTCAAATAAAAAAACTTGATTTATTAACGTATTACACGCTATTGTAACATTATTTATTTCAAGTTTTTTTAGTTTAGAAAAAGAAGAATAAAATGTGCACTAACGAATCATTGTCTCGCTATTTTAATAGCGAACCTCTTTTTAAAGATTATTTTATAGGCGTATACGCTTTTGACGAATTAAGTCAAACACGCACTCACCTTCACATTATTCGTAACATGACAAAAAATGGTTCCTTTTTTGTATATAACAACGAAACTACTAAAGAAAAAGGTGAACATTGGAGACTTTTATTTAAAGTTGACTCTAATCATTTTTTTGTTTTGACAGTTTGGGTACTGAAAGTTGTCTTCAACAAATTCCTAGTTTTTTAGATACAACAGACATTTATTTGAGGCTGTAGAAGAAGTTGAAACTAACGTACAAATTAACACTTTCAACATTAACTATAACGAAATTGAAATTAGTTCTTACATAAGACAAACTCATCATTTCCCATACAAATGGACAGCTGACAATCACAAATTATATTAGTTTACCAAATTTATTTTAAAATACAGTTCTATGACAGGAGAACAAAACATTTTGTTTTCTTATAACAACACATGTTTTCAATAAAACAACAGTAGTTTATGTGGCGCTTTTGCAGCTTATTTTATTTCGCTCTTATTTAGCGAAAAAGATTACATATACAGCGGACAAATTTATTTACCTTTGTTGTGCAGACTGCTAAATTATCATTTTTTTGATGTTTCGACAGTTTATGCTTCTGAATTAGCTCAGATAAATCTTTTGCCATTTTTTAACTTTATTAAAAACAAATTGTTTACACACTTGGACTCTACAGCTAAACTACTCTTTGAAAAAGACATGAAACTACACCTCTATTAAAGAGAAAACGAAAGACTGGAACGTAATCTATTGTTTATGAAAACAAAACAAATTCCAATCGAACATGACATATTTGAAGAGCAGTTATTACAAATAACAAAATTAAAAATTTTTCAAAAGAAACAATGTTATTAAGAACCAATTACGAACGTCAATGAGACAAATTATCTATACATGACGTTATTGCCATTCGAGATGTTATGAACGAAGAAAACCCATATTTAAAACAAAAAGAAGAAATGGACCAAATTTACTCCCTAAATTACAGAAGATTAAAAGATTTAAACAATTTTATAAACAATCCATCTGATGATGTCATGACTCAAAAACAAATAAAAAACCGTATCATGATGAATTTGTTATAATCAGAAAAAAAATGCAACGACTCGTAGAAAAAACGTACAAAGAAATATGCGAAAAGTGTAATGGACTCAGCAAGTTTTACGTATTTACAATAAAAGATCCAACATTTACAAAAATATTACAAGATTGCGAAGCAAATGTAATTAAAGATGAAATTTGTCTACGTTACTTACCTAAAAACATAATGATACCAATTTAAACTGGCAAAAATATATGTAATCATTGTAACGGCAACAAAAAACTATTATTAAAAAAAAACAAAAACTTTCAAAGTCGTCAAGAATCAACAAAAAATAAACAATTTAATTTGTATTATGTTTTTATTTAAATATTTTTTGTATACAAAAAAATACATGTTTTTTTAATATACTTCAAAACTTTTATCTGGTGGCATAAACGGGTTAAACTTGGGTACTACTGTAGGTGTGGTTTGCACTGATTTTTTAGATTTCAATGCTTTTCTTAATCCATATAACACTGAACCTACTTTTAAAGCGTTGGTAATATTTTGAGGTTTAACATAATCTGTTAACCCACGAGCGCGTAGAATACGTCGAGTTTTACAAGTTTTACGAGAGCGTCTTTTTCTTTTTATGCTTTTTCTTCTAACAACCATATTGATACCAAATCTTTTATAGCAGTAACAAAGTCTTCATATAGCATATCGAATTCTTTTTGATCTTTTGTTAGTTCGTCGTTTAAGTAATAATCATAAATAAAAACAACGTGTGCTGTATTATTTGAACGAGTTACTTTAATTTGATTGCTACCGTCAAAACGAAAGAATAATTTAAAATCACCCTTTACTGTGCTTAAACTATATTTCCTTGAAAAATAGTTATTTTTTTAGTTTCATAAAATTTCTTAAGACAAGTTTTAAAATCCATTTTTTTTTAATATTAATTTAAAAAAAGTATTTTTTCTACTTATATATTTATTTTGTAAAAAAAATTAATAAAAAAACACTATTAAATATTTTTTTTAACAATTTATTATTGGTAAATCAAAACCTAGATTATATTTTATAAATTAAAACCATGGAAAATGAAATAATGAATGTTAATGAATGTTGGAATCGCTTTGAAGAAGCAAAGAAAAGCATCATGAACAAACAATAAGAAAGTTTAATAGACCAAAAAAAAAAGTTTAGCTTTTTTAAACATGTCTACAAACGCTATTTTAAACAGTTTGGAAAAGATTATTACTCAAGTAAACGGTCTCATACAACGTATAGACAACGTATAGATGCGGAAAAAGAAAATTTATGGTTAAAGTCAAAGTGGATAAAGAAATACAAGGAAAAGAAATGGAAAACATCAATCAAGAAAACATCAAAATGAAAAAAGAAATTGAAGAAATTTTTAGCAAATTAAATGACAAAATGTTTAAAAATCCTGTCATGCGCGATAAAATATTTTTAGAGTTGGATCAAATGGATTTAAGGTTATTATCTAACGAGCCTTTCTATACTCAACCTACTTATTCTGCTGAAGGTTATTTATATCGATTACAAATTTACGGTTACTACGATAAAGAAAATGTCATGGCTATTTATTTTCAATTGATGCAATCTTCAATGGATAACACATTAAAACGGCCGTTTACAAAAAATGTATTTTGCACAATTAGAAATAACGGTTTTTGTATTGAGAAAAACATTGCTTCGTATAGCGAACCGAACAAAAAATGCTTTGAAAAACCAACGCAATCGTTCAACATAGCTGTCGAAACAAGTCATTTTGCAACCCATCAAGAACTCAAAAATTATATTATTAAAAATAAACTTATTATACACGTTTCTTTACTTTCATTTTTTTTTGTAATTTTAACTCTATTTCTACTTTGTATTTAAAAAATTTTTTTTTAAATTCATACAAACAATGAACTTGAATAATCTTATTTTGAGAGAATTGGCTGATTATATTACGACACGTGACGTAAAAACATTGAAAATGATACTACAAATTCGACACGGTATTAGTGAAAAAATTGATGACGGTATAGATTTTATGGATTATATAAGACAAAAAAACTTTATTTACAATAATTTTGAATACGAAACACTGGAATCTAAAATAAATCTTTTATTGAATCTTTTCAACGAAATTGGAAAAAAAGACATTTACAAAAAGTTTAGTAAAAAAATTGCTAAACCTCCCTCGTATGAAGAAAGCATATTACCACCTCCTTACGAAAAAATCGTTGAAAACCAACCTTATTATCCGCCTGAAGTTATTGTTTACAAACAAAAAGAACTTTTAAATTTTTATAACAAACATTTGTAACTTTTTATTTAAAATGTCAAATAAAAATTTTTTATTAAAAAATGCTTTTTTTTATTTATTTTTTTTAAATGTGTTTAAACCAAATAGAAATAATATATATGATTTTATTTAGATTACAATAATGTTTTCATTTCTTTCAATGCATAAACAATTTACGCTTCAACGTGATCAAGACGAATTTAACAAAGAAAAAGTTAAAAAATTTGCAGTTTGGTTACCTCTTTATCACCAAATCCAAGACGAAAACAATATCACATTAACTTTATTATGTAAAAGTAAATTGGCATATATCAAATTTTTAAAAGAAATTATACCAAATCTACAAAAAGAAATTCGTGATTTAATATATCCGTTTTTAAAGTCAAATGATTATTGGTTATTCCATTTTAAGTCAAAAGAAGACTATTTTTTTAATGAAATTAATGACTGTGTTTTAAATCATACCAGTTATTTTGAATATAGAGATTATTATACCAAAATGCTTTGAATATAAAGATTGAACACATAAAGTTACTGAATATTCCAATCTCTTATGTTCAATTGTTTTTAATACATATAATCTATTTGATTCTCTTTATCGTCTAGAAATGTGTATTTTTACTGATTATTCATTTAGTTGTTATAGAAATGTCATGTCTTATTTTTTTAAAATTTTTATAAATTTATTGGATTGGATTATTAAACAATGTGAATATGTTTTAGACCCTTATTTTAAACCTACTCGTGATGATAAATATGAATTTATTTAACCTTTTTTTCTTTTAGAAAAAAAACAATGAAACTAACAACTATTGATAACGAAAGACTGGTACTTTTTAATCCAGACGAATATGCAATATTTATAAGGTTAGCTGAAGAACGGTACGGTGAAGATTATTGCAACATACTAAAAGAATTTCACAGGTTGGGACGCATTATAAACGAAGAAATAAAAAAACAAACAAACAATTTTACAAATGTAGAACTATTTCATCAAATTGAAAACAATTTTGAAAACTTTGTTTAAAGTATAATATAAAAAAAAAAGTTTTACATATAAATAAATTTTTTTGTCAATATATTGTCTTTTTCATTTTTTATAATATGATAACATTCTAACAAATCTTTATGTAAATATAAAGTTTTAACACAGCAGTAACAATAATAAGACAATTGTTCCACTAGCAATTTTAAACTGTTTATATATTTGATTTTTTTAAACAGTTTATCCACACATGTAAAATAATAACACATGGTTTGTAAAACATCAAGACAATGTTCAATAATATCCTTATAATTATGATAATTCGTATCAGTAAAGAATACGCATTTCGGGAGACATTAAAATAACAATAGTAAAACTTTTTGCAATTCTATTTGGTATTTCTGAATTATTTTCATATCTTTAATACGTATATTATAAATTCTTTTACAGTGATCTAATTCACTTTCTTCAGCTAAAAATTTTTTATCCATTTCTATAGCGCGATTTATATTAGTTTCTTGCAATTTTTTTTTTTAAATTCAAATGCGTTTGATACAAGTATAACAAATCAGCGTCCGACTCGTCAAAAGACAATTTTATAAATGAAAAAATTTATTTGACAAAATTTTATGTACAAATTTTTTATAAAAAATAAACAAAATTAAACAGACACAGCATCTTTCGCATTCATTGCTATCGATACATGAGCAACATCCACGACAAACGCTATTGCTATTGATACATGAGTAACATTCGCGACAAAAGTAACGATTTCTTCTTTGCGGTGTTCCAAATTCATACTCATGCATTAAGCGTATTTGTTCTTTAAAAAAAACTGTTTTCATTAAACAAAATTATTTTACATTTTTAAAAACTTAAAAAGAATCAATAACATAAAAAATTACCATCATCTATATCAGGCAAAACATCATAATATTCAAGTTCGCCTGCATACATATTCTCATCTCCTTCTTCTAGAGGTCTGTTCTCTACCACTCTAGGTACATAAACTTGCGGCAATTTATATTCCGTTTCAGGAATATAAGGTTTGACTATCTATAAAAAAAGTTATTTTCTTTTTAAAAAAATTTATTTTTTATTTAAAAAAACTTACTAAAAAAAATAAACGTACAGCAACTGGTTTTTTAAACAAAATTTTTTTGTAGTTTTTACCATTTTTTTAAATACTAAAAACTACACATGGAATAAAAATTTTTTTTATATACTTGTTGTTGTGGAATAAAAAAACTTTATATACTCGCGCTTGATTAAACAGATTAACATTTTTTTTTAAGCATTAATATTTTTTTAAGGGATTAACTTGCTTGTTGGTTGAATGATTGAAAACTCTAAAAATACTAGAAGGTATGATCATCACAGATAATATTCTGGAACATAACTATAACTGACACTAAAACATTCAAATTGACCCTATTTTCATTGGTAACGGATGCTCTCCATACTTAATTTAATAAAATATATAAAAAAGAATATACCAACTGCTGTGGCTAGCTAGAAACATTGAGAACCACTCACAAAGATGGTTTTGTTTTGACATTTATCTCAATTCTAAAAGGTACTTAAACATGGACCCTTGTCCATGTGAATGGAAAAACCTTGAAGATAAACAAAATGATTTATCCATATTTTATTTAGAATATAAATAAAATATCACAATGAATACATTTTATACCTTATAAAACACATACTAATCACACAAGGACTACATCGATCAAACTTTGCTATACACTTTTTACATATGGAACGCCCCAAAACAAGACAAAAAAAGATTAAGTTTAGCATGCGTTCTTTACATGACAGATCTATTTGTTTATCACTTTCACCACCCTTTAGGTGGCAGATTAGCCACTTTACTTACTTACTTTTAATTTTAATTTTTTTATATTACCTTTTAGTCACTCTAAAAGCTCATACCATGTATTTTGGTTATACTTTTTGTATTCGACTACCATATTGTTAGATTTTTTTGATCCTAAAAAAATTTATCTGACGTCGATAAGCCAGTTTGTTTTAGTTTTGCGCCATACAGTCTTCAATAGCGTTCTTATGGTTATTATGTGAACAATCTTTGTTTATCAGCTCAATTTTTTTAGTCCTTAAGATACTCTTTGATCAATTACGCGTTTATGACCTGCGTCGGTCCACTATCATGTATTATTCTACATATTAAATTATTATTCATTTATGGTGTATCCACCAATTATATAGTGGAATAGCTGGCTATCTTGAGTTATTAATCTATTTAATTAATATTATCTAATACTATTTTCAGTTATGAATTATCTCCATCTATCAGGTGAGGTTTATATTCTCTAAACACTTTGTCTTACTAAACTCCACACCACGTTTGCATACCTTTAACACGTACTATTTTTGTCCAAGCTTAAATCGTTACGAGTCGTGAAATCCTGGATTGTTAATATATATATATATATATATATATATATATATATATATATATATATATATATATATATATATATATATATATATATATATATATATATATATATATATATATATATGTATGTATATATATATATATATATATAAACAGATAAATATTAGGCATTACTTTATTAAAAAATGGTAAGTCACTTTGAAGTATTATGTGCTATCTACTGCTTATTATATATTTTGTTGTCATTGTCACTATTCTATATGCTCTATTGTCACTATTTTGTATAGATATGTTCATGTGTATGTATGTATGTATGTATGTATGTATATATGTATGTATGTATGTATGTATGTATGTATGTATGTATGTATGTATGTATGTATGTATGTATGTATGTATGTATGTATGTATGTATGCGTGTATGTATGTATGTACCTGACGGGCATTTGTTTTTAAAAATTACGTTCTAAATGTGTTTTAAATGTCTTTTAAACGTCTTTTAAACATTAATATTTAAAAGACGTTTAAATAATATTTAAAAGACATTTAGATTGTAACTTTTAAAAAACATAATAAATATCCTCTACTAGATCTAGTTGCAAACTAAATGCTGACTTGAATGGTCGCATCAACAAAAACACAAAAACAACTTTACAGAACTAAAATTGAATGAAACATTGATCATAAAATAAATAAAGACTTTAGGACTTTGAGTGGTTAATTTTAACCTAAACGCATAAGTCAGTTACTGCTATTAATTACCACAATATTATTATTTTAATAAGTGGCAACAATCGTTTAAAATATTGTTGATATTCATATATAAACGGCCACAATATATAATATAAAAACTCTTTAACGCCCGTCGGGTATGTATCATAGGCGCCCGCAGAAAATTTTCTAAGGGGGGAGGGGGGTAAAACAATTTTTTTATTGCTTTTTTTTCCTGTTATCTATTATGTAAAAATCAAAATATGTAAGATATAAAATAAAGAGAAGAAAAAAGTTATGTCTGTGGAAAAAAGAAGACAATTTAAACTTGTCAGCACCGTTTTTGTGTATAAAATATTCACATTTTTTTTATTGATCTTTATTAAATGTAAGGAATTAAACAGACATTGGCTCGAAAAAAAGATGAAGATGATAATACGTCATTGTAATCTTAGCGCAGAGCCTCCATATAAAGTTTTTTTTTAATTGATTCTATATAAATATACAAAATATAGTAGCAATTAAAGATTTTTATTATAAGTAATAGAGCATTGATAAGCATATCAAAGAAAGGCAAAAAACTTATAATTTAGCTGTAGTTTTCTAAGCGTTTTGTTATGGTATTTAGACGTGAAAGTAGTACATAAAAAAAGCTTACAACATTTATTTAAAGTCAAATGTATTCTTTAAACAGGAACTGGAGTCGTCTGTTATCAAAACCAAACATACCTATAATTTTATCTATAAAGTCTTTTTTGTTGCAGTTTATTTTGTCTCTGTGTGCTCTTAACATGCACAAACCAGAGAAACGGTCATTTGACATAGTTGACCTAAGCCATGTTTTGACACGACGCAATGTGCTAAACGATTGCTCCACCGTACGTGCTGTTGCTGGTAAAGTTAACAAAACTAATAAAGCATACCTGACACTGGGATAAAATTGTGTGAAAGGTAGTAAATCGATAAAATATAGGCTACTTTTAGATGAAGAAATACTAAGTTGAATTGTGCACTATTGGCTTCACAAAATCGACTCTCCAAAGAGCCGATTAGAGAATCTAAGTATGGAATGTAAATCGTTTGTCTAAGAAACTCTTTAACACTTATGATTCCCGGATTACTTCGATACTTCTGTTTTTCGCACTGTCTTAGAATTATCAGTTAAATTTTCATCTTCTGTGCCAATTGCGCTGTTTTCTCAAAAATATCGTTGAAATAAATATTGGACTCACCTCTGTGAAGTTTTACAACATTAAGTAATTTTTGAACTTGCAGTTGGACTTCTGGAAGATCAACTTGAACAGCTTGAAGAGCCTGAGTAACTGGTTCAAGTATGGCAGAGTACTGCAAAATGATATGGAGACAAAATAGGACAAAATAATTAGGTTTTTTCCGAAACTCTAACGAAGTATCACAAAAAGATATTTTATACAGAAAAATTTAGTAACAAACTTTATGGCATGAAGAACGTTTCAAACAAGAATTTTTTTTTTTCTTGTTTGTAACGTTCAACGGCACCCATGGTATGTGTGTATGTATGAATGTATGTATGTATGTATGTATGTATGTATGTATGTATGTATGTATGTATGTATGTATGTATGTATGTATGTATGTATGTATGTATGTATGTATGTATGTATGTATGTATGTATGTATGTATGTATGTATGTATGTATGGCATGAAGAACGTTTCAAACAAGAAAATTTTTTTTTCTTGTTTGTAACGTTCAACGGCACCCATGGTATGCATGTATGTATGAGGGATATGTGTTTATTTTTTATGTTGTGAGTATTTACATACATATATACAGCTATACCACGCACATCCCTCACCACCCTCACGAGATCTCTAAGAATGTTGGAGCTGGTTTTAAAAAACTGGGATAGGGATTTGGTTTTTTGGCTTTTGTAGTGTAGTCCTATTATATTGCAATATTGACTAGCATGACGTAGAGTGCAGGCCGTGAGATCTATTGCAAGGACACGCCTCTGAGTGGCGTTAGTTCAGGTCTCGGGCTCTCCGAAACGTCATTGGTGATCGCAGTACATTCCTGAGGAGGGGGATCACCATTTATCCACTACTTAATTCTAATTGGTTATTATGGCACCAACATTTTTTTACCTCATTAACCCATGTATTTTTGCGCTTTGTGAGCTTTTTATTATGTTTTTGTTTCATTTACGACATTTATATATTTTTAAGTTACACAGGTGATTATCAGTTCTCAATTTTTTATCTAGAGTTTAGAAGATATATAGTACCACATTTATTAGACATTTGTATGGTGCGATTATTTTAGTTATGAATACCATAAAAAACCAGCGGATTTTTATTGACTTGTTTTTTCTTAGATCATTGTTTCATCATTTGCTAATAGATGACTAGAGTGTAAGTTTTTATTCCTCTTTTCCTGAGTCGCTAACTTTTACTCCTCCGACTAAATAGTCTTTGCATTAATTTATGCTTTTTTTTTTTTTTACCTAACTGATCTCATCTTTAATCTGTTTTTATTTCCATATCTTCCAGGTCTACGTAACTGGACGGCTCCGTTGGTCACTTTGTGCTATCATTTTTTTTTTGTGGCTGGTGAGCCCCGACTTTTTCTAATGTGCACCACAAGGACAAAACGGACATTAGGCTATCCTGTTGGATGTGGTTACGGCTCTCAATAACCTAATGACTACGTTGTCACTCACGTACACGTTCCGTCGGAAGCTCCACAATGCACGTCGGGTCAGCGCTCGCTGACTATGTGCTCGGATCTGAAATCTCACTACATAGCACATCATTCCACACCAGCACGGGGCAGTAGCTCTTTTGGCTAAGAGTGATGGCTTGTGGCTTACAATGATTAATGTGTGCATTCGATCAATTGAAATCCATTCTGTAGGTCTTACGTCTGGCTCTGACGTGCTAGCCCATAAGCGCAAGAAGTGAGTGTGTTTAGCTCTTTATTCAACCGATTTGAAAGTGAACGGAAACAAAACGAGACCATACTAGACGACAAACGGTACGTACTAATGCACTACACGATTACACCTGTAGACATCAACAATCTTCAAAATCAGTATATCAAATATTTGTTCTTTGTTACATATGATCTACACACAGAGTGATTAGAGTGTTAGTTGGTTCTCTCCCTGCCCCCCGAGCATTTAACTTCGTTATTTACTTTCACAAAAGTCTTATCACTCATTTTATGTGGAGCTGGATTCATGGAGATGACAAATAAACGTAAGTTTTTCATTCAACACTTTGAGTCCACGTTTCTATTTTAATTTAATTTCTATTTTAGTTATGAATTCATTATAAACATGAGCATATTTGTTTTTTCAGAGTTTCAGTATGTTATGTTAATTAAATTGGAGTAATTAGAGATAACCAAACCTAGATAACAAATTCATTAACATCTCTAATTGATGGAGTTAATGGTGATTGGAGTTGAAGACATGCAACCTATGCTATAAATTGAACAGTTCGACGTAGAGGAAGTAAAACTTCAAAATAAAACATATCGAAATATAAATAATAATGAAGTTAAAAAAAATAATAATAATATCAAAATATAAATAATAAGGTAATTATTTTTTTATGCATTTTTATCATATGCAACAAATACAATTTTTTGATTAACTTCCTAATAAGTTTATGCCTTGATAATCTTATATTCTACGATTTTTATTAGTTTGCTGGTTAGAGATTAAGTTGAAGATTTTGATGCATAGACAAAAATTAAAAAAACAAAAATTTTGTTGCTTTTCGCGGTTAGCAAGGATTCTTACCATGCCCACCCAGCTGTCCCAAGAACGCCACTTATACGGAAAGTTAGCGTACACATCAAGGTATGATGTGATGTGAAGCAAAATTTGAAATCATTTATTTTTCTCCACGGAAAATAATTTAATTTGAATGTTCAAATTATATAAATTTTGACTTCATAGTGCGCCAATAAAAACACCTGTAGAGTTTGAACCACTCCATATAATTTGATAATAAATTGATGCAAATGTAGCCAATAGTTACACCAAACTCTGGGCAAAATTTCATGTTGATTATGTGACTGGCGTAGGATTTACTGCAGTTTTAGTTTAAGTTTTGTCATATTTTTGCTACATATACCTCAAAGCGTTACAAATTACTTTGAAATTCAGTCACTATTTTTAAAATAACGGTTACACGAGTGTTCTACTATATAATACCAACATTTTTTGTTACAATTATTTTATCGGTACTTTTACATTTTTCATTTTTTAGACCAAAATAGTGATTTTCTACTAGAGCGTGATTTGAATTGGTTTATGCCAATGACGTTGACACGACCTTTAAAGTGGAGTGGGTCAATCCTTCAGTTCCTAAAATAAAATCCATAACTTCTAAAATAATTGCCTATATTTATAAAACCAAAAGATCCTCCCAAAAAAAAGTGGGCAGGCCATGGCTTCCGTGAAGGCCATGTATGCTTTGCTAGATTATACCAACATTTTGTAAAGTATAAACTACTGCTAGAATGCAAAAAAATTCTAAAAAAATCGTTAAAAGGATTTCTAGGGATATTTACAAAGAAAATAAAAATGTTTATCTGAAAACAGAACAACTGTGAAAAAACCAAATATTTTTTATATTGATAAAAAATTAGATAAAAATAACTTATCTAAATATTTATATACAAAGTTTGGATGGCCAGTCGGAGAAAAGTTACTCTAACTGAATAACTAATTAGGTTGATAGGTTGTTTTAAATAAAACAGTCCATGTGACAAGTATCATTAGTTTAATAAGTGTGGCAACTATCAATAATGTAATTTCCTTACAAGTAAATAGTTTAAACAATTGTTTCCGGGTAAAGAAAGAACTCTTCAAGAAGTATTTCCTTGTAATTTAATATTACCTCAATTAAATCGAAAAAAAAAAAGTCGATGTTTCATTTATTACAATAGTTTTTAATTGATAATATGCGTTACTATGTTAAGTTGATTGTTATCAAATATTAATTTGGGTCAAATGTTGTAAAAGGCAGAGTTTGATTTAGTTAAGTCAAATTTAATGAATTGCCGCGATGCTAAATCAAGCAAAAAATCATGATGATGAGACCAGATCAATATCAGTGATACTCGGTTACCAAAAAGATTCTGCGAATCGTGTAGAATTACTTTGCGCAGGAAACAAGAGGGGAAAGAAGTTTCACTCCCTCCTTGGTTTGATTTTAAGTCAATACAAGTGAGATCTAAAGCAATAAAGAATTATATCTGGAAGGAACTATACTACTGGTTAAAGCATCCGGCGGTAAATGTTTATACTTAAATAATTTTAACTTATATATTGAAAAAAAATTCTTGACTAATAAAAAATAACACTAGATAAATTTCAAGAAATATAATTTTGAAGAGATTTTATTTCCTTCAAAACAAATAATTTGAAAGTTTTACACAAACTTACTAAACAAAGTTTATTGTAACCATAAAATATGGATGTTTTGGTTTTAGGTCAAAGTAGTGCGCAGACACCGTTAAGTGCTCCATTTTGACCACTGTAGCCCTTGTAAATGTGCAATTAAATACGAGTCTGTCAATCAACGGATTAAATAAAATCGTTAGCTCTGTAAACAAGACATCAAGCAGCAAGATGGTATAGCAAAATTTCTACATGAATTTTCTAAGACTAGGTCAACAATTGAGCGATTTTTTCACCTGTAGCGACTTATAAACCACAAACAAAAAAACAGGTTCTTTTACAGAATTTTTATTGTTGCTCACTTTAATGATTTATCAAGTCTTGTGAATCATGTTATTCAGTGCCGCAAAATTTCTGGTGGCTATTTTGTTATGCTCGGAATTGATGGTGGCAAAGATTTTTTCAAGCTTTGCCTAAGCATTATTAATATTGTGTTAAGGAATGAAATCAGTTCACCGCATTAACAACAAACTCTCACTCAAAGGACTGGTAAAGACATATTATTGGAGTTTTAAAAGATTTGCCAAAAACACACTCCAATATTAAACAAATTTGGTCACTGAATAATGCAAATGGAGTTAAACTGATTTTGCCTTGTGATATGAAATTTGCAAATATAATTTGTGGTCTCCAAACTCATTTAAAAACACACCCTTGCACCTGGTGCGACGTCAAATCCAATTGTCTTGCCAAATCTGGAAACTTTCAAAAACTGTGTTCAGTTAGTTCAAGCCTTGAGTTTTTTTGCAATCTGGCGAGGTTGTTAATAATGCAAAGCAGTTTGGTAATGTCATTCGAAAGCCAAATATCTGCGGGCCTGCAATGTTCTTATTTTAAAAATTATCCCACCAATGAAATTGCATTTCCTTTTAGGAGTTGTCAACCATCTTTTCAAGATCCTTTAAACTTCTTGAATAGAATATGCGACCAGCCGCCCTCCACATTAAACTGAGCCCGTATCAAGGGAGCGAGTTTAAGGGAAATGAATGCAGGTAGCTTCTTAAAAATGTGGATATGCTGCAGAAACTTGTTGAGACAAACATGGTTCCCAATATTGTGTGCGTAATTGAAGCATTCAAATACTTCAATTTAGTTGTCAAGGATTGCTTTGTATACATCCTTTAGCCGGATTTCGCTGAAAAAAATCAAAATTTCAATAGGTTTTATCTAATGATAACTGGCGAATACATAACACCCAAAACTCACGCCGTCTACTACCACATCAAGGGTTTCATCAGTAACAAAAGATCCCCCTTAGGGCCCTATGGTGAACTAACTGTCAAAACTTCTCATCAAGATTTTTATTAACAATGGTTGAGGTATAAGCAAAATAATATTTAGTACAAAGAAAGATTTTTGCGCTGCATAATTGATCTAAACAGTAAGCATCTTTAAAGAACCTCATTTGAGTTATTAGAAATTAGGCTGCTGAAATTCATATTTTACGGCGTATAATGAATATCGTCATCATCTTTAAAAGTAGTATTATAGAGTATTTGTATTAAAAGAGTTTATTAAGCTATTTATTAATAATCTTTTGGTGGAGAAAGTCTAAAAAATATTTCTTAAAAGTTAATTAGATATTTGATAGTAATACAATGTAAAAAATAGGGTTTAAATAGTTTTTACTTCATTTTAAAATTAATTTAAGGAGTTCAATACAAATTATTTTAGGAGATTTGCTTTTTTTTTGTTTTACTAACTGGTAGTCCTTTGACCAGGTTTTGCATTTTTTTTAACTTTTTTTTTGCAGCAGTTTATATGTTAAGAAATGTTTGTCGATTCAAGCGAAGCATACATGACCGTCAACGCCAGGGAGGCTAGAGGGTCATGTCTTTCTCTACTATTTTTTTGCAAGGACTTTTTGGTTTTAGAAATATAGGCAACTATTTTAAAAAACATGGATTTTATTTTTAAAATTGAGGGGTTGACCCGCTTAAATTTAAAGGCTGTGTCGGCACTATTAGCATTAGACTATTTAAATCACGCTTAAAGTTAAAAGCCACTATTTTGGTCAATAAAATAAAAAATATACATGTACTGATAAAATAATTGTAACAAAAATTGTTGGAATTACATTGTAGAACACTCATGTAACCTTTATTTTGAAAATCGTGATTGAATTTCAAAGTAATCTGCAACGCTTTGAGGTATATGTAGCAAAAAGATGACAAAACTTCAACTAAAACTGCAGTAAATCCTACACCAGTCACTTAATCAACCAAATATTTTTTCCAGAGATTGGTGTGACTATTGGTTACATTTGCATCAATTTTTATCAAATTATATTGACTGGTTCAAACTCTACAAGTGTTTTTATTGGCGCACTATTAAGTCAAAATTTGATTTAATTTGAACATTTAAATTAAATTATTTTCCGCGGACAAAATTGAGTGATTTCAAAATTTGCATCACAGGGTACCTTGATGTGCACGCTAACTTTTCGTTTAAATGAAGTTCTTGGGACAGCTAGGTAGGCATTATAAAGATCCGTGCTAACCGTGTTTCTTAATTATTCTTTAAAGGTTTTGATTTATATGGGAAGGCTATATATTACTATATCTGCTATTTATATATCATCATAGTATCGAACGGTTTAAATTTTATGAGCTGGAATTAGGATAAAAATTCGTTAAAAACGGATTAAAAAATCTATAAGGAATAAATTTTGTAAATTAAATTAGAAAATAAAAAATAATAAAAACGTTTTGATGGAGGCGATAACACCTTTCATAGTTGTTAGTAGTTTTTTTATTTTAACTTTGCATTGTATATTAGATATAATTGTCCCATCAAAACTTTGTTAGTACTGTTTTTTTAAACATTTTTTTGCGGGCATCTTGACTTTTTTTCGTGAGTTAATAAAAATATTTGAAAAAGAATGTTTCAATTAATCAAAATAAATTTAAAACTTTTCTTATTCAGAAAACAGTTATAAAGGCACTTGGAAGCAAATATTTGCGAGCAACTGTAAGGCTTGCATTAGCTGCTTTGATGGTTCGTGATGGCAAAAACCTATTTATCATGGATGGAATATCTGGAATAATAGCATTTGCAAACACAATGCATTATTGTTGTTTGCTCGGTATGTATTTTTGATAATTTTTTACTGGTTGAATTAACACTGATAAATAATTAACAATAACTAATCATTTACTGAATAAATGTCTGAAAAAAACATACTCCATACTCTGTCGCTATTGGTTGCAATGTAAAGTTCAAGTCGAGTTTGACTCAAGTTCACTTCTTGAATTCCACCCTTAATGCTGGAGACTTGCTCAAAAGAGCAAAGAATCTAAATAAAGCTGACAGTTTTAACAAAGTGAAACAAGAGCTTTATAATTAATGTTGTATGTTGTTTTATTTGAAAAGAATTTTGATTAGTTATTGGCTAGCATTACAAATAAAAATTCGGTCATAAACAGCAGCTTAGAAACAACTTAATTTGAAAAATAAAACCAAAAATAAAAGATTTCCATAGGACTATTATATACTGTAGCTGGTATTGGTTTTTAGGAGGTCCGTAAGACGTAAGTTATTCGTCCATACGAAAAATGTTGTGACGTCCTATATCTTAATTTCGTCTTATTGGGACGAACGAAAAGCGTTTAAAATACGTACGTCCCTTGGACATGGCCGATTTGTCCAGTTAGGCCGTCTCCTTGTCCAAAACGGACGTCTACAGGACGTCTCATGAACGTCCCAATGCCTACTGGGTTATTAAAAAACTAATAATTGAATATTGTATTGTCACCAAGCATGAGTATGTGTGTAAAATTGGAAGAAAATCTATCATTAGAAAATGACTCAAAAATTTAACACAAGATTTGAGAAAATTGGACAAAGACGACAAGTTAATAAAAGCTTTGGTAAAAATAAAATAGTTGAGGACGGGTCTCGAACGTCAGAAGTTGTAGGAAGAGGATCTCGGTCTCGTCATCGGTCTCGTGACTTGTCAGTGCGCATGCGTTAGATTTATTTTTTACTTCGTTTTGTTTTTCGTTTTCCATTTATATATATACAAGAAATTTATTTAAATCATTTCAAAAAAAAATTATTTCATTGTATTTTTTTATAATTTTTTCTTACATCATTTGTTACAAGATAAAGTAGTCGTCGTTATAGTGGTTTTAGCATGACCAGAAGTAGCTGATACGCATATATTCACATTTACATTGGAGTTTTGCATTTTTTTTATTTAAAAGATAATTATTTAGAGATTTTATTATGGATTTTTCAATTTTTTATTATCAACCCATGAGTTAAAAGTATCAGTATATCCATACCACTTTACTAACAATTTGTTACCTTGTTTACGAGTAACCTTTTCAATTCTAAATATCTCTTGATTCGTTTTTTGTAGTTCTTGTTCATAAAAAGTACCTTGTATTTCTTCACTATGACTGTCAGTTATTTTATAAGTTGGTGGATCTGTGTACTGAACTTGTGATACTGTGAATACCTCTTTAGTCCATCTTGGTGAGTATCCTTTTTCAAACGCTTCTTTCTTTTTAGTTATTCTCACTTTATCACCTATTGAAAACTTGGGTTGCATTGGACTAGATATTACATTTTTGTTTAGATTTAACCAAACTATATTCTCATTCTTTTTATAACTTGCTTCTGCTGGTGTCTTTTTAATTGAAGAATGCGCTGAGTTGTTGTATTGATTTACCATTTCATCTAAAACATTAATATACTTTCTAGTAGAGTTAGCAGAGAACTACGTAAACATTTTTTATTTCATTGTTCTACTCCAACGTTCAACTACACAGCTTTTATCTTCATTTTGAGTCGAGTAGAGCTGCACTCCTAATGCTTTAACATGCTTGTTATAAAATTCCAAGCCTTTATTTACCCATAATTTCGTACACTTTCTTTCTTTAAAGATTTTATTGAAAGCATGAGCAACTTCAACTCCAGTTTCAGTCTTCAATGGAACAATCCACCCGTACTTTGAAAATACATTTATCCCTATTAATAAGTATTTTACACCGTCATTGAATTTAGAAAAATCTTGCATGTCAACTAAATCAGCAGCCCATATTTCATTAATCCCATTTGAAATTACTTTTCTTTTTCTAAAATGTTTTATAACAGGCTTATGAAGTTCATTTGCAAGATCATCAGTCCATTTCGGCTTTTTGCTTTTTTTGTTGATCCACGGTAGTTTTTTGACTTGACACCTTATCCAAACTTAACTTTAGCAGATATGATTTATAATCTTTTTTTCTAATTTTTTACGTGGAGTGATCTTGTATAGCATCTATTTATTCAATCACTTGTTTATCAGCTAAATTTCTATGCTCTTTATCTGGAAAATGCTTATAAACGAGATCATGAATATAAGCTGCATTATCAACTCGATCTACAGATTAACTTCATTTTTTATATGCATCAGTAGAAGTTAATCTTTCGTCTAAATTAGTACCAGGACCAGCAAAGTTCATACCAAGTATATGAATTTCACCTGGAAATTTTGCCCATGCTAATTTTTATTCTTTGTAAATGAATTAGGCGATTCTACTAAATCAACTCCCTTCGTTCCTTTTGTAAACTGAGTTTTTGTTGCTCCACAGAGAGCACAATTTCCACGTAGATTCTTTCTATTGTTTTTACTTACAACATGCTGTAAGTTGAGTGTATCTGTTTTACTTTTACATTTAAGGCAGTAGATTTTTATTTACTTACTACTTTTTTTTATTTCATTTTAATTATAAATCTTTGATAACGATATAAAAATTTTTTTTATATAAGAAAATGGAAGTATTAGATTTGTCATATATTGTAAATAAAAACAATCGTCATAAAAATGAGTTATTACCAAAAAGTATAATATGACATATAGTTGGGAAGTCTGGTGGTGGAAAAACAAATTTATTATTAAATTTACTTATAAGACCTGATTGGTTAGACTATAATAATTTACAAGTTTTTGGAAAATCTCTTTTTTAACCCGAATACAAAATATTAAAAAGTTCTTTTGAAAAAAAAAGTACTAAAAGAGGATATTCTTATAATATTTAAGTTACAAGATACAATAGATAAGATGGATATCAGCCCTGATCTTGTAATTGTAGTTAATTCTAAAAATTTTAAAAATAAATTAGATATGGATTGTAGTTTAATGAAACAGCAGATGATGTACCAGAACCTGAAGATCTCGATCTTACTAAGAATAATTTAATGATATTCGATGATTTACAATTTACAAAGCAAAATAAATGTGAAAAGTATTATATAAGAGGAAGGCATAGTAATGTAGATTGTTTCTATTTAGCGCAAAATTATTTTATGCTACCAAGGAAAACAGTAAGAGAAAATGCGAATTTTATATGCTTGTTTAAACAAATTTCAAAAAATGTAAATCATACTTTTAATGATCATGTTTCAAATAATATGTCAAAAAAAAAAAAATTAAAAATTTTTGTTAAGTTTAGTCGCAACCTCATAAACTTGTTGTTATTGATATGTCATCAGATGTGAAAAATAGAAAATATAGAAATGGTTTTAATCGTTTTTATTTTCCTTTATCTGTATTTAATAGTAAATGAAATATATATTTACATAAAATATATATTTATATCTAGATTTCTTTGTGACCTAGCAAAGCATGTATCCTTTCAGGATCTAACGAAGTCTGGATCCTTTCAGAATCTATAGAATTCAACCTAATACTGGAATATTATTAAATGAACTAATATTAAACCTTTTCCTATTTTTTCATATTGTTTATCGTTTCCAGTACATTTTCCATAATAGTAGTAATACCCGTTTCCTAAATATCTTCCTTTTTTCCATTCATTTATCAATAATCCTTTTTCAACTTTTCTAGCTTTAATAGATCTTTTATCATCTTTCACATACAAAATACCATTACCAGCAATTTTGTTAACTAAATCATTTCCAGTTGCTGCGCCTACTCCTGTTAATAATCCTGTTGCAACAGCAGGGACAATTTTTGAAGCTAAAAAACTTCTAACTTATCCTAGTAAAGGTAGAAATCCACCTTCCACTTTAGAGTTATGCATAAGATGTTCTTCATTTAATTCAAGTGTTATAGCTTTTCTATTTTTAAATGCATTAACCACTTCTTCTAATTGTTTATGTGATAGAGCTATTACATCTTTAGCATTTTTATTATTGAGATTCTTAAAAGTAAATTTTATAGTAATTTTTTTGAGTCATTCTCAAGCTCTTTCTTGATTTTTTTTTGTTGATATTCTAAAAGTTTAACTTTAATATTTTATTTATCTGACAATTTTTATATGTGCACATTTTTTTTAAATCTCTTTTGAGATTCATAATTCTTTAATCTATTTTTTATTTTTTTAAATATACATAAATTCTTTTAAAAGTGCTACTTCATTTTTTTTGAACTGCTAATTATTCTTTTTGAACTGCAAATTGTTCTTTTTAAATTGAGAATAGATCCTTTCTCGCATTTAGAAGTTCTTTCTCTTATATGAAATTTCATTGTTATTCTTTCTTCTTGCACATCAATTAGATTTTCATCTTGATCAATTAACGAAATTTCCATTTCACGAATATCTTCTCTTAGAGCTATTGGTAAGTAAATGGAGATATTTGCTTTTTCGACAAGTTTAGCTCCAGGATTTTCAGAGGGGTAAAGTGTATAAATAAACATTGCTAGATGAATTATCCCTATAAGATCCTGTTATAATACTATTTTTTACATGTATAGTAATAATATGATTTATATATATTGTTTTTTCAGATTCATAAACACCTGCAGTATATAATTTGCTTTGAAACCTAAAAGATTTCTGATTGATTTTTCAATTGTAAAATCAACTACAAAATTTGTTGCAATAGTCATTTTAACTCTAAATGTTGTTTTATCTCCTACAAAACTAATTGAATTCATAGGTTGTTGAGAAGCAACTAACTCTTTTTGCATCCAGTCATTGATAGCAGTAAGTTCATAGACTCCTGGAGTAATATTACAAGTAGTTGTCAATGTTTCTAAGCTTATTAATGCCATTTTATACTCTTTTTTTGCATCAAGTGGAACGGCCGATAAAAATTTTCTTCATATTATAGAAAAAATAATCTCGTATCTCTTCCAATACATAAATCTGTTTATATATATATATATATATATATATATATATATATATATATATATATATATATATATATATATATATATATATATATATATATATATATATATATATATATATATATATATATATATATATATATATATATATATATATATATATATTATATTTTTCATATCATTTTCAAATATAAAAAGATTAATTAACTTTGCTGCTTTACTTCTCTGAGGTGAAATTGTATTAATAATACTCCATTACTAAAATTTATATATATATATATATATATATATATATATATATATATATATATATATATATATATATATATATATATATATATATATATATATATATATACATATATATATATATATATATATATATTATATTTTTTATATCATTTTCAAATATAAAAAGATTAATTAACTTTGCTGCTTTACTTCTCTGAGGTGAAATTGTATTAATAATACTCCATTACTAAAATTTATATATATATATATATATATATATATATATATATATTTATATATATATATATATATATATATATATATATATATATATATATATATATATATATATATATATATATATATATATATATATTATATTTTTTATATCATTTTCAAATATAAAAAGATTAATTAACTTTGCTGCTTTACTTCTCTGAGGTGAAATTGTATTAATAATACTCCATTACTAAAATTTTGTCATCAAGCTAGAGAATGTATGCAAAATAAGAAGACCTTTTATCAGGAGTGACTCTAAAATAAATTAAAACAAAGAGGTAATAAAAGCATTGGTAAAAGACTATATTTCAAACATTTTTTACAAAAAAAAAAAATAAAAAAAAAAAAAAATAATTGTCATTATTACTTAGCTTTTGATAATTAATTTTGTAAAAAAGTTGTTCGTCATTTTTTGTTATGAAACTTAAAATATATATATATATATATATATATATATATATATATATATATATATATATATATATATATATATATATATATATATATATATATATATATATATATATACATATATATATATATTAGGGTGTTCCAAAAAAATGACTTTTTTGAATTTCAACTAACAATGCTTTTCATAAAGTGCCCCAACCTTGATATTACTAATAGTTTTTTTTTCATGAATAGATCACTCCATGACTTCCCTCAATGGGTCCAAAGGTCATTTTTTACCCGTTTTTTGCCCATGTTTCGGACTAATTGAGGGGAGTGTTACCATTATCCAAATTAATTTTTCTTTCTTTTTTTTTGTTATTTTATTTTTTTGAAGAAAATAAAATTATAATGTTAAGCTTAATTTGTTTTTTTATTTGAACAATGAAGATCCAAAAATTCAAAAACATTGATTTATTTTACTATATTTCAGTACCTTTTATTACCTTTGTCCTTTTTACCATTTTAATGTGTTTTCTGTTATATTTTAAATACGCGTATAATTGTTTCTTTTTGTGAACAATTATATTCTACCTTGTGTATGCAATTTGATTTTTAACTTATTTTATATTTTTGGTTACCAATTATCTTTTTAGTAACTAATTAACTTAAAAAAAAGTTATTTTATATTAAAATGCCACCAAAAAAGAAGTTGAAGCTTACTCGAAATAAGGCTGAAGTATTTCTAGTAAAGAAAGTTAGAGAAAATCTTTCATGTTATAAACTTCCTACTGGCATAGAGGTTTTGCAATTTTACCTATATCTAAGAAACTTGAATTTTAAAGTAAAAAAAAACGGTTTTAATTAGGTGTCATTTCGAAATTAATTCATTTGAGCTCAGATGCCCTGCACAAGCTAACTGTTGTGTAATGTCTAAATTGGTAAGGCCATGGAATCTTGCAGGGTTCCCTATCATAACCTTGGAAAATATCAGGTAAATTATGAATTCAAAATTTATCAACAAATTTATTTTTATCTTTATTTTAAACATTGAATAAATTTTGCATTTTAAAGAAAGAAGATTGATAAAATGGTGAGCAACTATTACAAGTTAAAGAAGAATAGCAAAAGGAACAGCCCAACAGATACGAAAAGGAATGAGGCATTTTTTGAAGAAATGTTAAAATGCTTTTGGATTAGTAAAAAAAAAGAAGAACTAATTGAAGATATTATAAAAGACAGGAGAAGGACATCTGAAGCCAAAAATGAAGATATTGTGTTCATCTTAGACCAAATTGGAAACAGGATAGGAAGAATAGGAACAAATGATAAAAGGTTTACATACACTATTAAGAGATCCCACAAAAAATTGTGTTCCATGTTAAACATGGAGATTAAAGTAAACAATGGTAACAATCTATACAGTTTAGAAAACTCTTCAAGTAGTGATAATAATTCTGACTGTGAATATGTAGCAGATATAAAAAAAGAACAATCTACCTCTGTTGTTTTGTTACCAAAAAATATTTAAAAAAAAACAGCTCTCACAGCAATAGGTGAAGGACTTTCAGTTAGACAACACACTGCAATAGTGGCAAGTGTTATTGCTAATTCAGGAGGTAATGTTACTAATTTTGCAATATCTTCTTCAAACGCATTTAGAGTTGCAGAAGAAGTTGTAACTAAAGAGGGAGAAAGGATTAAAAAGCACGTTACTGATCTTGTTAAATCTTCATCAATACCAATTATTCTCTATTTTGATGGAAAAATAGTTAAGGAGTTCGCAAGCGGAATAGAACATCAACTTGACAGACTTGTTGTTTCAATCAGGATAGATGGACAGAGTGAGCTTCTTGGGGTTCCTCATTTGAGCTCTAGTACTGGAGAAACACAGAAGAATACAATCATAAAATTTCTTCATCAATTTGATATTTTTGATAAATTACAAGGATGCGTTTTTGATACAACTTCTGTAAATACTGGTAATAAAAAGGGTGTGTGCATTAGATTAGCTGCAGAGCTTGATAGACCACTACTTCTACTAGCATGTAGGCATCACATCTATGAAAGGCATATTATTCACTGCTGGAACATTTATCCAAGCAGTAAAATAAATGGTCCAGATAATCCATTGTTTAAGAAGCTTAAAGATGTATGGAACTCAATTGATCAAAATTCCATTGTGTTAAACAAAGTAAAAATTGAAGATATTTCTGATAGCTGGCTGCAGGTACAGTTCAAAGAAGCCTTATCTTTTTCTCAAAATATTATCAGAATGAAAACAATGAAAAAGGTATTTAAAATTTTGAATAAAGTGAATACTCTATAATAAAATAAGTTTAGTAAGGTACTGTTTTGTGTCTAAATAAATAATCTTATTTAGGATGGATATAGGTCTGATTATCTAGAGTTAGTAGAATTGACAACAATGGTTTTATCTGGTGATGAACAGTACAGGCTAAGAAAACCTGGGCCTGTACACCATGCCAGATTTATGGCAAAGGGAATATACTTTCTGAAAATGTATCTCCTTCTAAACAACATTTCTAGCTTGACAGATTTTGAGAAGAAAGAAATAAATGATATGGCATTCTTCACAGCTGTATTTTACACTGAGTGGTTTATAAAGGCTGAAATTCCGGCTGTCGCTCCATATCAGGTGACATTTCTATGTTTTAAAAGTTTTTAATCATTTTGCTTTTTATTACTTTTTTTTCTTTGAAAATTTTAAAATCTAAAAATCTAAAAAGATTTAAAGATTTAAAGTCTAAAAATCTTTAGGATATGAAAGCTCTTTGGCAGATGATGAGATACTCAAAAATCAATCCTGTCCAGGCAAAACCTGTTATAGAGTCTCTAAAGAGACACACCTGGTACATAGACCCAAATATTTTAGTTATGTCTCTTGTTGACAAAAATGTACAAGAACGGAGTGACATTGCCAAGAAGTTGTACTCAACTTCAAGATCTACAACTTATGCCATAGAAAGACATCAAGCTAATTTAAATATACTGAACTCCCTTATGTTTAATGATGATACTCCCCCAAGTTTGACCCCGCTTATAACTGACCAGAGTTGGTTAATTTTTCATACTTTAAACCATGCAAATGCTGAAGTACAGTGGCTTAAGACTCCATCTGAGACATGGGATCTAAATGACTATTACTTAGAATTCAAACAATTTGTGAATAATCTTGAAGTAGTAAATGACTGTAGTGAGAGGGCTGTAAAACTAGTTCAGGTAACTATTTTATATGTTTGGTCCTTAATGTTTATGTTAAAATCTTAATTTATTTTACAAGCTCATTACTTTTAAATATTCTTTAATAGGAGTTGATCAATAAATCGCATAATGAGGATAAAAGACAAAGTACCTTCCTCGTATCAAACAAATATAAGAGTGAAAGAACAATTAAAAAAAAATGTGATTATGTAAAGAAATCGTTGTTTACAAAATAAATTTATAAACATGAACTATGTTTGACAACTAATTTCTTCAGAAACTAATCATAAATATGATTTTATTATGTAAATATAAATATTTTAATACGTAAAGTATCTTGTTAATAAGCAGAACACTAATATAATGCAAAAAAGCCTTTAAATGCCTTTTTTTTAATTTGTTGGTCTTCATTGTTTAAGTAAAAAAAAAAAAATTAGGCTTAACATTATATTTTTATTTCCTTCAAAAATATAAAACAACAAAAAAAAAGAAAGAAAAATTAATTTGGATAATGGTAACACTCCCCTCAGCTAGTTGGAAATATGGGCAAAAAACGGGCAAAAAATGACCTTTGGGCTCATTGAGGGAAGTCATGGAGTGACCTAATCATGAAAAAAAAAAATTTATTAGTAATATCAAGGTTGGGGCACCTTATGAAAAGCAATGTTAGTTGAAATTCAAAAAAGTCATTTTTTTGGAACACCCTAATATATATATATATATATATATATATATATATATATATATATATATATATATATATAATATATATATATATATATATATATATATATATATATATATATATATATATATATATATATATATATATATATATATATATATATATATATATATATATATATATATATATATATATATATATATATATATATATATATGTATATATATATATATAGCAGCTCATCCATACCGGGGTGTTGGGAGACAACGAAGAAAAAACAGCAACCAAAAGGTTGTAAATGTCTTTTATCAGTAGATATATCTATGACTTTTTGGTTGCTGCTTTTTCTTCGGTGTTTTTTTTTAATTTTGTAATTAATTTTAATTTTCTAATTTTTTTTTCATATATATTATGTTGTATATTTGATTTGTTTTGATCTTTTTTAATGAAAATTTTAATTGTTTTCTCACCAATTAAACCTGACTTTAAATTTAAAGCACTCTTAAATACCCCTGCCTAAAATCTAAAGTCGAAAGTGGAATTGATTCATTATCCAATTTTTATAATATAATGATGCTGCATTCTTTTGGTAAAAATAATTATTTGGTATGTTTCATTTATTGAACTCACTGCTTTTAAAAATTACCGAAATTCAAGGCAATATATTTAGATATATAAATACAATTTATTTATCTCGATTCGATTCTTCATCTTTAATGTTTATAGTTTGGCTCCTTGAAGCATTTTATGTTTTGTTTTTTTAATTATGAGTATTTTAAGTCCATTGTGATGTCTTTTAAATTAAACTAAAGTTTACTAAAAGCCAACTAAAAAATTACGTTTTTGAACAACACCAAAATAAACAACTGCATCCCTACAGCAACTGCTGCAGTATCACAATAGGTTACCAAAAGCAGGTATACTGTTTTCCAGTTGTTGTTTTTTTTTCATATATATCTACTTATCTATATAATACTATAGTAAAATTGTTTATATCTCATTCATTTTTTTTTTTCTTTATCTTTATGTGTTAATAAATTTTTTCTTTGAATGAGATTAGTTAAATAGGTCGGCTTTCCATCAAAGATATTGGTTTCAAAATTGAACACCATTGGCAAAATGCTAACAAAATTAGGTAGTTTAAAAAAATCTGTTTTCTATATAATACACTTTTTTTTAAATATACTTTTTAAATATACTTTTTTAGTATACTTTTCTATAACAATCCTACTAATATGGAATCACGTAGCTTTTTAAATATGTTTAATTGTCATCCCTATCGGTAATAAATGTTTTAAATTATTTGATATGGTTTTTTTTACAATAGGCTATGCTTGGCTCCTCGATGCTGTAAATTGAGGCTTCAACTTTGTTTTTTTAAGAATAAATGTGTTTTGTATATGCTTCTGTTTTAAAATATTTTTGTTACATATTTAACTATGTATCATGTATATAAATTTCTTTTAAAGATATGTAAACTTGATACTAGCATTTTTAGGGATTTTTAAAAACTGAACAAAGGTTTAAATATATTTTTTAACTGCCTTATATGATTTTATAAATTTTATTAAAGCTGAATAATTACTTCAAAAATATTGAGTAAAATCCAATTGGTTTTATTATTAATCTGATCTAGACAAAAATTATTGAAATAAAACTAATAATAATTTAACGCCAAGTTAAGGCAAAATGTATTCCGGACATTTTACAAAATTAGTATAAATATGGATTGGAATTATGCTGAAATAAATATGTTGATACACGTTAGCTATTAAAGTAAATCCATATATTCCTTTATTGTTTTTTTATAAACAAGTTTCTGCTGGATTACTAATTAAAAAAAGGTTGGTTTAATAATAATCTTTATCATATTAATATAGGATCCGTATGCAGGGCTAAACCCTTTTCGGAATTGCGATATATTTTTCAACTTATAGTTTTTCCGGATATCCAACTTCTATGCCTACAAGTTTGGGTGTAATATTTTAGATGTTTTAAAAATATTTAAAAAGTATATTAATAACATTGAAAAGTTTAGGTGCGATAGTGACATATTTTTAAGCTCTTCACTCAGTAAAATGAAAAGTTTAAAAAAAAAAGAAACGACTCAGCTCAAAGCAAAATTAAGAGTAGAATATATTCCCAATATTTATCTAAACAATTTTACGGAATTCGAAAGTTTGACATCGATGTTCTGTGCATATAGTTCAAGTCATTTTTAACTACTACATGGTTGTGATTTGCGCATTCAATGTCTGAACATTGCAAAAGAAATGGTTAACTTTATCTTTAATGAAGCTAAGAGTTGTCTTAAACTAAGAAGCCAAGAAAAATAAAAGTGAGCTCAACTAAAAAAATGTATTAATAAATTTATATTTCATTAGAGAAAGTAAATAAAGATCAAATTGTTAGTAATGATTTATTTACTACTAACCCGTATTACGGGTTGCTTTCTGTATAAATTTATATTTTATTAAAGAAAGTAAATAAATATCAAGTTGTTAGTAATGATTTATTTACTACTAAACCGTATTACGGGTTGCTTACTGCTAGTATATAATGATTCACCCTTGTTTTACTTTTGCTTTCAGATAAGACCAGACCATAATTCTTTAATTTCTTTAAGAATAAACGAAAATTTTTAATCCCTTTGTCAGTCAAGTTATTAATGAAGTGTTTAACTTGGTATTTAATGCGCTCGATTTTGTTTTGTTTTTATTATGATTGAATACCAAAGACAAACCTTTTCAACAGTTTTAAAACTCGACACCACCAGTAGCTATTGTGAAACCATAGAAACCAGAACCATTATTTACATATACATTATTTACATGTCGTGATTTCCGTGTAATATAAACATATAAATTTGGAGTTTGGAAGAAGATCATATCGATCCTGTCGCCAGAACCGTATAAAAATTACAATATAAATACAATATAGCATAATACAGGTAGTTTATAACAAAATAAGAATCCAAAACATTTGAAATATGAAATGGTTAAAATAATATCTCAATAATATTTCAATATATTATCCGTAGAAAAAATAATATTCTTTAACTTGTTTTTAAAAACAGAAAAAGAGATAGATGAATCTAAATTAGGCTGTACAATTTTATTCCAGATATAAGGTGCTCGATAATCTATACAAAATTGATCAAACTTTGTTTGACAAAAGGGTTCTTTTAAATAGTTATTATTTCGCAAACTTTATGTATTCTTTACTTTAAAGGTAAATAGATCTTTAAAAACATGAAATAAGGGGTTACTCATACAACAAAACGTAAAACATAAAATAATGTACAAGTTAAGTTCATAAACATTTAATATATTCATATCTTTAAATAGAGGTTTTGTATTTGAAAAACGATTTAAAAAATATATTATTCGAATTGCATGTTTCTGATGGCGGTAAAAACGTTGCAACTTACTTTTACCTGTACTTCCCAAGGCAATATTTGCATAGTTTATATAGCTATGAATAAATGAGTAGTATAGTTGTTTTAAATTATTTTTATTTAGATAATTTCTGGCCTTATAGAGGATATCAATTTTTTTTGCAACTTTTGTCGATATATAATCAATATGAGCTTTCCATGTCATATTTTTGTCAAGATAAATACCTAGAAATTTTAAAACGGAATCTTTTTATTTCTACTTTGTCAATATAAAGTTTAGGTAAATCATAAGGCTAAAAGTGTTTTTTTGTTGAGGAGTGGAAAAGGATCCACTTTGTTTTCTCAATATTTAAGGTTAATTTATTGCATTTAAACCAGTTAGAAACTTGATTAAGTTCTTTATTCATATCTAAAAAAAGTTTGTTAATGTCTTTGTTTGACAAAAATATATTGGTATCGTCGGCAAACATGATGCTTATATGATTCGAGGCCTTATTTAGATCGTTGACGTATACTAAAAAGAGAAGTGGGCCAAAGGATAGAACCCTGAGGAACACCACATCTTATTTCAATTAATGTTTTATTTTGAAGATTAATAGGAAGCAATTCTTCTCTGTGGTAGACAAATTGCTTTCTATTTGACAAGTAGCTTTTATACCATTTGATCATTTTACGAGTTATTCTGTAAAACTCAAGTTTATTGAGTAAGATATCATGATTGACAATACCAAAAGTAATAAACCCCCTCCCAATAAAGCGCCTAATATTGGAAGAAATTTACCGCGCATTCTTTTTCTTCTACCGACTCCTTTAAACGGAGGTAAATAGACTCTTCCTTTCCCTCGATGTTGTCTACGGTGATGTCTACGATGATGTCTTCTACGCACTGCGTTGCTTTTGAAGATAATAGAGCGCGCAGCCTCCTACGTCAGATCGAAGCAAACGTTGTGCGATACTTTTTACTTAAGTAAATATTTTTCCTTTTCCTCGGTGATGTCTGCGATGTTTGCGATGGCCTTTACCTCTTTTTTTTTACAAGTTCTGCAACGTTTTTGCGTCCTTTTTATTTTAAATAAAGACAAATATAAGTGTTAATCAAAATGGTCATTTTAACCAACACAAAAACGTCGTAAAACAAGTTATGATGCTTTAAGTTTAGCAGGATAATATGTATCATTTTTATGTATTATTTCTCGTTATTATTTCTATGTATTATTAATATGTATTATTTCTCGTCTTCTCCTGTTTCGGTTTGAATCAACTGCGCTCCATATTGAAGGTACGCAGTGATGACACCTCTAATAGGTTCTAGGAAATTTATAATAACTTGAAACAAATTGTTTCCGGCAATGGTAGCCGGAGGTTTGTCGTTGATAAAACTGTAATCGCTTGTGGTGTCTATTGCTAAAGGTTCTCTTAATATTCCCGTTTTACTAAAATAAGAGTCGAAATTTTTAATAAAAGTGTCGTCGTCTGTGGTATAAAAGTCTGCAGAATTATTAATGTTTAAAGTAGTAGGAGAATTTCCTTTACACCAAGAAATATAACTACGATAACAAAGTTGTTGATCTTCGACATTGTTTAGCAAATCTATTTTATAAGTGTCTTTTGGTGAATTGACAAACGTTCTTCTAAAACTGTAAAAAGTAATTTTAGTTATGATAGTGTAAGCCATTTCGACCGGAGATAGGCTAGTTTTAGTGATATGATTCGTTTCCTTTTTAGCTTTTAAGGAAAACAAAATACAATGAGGCACAAGGTCTGATGTTTTTATGTTTCCTAAACTAATGGTAACAGTGTTTGTGTTTTTGACGTTGGTAATGACTTGTTCGTAATAAGCAAAACGAAGTATTGTATATGGTTCGTTTTAGTAACTGTTAATGTTTAAAAATTTTTCTAAAGGTAAACTAGCTTTAATTCTATAATTGATAAACCTAAGAACGGGATTTTTGATATAAAGACCTACGTTAGTCAAAGCGGTAACGTCGGCATCGGTACATCCTCTTACATATTCCAAAAGTTGATTCATGTCAGTTTCGATATTGAATTCGGGCTCAGTTGTTTTCCTTTTCGAAATAGGTTTTAATTTGAAAAAATTTGCACAATAGACACAACGGAACTCTAAATCGATAACCTCTTTCTTTGTTCATTCTACTATTATAAGTAGTTCTTAAAACGTTTTGATGTTGGGCATACCCGTCCAGCTTATTACCCAGACTTATATTTGCTGCGGCATCTGTTGATGTCATAAGCGTTCTTGTTTTGTCCCAAGTTGCTCCATTAACTAGTGTTTCAGTTAAATCTAAAGTTTTGTTGAGTATTTCTTCTCTAAACTTTTTTTAATAGTTTTTTTAATAAACATTTGTTTAAAACGATCGTATGATCGATTGTATACGACGTTGTTGGCAGGAGTAATGTTATTTTTTGACAATTAAGAAAAACTTTTATGTTTTCTAACAAATAAATAACGATATTCTCCACTAAAGCAATTTTAGTCAACAAGACTATATCTGTATTGCTTGGAGCGGTAGAAAATTTCGTTGGCGGATTTATCCTTTTATAAATACCCAAATCAAATTCTAACATATAATATTAACGTATTGTCCATTCGCTTAACGTATTGGTTAACGTAATCAACGTTGACATGCCGGAAGTTATATCGGGTGATAAGCTTTGATAATTTATTGAAATGACTTCGTCTAGCAGTAGGGCAGTCATGAAACCAGTATATTTTTTATTTAAAGCTGCGCTCATTTCTGCAATAATGTCACCGCTCGTTGCTCCTTGCAACAGGCGATTTTCGTGTTCTGCTTTTTGTAAAACATCGTCTATAGTAACGGGACCAGGATTGTTTGGTGTATAACAGTTACCGTCATCCGCTCTCATTTATTTTGCCATGGAACCCATCGTGAAATAAGTTTTTTTTTTTTATTTTAAAAATTAAAAAAATAAATAAAAGTAAAAGTTTTTATAAAAAGTTTTTTCTATTTATTTATCGTCAGAGTGGGAAGTGTTTTTTTAAATGATATTTTTTTGTTTTTAACGTCTTTTAAAGCACGCATGCAATAATTTTTTCTTTCATGCATTTTTTTCAACTGTATTTTGCATGTAAGGACTGGATAAAATAGCTCTTTGTTGTATAATGCAATTTTTGCACAAACCGTGAATAGCGTCTACAGCTTTTACTTCTTGAAAACATTGAGAACAAACGTGTGAAGTAAACGAAACTTTTAATTTTGAAGGTTTCTTTTCTATCCATTCTTCTTCCTCAGAATAGCGCTAATTCTGAGGAAGAAGAATGAATATTTTCTTGGATGGAAGAAGAATGGATGGAGTCTTAAGAAAATTTTACACTTTTACGCTTTGGTTTTTGAATTTCGTTTTTTTTTTTTTGACAGATTTCTTTTTACGTTGGAGTTTTTCTTAATGTTCGTCTTGATTTTATGTTGCTTTAATTTTTTTAAATGTTCACATTTTTCGTCTAACTCTGACTTGATGTTAAGAAATTCTAATTTGGTAGGTAAGAATGTCAGTTGATTTTGATGTTGATAATATTTATTTGAATATCGTATTTTTTTTGCAGGGTTTTTAAATTTTCCGGCATCAATTCGTTAACAAAATTTTTTTCATATCTACTTATGGCGAAAAAAAGAGACAATTTTTTCATTTATTATATTTTTAAAAAAAAAAACACATCTTTTATATCATTTTTTAAAAATAACAAATTGAATCACTTTGTTTTACAAAATATAAATGGTTCTTTTCTTTACTTTTTTGTTGCTAATTGTAAAAAGGTATCATTTAAATTTTTTATGCCCACTCCCTCCCCCTACTTTAAAACCTGTGTCACCTGCTTTAGTTTTAAGCTAGTTTATTAAGGTGACATTTTGCGTAACTTATCCTGTTATTTTATAAGCAGACTTTACTTTAAGTTTTTTTGCCGAATCGATGGCTTAAAATAATATCTTAAAAAATAAATTTTTATTAATTCTCTAAAAAATGTTACTAAAAAATTTCAAAAACTAATTATAAAAAAATATTTTAATTGCAATAATGATTAAAAAAAGAACGCATTACCCAAATTTTAAAGAAACGAAAAAAGTATATATATATATATATATATATATATATATATATATATATATATATATATATATATATATATATATATATATATATATATATATATATATATATATATATATATATATATATATATATATATATATATATATATATATATATATATATATATATATATATATATATATATATATTTCAGTTACTCAGCTAGGGTTAGTGCTTTATGTTAACTTGCATGATTACATCCTTGATTTTTGACACACTGCTAACAATTTTAAAATGTTTAGTAACAATTCAGATTTAAATTAAAAAAGTTTTTTTAAAATTAAGTCAAATTTATTTATATACTTTTTTGTTGCTTTTTAAAAACTATTGTGAGAATTAGTGAATAAATTATTTAAAAATGTGGCTGCTGAACGAAATACGTGACTATCATAGTGTACAGCATCATATGGACCTTGTGGATACGATGCTGCCATCCAGTATACATCTAACACAGGTATATTTAGTTCGCACATTTTTTTTACACAGTATAAGTTCCAATGAATTGCTCTCTAAAAAAATTGTATATTATATATATATATATATATATATATATATATATATATATATATATATATATATATATATATATATATATATATATATATATATATATATATATATATATATATATATATGACAACGACGGTATCAATATCCCTTCGAAATTACGTAAAAGTAAATATATTTTCAGCAAATAGAAATTTTTTCCATTCAAGAAGTTTTATTTTATATTGTTTATACAAATTAAGTCTATTGAAGATGTCAACAAACAACATATATATATATATATATATATATATATATATATATATATATATATATATATATATATATATATATATATATATATATATATATATATATATATATATATATATATATATATATATATATATATATTTATATATATATATATATATATATATATATATATATATATATATATATATATATATATATATATATATATATATATATATATATATATATATATATATATATATATATATATATATATATATACATATATATAAAAGTTATTAAAAAGATCAAAATTATTTTTATCCAATACTGATATACCTGTTTTACAAGAGTTCTTTCTAAATTATTTTTTCCGTGTTTGAGTAAAAAGTTTTCTATATACGCTGGTGTTGTACTTTTCCATAAAATTTTTGGAAAACTTGATAAAACCTTTGACTTTATATCCAGCAACATATCAAGAAAGCTATCAAGTAGCTCTTCTGCTTGACTCATATTAATGTTTTTTAATATATGCAATCCAAAGTTAATAATTAAAACACTATTGTTATTTCTCATTAAAGGATTTATGAGCACCATTTTGATGTTATCAAGAAATTTAGTTTGATTAAAGTCTTTATTGTCATATGGTTGAGCATTTGGATCTTCTGTATCTGTTACAGGATATGTCCATATGTAAGTGTTCTGACAAATAAAAAGTTTACACAGAGGTGTTGTTTTTAAAGATCTGAAAAAGAGAAGATTTAACGAATCACCGTAAAACCAAAAAGTTGGTTGAGCAGAATTGTTGACATTTGATAATGCAGCAAGGTTCCGTAAAATCATTTCATGTTTAAAAGTGCTATCAGTTTTAGCAGTTACGGTTTTATACACATTATTTTGCCAATAACCATGGGCATTGTTTGCTACACAAAATGGTTGGAAATGCCAACTCTGTAACTGTTCATTATTGTTTTCAACAAAGTCTTTTGATATTGAATATTGAAATGTTTTTAATTCTAGAATATAATCAAAATTTTTGCCAAAGTAATCCTCATTTTGCCTTCTTCCCTGATAATCACCTTGATAAAGTATAAAATTAAATAAATATAAATAAAGGGTTTCATAAAAACCTCAATTCTTTTATACAATTAACAGCAATTTAATTGCACTCTTTTATTTTGCATAAATTTTTTTTTTGTTATTTAATAAAGAACTAAATCAAAATATTAACAAAACCGAATTAACAAAATAAAACTAAAACGATAGTATTATTCTAAAATAAATTTTTAAATTAAAGAATTAATCTATTAAAACAGTAATATATAAGGAAAAAAATCTAGTTATTTAAAGAGTGAGTTTAAATAAAACCTTGCACTGTGGAACTACTTCATACTTAATGGTGGTTAAAAATACGTTTTTCATACCTACTTAAAGCAGGTTTTATTAAAAATGTGTATAGTTTAAGGTATTTATTATGTTTAACTAAAAAACCTTTTTCCTCCATTAAATTTAAACCAGCTATTTATTTTTATTTTGCTTGTGATTTAGTATTTCAATACTTACAGAAGATTTTATTCAAGTTATATAGTTTAGCAATCCGACATTAGATAGCATATAATGAATCAATGTTATTCTATATTTATTAAATCAATTTTAGGCTATTTACATTGGATAAAAGTTGGGTTTAGACTAAAAAACCTATAAACTTTTGCAATGCTTTTACCTTAGATCTTTGTAACTACGCCAGCTGATTTTAGGCGCGTCAACATTATTCTTTTTATTTATATAATGCTAAAGACATAACATTAGGTCAACATTGGAATTTACAAGACAACATTAGAAAAACGGCCGATGTTTACAATGATTCTTACATACGTTAGAGTTATTTATTAGTGCTAGCTGGGTTCAATCTATAGTTTTGGAGAAATTTAATTATAAAGTATAAAACTTTTTTCGCGAGTGGAAAGAAATGGAGCTTATACCAACTGTATATTAGGAATAATTTATCAAAAGTTAATCTAAAATTCAAATTTTATAGTAAAACTTTGTAATTAAAACTAATAAAAAAGGGAACAATAATAAAAGGTTTCTTACTCGCTTAAAATTACTTTATAAACTGGACATTCAACGCAGCACATGTTAATTTGTAGCAATAATTTATAAAAGTCAAACAACAGGGTTCAAAATTTTATCTTTTAGCGTTTGAAAATTACAAGCAAGTTTCCCATCTCCCTAAAACTAAAATCGCTGTAACTTTTAGATGGTTATAACTTTTAAATGTTTAAAGATATTTACATAAAATTCAAAACCTATCGATGAATATAATTTAGTATTCGATATTAAGTTAAAATACTTTATTGATTCATTGTTTTTGTATTTGTTGGTAAATTTATTGTAGTATTGATAGATAAATATAGTGTTACATTTTACTTCCTGGGCTCCAACAACCGCGTTTTTAAAAAAATCTTCATAAATCGTTTTTAAAACAAATCCAACGTAATCATTAACACACTTAAATTTGGACATTTTTGCAATGCTTAAAAGTATTTAACCCGCAACAATCAAAAACTGAATAAAGCAGTCAAAAAACAACATTTTAGAACGACCTTGCATCACTAAAAACCAAAAGTTTGCAAAAAGATGCGAAACCAACTTATAATAAAGTTAACTTGAGCTTATATACTTAAGATATATCAAAAATACATAAAAGTTCTATCAAAAGTTCTTTCAAAAGTTTCATCAAAAGTTTCATTAAAAGTTTCATCAATAGTTTCATCAAAAGTTCCATCTAATGTTCCATTAAATGTTCCATCAAAAGTTTCATCAATAGCTTCATCAAAAGTTCCATCTAATGTTCCATTAAATGCTCCATTAAATGTTCCATCAAAAGTTCTATCAAAAGTTCTATCAAAAGTTCTATCAAAAGTTCTATAATATATTTTATAATATATATATATATTATAAAATATATTTATAATACTATAAAATTTTTTATAATATATATATATATATATATATATATATATATATATATATATATATATATATATATAACTATTGCATAATAATTATTATTTCATGTAATATATATATATATATATATATATATATATATATATATATATATATATATATATATATATATACATATATATTTATATATATATATATATATATATATATATATATATATATATATATATATATATTTATATCTATATATGTATATATATATATATATATATATATATATATATATATATATATATATATATATATATATATATATATATATACATATATATATATATATATATATACTTATATAAATACTTTACTGATTTGTCAAATCCGTCTTCTTCTTGCACTAAATATTTGCTTTTGTTATATTTGTACATTGTATATATTCTTAACAGCGAAATAAATGAATCTACTACTACTACTGTTACTACTACTACTACTACTACTACTACTACTACTACTACTACTACTACTACTACTACTACTACTACTACTACTACTACTACTACTACTACTACTACTACTACTACTACTACTACTACTACTACTACTACTAATACTACTACTACTACTACTACTACTACTACTACTACTACTACTACTACTACTACTGCTACTACTACTACTACTACTACTACTACTGCTACTACTACTACTTCTACTACTACTACTACTACTACTACTACTACTACTACTACTACTACTACTACTACATAAATTACGTCATGCTTGGGGAGGGGGAAGGTAATTTTGCAATGATTTGTTATGAGGGGAAAGGTATTGATTTTGCGATCCAATTTTTTTTTTATTTGAATTTTGAAAAGACTTTCTTTTAATTAAAAGAGATCTGACTAAACCAAAATTCTCAGATGATTTATCTACATAATGATTGTAAAATCAACTACGCCTAAATCTTACTTAGTCGATGTGCACACTCCGTACATATTGACTAAGTAAGATAAAAATGTCAAAAGCTGCGTGACGTATATTATCGACAACCTCTATTAAAGTTCTCAAACATTCGTGTTTTGAATTTCTCAAACATTCGCATTTTAAAGTTCTTTTACGTCTACATGTTTACTTTCATTTATACATTTTACATTTTTCAAGTTTTTTTTGCTCATTAACTCTTTTTTTTATTTTATTCCTTACTTAAATGTTGCTTCAGAGCGAATTCATTAACAAAAAAATCATTTTCATTGTTAAGTTGTTCCCAACAAACGCAAAAGATATCCTACGGGGTTGTGACTTTCATAAGATGTTGTATAGACATCCCACAGACCTCTGTGCCCGCTGGGCTTAAATTTTCGTTTGATATAATTTAACATCTAACTAACTTATTTAATCAATTTAAAAAAGACATAAAATATTTATTTATAAAATTTTTTTATTAATCAAAATCAACAACACTTTCTTATAATTTAAGAACTAAATTCATATTAATCTTTAACTTAAAAGTCTTTATTTAGCAAAAAAAAAAATGTTGAGAAAATAATAAAGTTTAAAATTAGTTTTTATATTTAATAAAATATTCAAAATATACGACCATGATAAAAACATTGCCAAAACGCGTAGTTTAAATTAGGTAGTTAAATTTCTCAAGTAGATATGATTAATAAAGTTTTCATGGTGTGGTTAATTAGATATTTTTCTTTATTAAATAACTTAATTGTTGAGTAAACTTGATTGCTGAAGAAACTAGATTAAGTTTTTAATTCTACTTGATTATCAACTGCTTTTAATGCAAAAAAATTCATTTTGAATTGAGAAAAGAAAACAAAATTCTCAGAGTTTTTCTTCTTTAATTCTGAAAATAAAAAATTATATTATCAGTGGTTTTTATAGAAGTATTACTATTGTTGAAAGGGCTGAAAGATAAAAATATGATGATTTATTTCAAGAAAGTGAGTGACTTAGTTCAAAATTTCATTTTAAGATTTTTACTCTTAAATGATAGTCTGGTGTTATTACCAAATGTTTAACATTATGTTTATAATAATATTATATACCCTATTTTACTTATACAATTAATAATCGGTAAAGTAATTTGTAAAATTTTTTTAATTGTAAAATTGTCTTGTTCATCATTTATAGCGTAGATTATAGATCCTGCACTAAGAAATAATAATGCTTTGAAAAACTCATTGATTCATTAAATGAAACAAACTTAAACCATAAAAAGAAAATCCGCAAATCATAATCATATAACCTAAGTGACTACAAGTAGAATATGCTATCATTTTTTTCAAATCATTTTAAACCATTCCTATACTAGCTGAAAAAAAGAAGTTAAACTTCCTATAATAATTATTAAAATTAATATAGTAGATGAAAGTTCGAATAAATGTGACATTCTAATAATTAAAAATACTCCAGCTGTAACCATTATAGCTGCATAAATTAATGCTGAAACTAGAGCTGGTCCTTCCATTGCATCGGGTAATCACATATGAAAACCTATTTGAGCAGATTTTCTTATTACCCCTAAAAACACAAAAAAATAATGGAATATAAAGAATATAAAAATCATTGGTAATAGAAATTATAAATATGTCATTGAATTTGAAAGATCTGCTAAATAATCATAAACATATTATTCCGATTTAATAATCATTGCTTTTATTGCTGATTTATTAGCTTGAATTCTAGTATACCAAAAATTAATTAGTAAGTATGGATGAAAAATAATTCAAGAGGTTATCAGAAGGAGTAGGATTATGTTCATTATTATGTATATAAGAAAACAAGTTGTTAGACGAAATTCGAATACTCTCTATGCTTGGGTTCTGTAGGTCAAAAAATAATAAATAAAAATGATATTGATTGTGATGACCAAGAGATTTATTTTAAGACACAGCAATTTTCATTACTTTTAAATAAAAAGAATAAATATGATGGATTTTCATTATGTCAAGTATGTAAGTCTTTAGTTTAAAAAAATAATGTAATGTTTGTTGTAAAATGCTAACATCACTGTTAATATTAAAAGATATCATTGAAACGATGAGGTTTCGATTTTACCTTTAAGTAATCACCTGCATGAAATCCATTATTTCTATATTATCAAAACTAAAAATATATGAAAAAATCTTTCTTGTCTAACCCTAAATCTGAGAAAAAACTGTAATATATAGTAAAATCCTTTATTTTGGGTATAACAAAGCATTTATTGAGACAGTTACAGAAACTGGCATAAGTGCAAACTGTCATATTTGGGAATTGGCTTAAGTATGCTAAATAGATTTACAAACATTTGCATAAGTGTGAATAGCAATGTAATAGCTTTTGTAAGTTGGCAAGTTTAAAGCTATAGGTTATCCTATAGCTTTAAACTTTAGTCCAGACAATTCTTATAACCAAGACAATATTCGTATATATACATATATATATATATATATATATATATATATATATATATATATATATATATATATATATATATATATATATATATATATATATATATATATATATATATATATATATATATATATATATATATATATATATATATATATATATATATATATATATATATATATATATATATATATATATATATGTATATATATATATATATATATATATATATACTATATATATATATATATATATATATATATATATATATATATATATATATATATATATATATATATATATATATATATATATATATATATATATATATATATATAAATATAATAACAATAATTGTTTACACAAACGCGTAAATTAATGTAATAATGTGTAAATTTAAAAAAACAATTTTACTTATAAATATTTTTTATGCAGGCATATAATTTTTATGGTAAATTTAAACGAAACTAATTTTAATTGTCTTTCTAAAAATCCTTTTAACCATTGTTTTTAAAAAGAATTTTTTAAATAAGTTCAAGACCTTTTTTGAATATAAAATAACTTCACTTAATTATATCTTGTTGATTATTAGATAAGTTTTGAAGCATTTTGTAATTTTCATACAATTAATTTTTATAATTAAACTTACGCTTTTTAAAATTATTTTTTTAAGAAATATTTTATTTTTTATATAATTTTTTTTTTTAATAATTTTTATAATTACGATAGGAATAAATGAATGAAAAATTTTTTATAGTAATTTTTAAATTTGCTACTTAAAGCGCTCATTAAAAAAGTTATAACGCTCAAATTAAAATTAAGTTTGCTCAAAGAAAGTTTATTTTATTTAAACCGCAGACGCATTTCATTTATTTATTTTTTCTCCTGTTTTTACAAATAAATAACTTATTAAAGAATGAAATTATTAAAAATTACTTTTTTAAAAAGGCTACATTATTTTTTTATTTATTTATTTTTTTTTTTGGCAAATCTCTTATAAACTTTGCATATTTATTAAAAAATCTTCAGTACTTATTTGTTACAAATGTTTGCGTAACTTTAAGAAAAAAAAATTATTTCAAACGTTTATTACTTTTATTTCAAACGCTTTGATCGAGTTTGAAATAAAAGTTTTTTCTTAAACGTTTTTTAAAGTTACGCAAACACTTGTAAATCAAGTAACAAATAAACACTGAAGATTTTTTAATAAATATACAAAGTTTATATGAGATTTGCGGAAAAAAAAAAAATTAAAAAAAAAAATAATGTAGTCTTTTTAAAATTAAATTAAAAACCTTATAAAAAGTATCTCTTAGAGTTTATGTTTTTAATTTTTATTACTAAGTAATTATGTAATTTCTTTTTCGTTAGGAATTTTTTTATCATTAGGATTGTTTTTTTAACTTTTTCCAAGTTTAAGTTTAGCTGAGCGTTTTTACATCAATGCATTTCTGAAATGCTTTAATTATCAAAACATATAAACGATCATAAAAACATATAAACAAGTTATTAAAAAAAACCATTTGCGTGGTCAGTAATAGCACTCGATCGCCTTTCCAGTCCAAGCCTTATATACAGTACTAAAAGTGAGGTGGAATGCTAACTAACCACTTTTTTTAAAAAGTAAACCATTCTGCCACCTTTATAAAAATCTACATATCTAACAATAATAAGGCAGGACGGTATTTCTTTTTTACCAAATACAAACCTGTTGCCTTTTTTCTACACTTTAAGTATTGATATAAATATATATATATATATATATATATATATCCCAGACAGCAAGCTTACATTGGCCCAACGTAAGTTTTAACATTAGTAAGTTTATTCCGTTGGGCCAAAATTTAGCCAATGTTTTTCTTCGGCGTATTATTTTCAGTTCTCCAAATCGGTTTTTTGCAAATATTGTACTATATTGGGCCAACATTTAACCAATGCTTTTTTTTCGGCTTAATATTGCAATTCTACAAATCGGTTTTTTGCAACTACCGTACTACGTTGGGCCAACATTTGGCCAATGTAGTTTGGGCTTAATATTTTGCTGTTCTTACATTTATACCTTAGCCAATATTCGGCCAATGTAGTTGCGGATTAGTATATACTTTAAAATTTGTTGTAAAACATTTTTAAAAATGGCATCATTTGACAGAATAAAAAAAAGTTTTGATAATATCTTTCCATTTTTTAAATTAAAGAAAATAAAAAAGAAGGTATATTTATTAATCTTCTAAGAATATTAAAAGGTTCCTTAAAAGAAATTAACTTCAAGAGATTCTCGTGACTTAATTTTTTGTTTTTTTAAATGATGAAGTATTTGTTAACATTTAAACGTAATGCTTAAAACATTTTTTACTACTATCTAAATTATTAATGTAACAATAAAGGCAATAATCAAATTATTTTTGTGTAAGATCTTAAAGTTATTTTTTTTATTTTTATTGCTGTATTGGCATTTCAAATGTTCGATTTATTTAATAATCTTTATTAAATAAATGAAACATTTCAAATGCTCGATTTATTTAACAAAGAAGGCATTTTAAATTTTTTTTTTATTATATAATTTAAAAACTTGAAATGTCACTCAGTATAAGTTTTTTTTTTCTTTATTTATTTATAATAGTTTAGATTATATAGCTATTATAAAATATATTATTAAAGGTATCAATAATACATATGTGACATTGAAGTTATTAGAAGCTGATATTTTACATTTTAAGTATGTCTCTTTTCTTTGATTTTTTCTGTGTTTGATTGTGAAACCCCATATACTAATATATTAAAACTGTACAAAAAGTGATGTTACTAGAATTTATATTCTACTTATGTAGAGCTTTCTAATATTGCCAGACATTTTTGTTTTAAGACCAACGTCTAGTCTATAATAGTTAGTTGAATTATGAGATTAAATCAATAAATAATCATTAAAAACGGTAAAACTACAGTTACGCAGCCTAAAATAGTTATATTTTTGCGCTTGTTGTGCCAGGGGGTTTTGCTACATCAAATATCTTATAGCCTGCTGCTACAAGGAAGTGCTGCTACATCGAATGAGGGTTTGGCATGGGGTAGCAATTTTTTTTCACTTTATTATTTCAATTATATTCCTATTGTTTGTAAAGCCTTTACTGACAAGCGGAAAAATAAAAATATTTTAGGCCGCGTAACTGTAGCATTACCATTAAAAACATTTAAAATAAAAAAACTCAATTTAATTCATTATTTTTAAATTCTTGGTTTTATGTTTTTTTAATTTAATGTCTCTGGGTATTTTACATATTTAGTGTGCGTGCAACAGTTAACAACTTTAATCTTATACATTAACTTTAATTATAACTTAATTATTAATGATTTGATTTATAGATTTTTAAAGCAATACAAGATTAAATTTAGCAGAAAGCTAAACTTCTGCTCTGGAGAAAAAAAAGGAAGACAGCGAAAATGACAAAGAGACAAAAAATTGTGTATATCTTGGTGTAGATGATTTATCCTCAATCTTATAATAAAACAAAAAAAAATATTAAACTTTAGGATTTACCTGTAACTTTAAACTCTTTACAGAAGTTCAATGTTTGCTCTGAGAAGTTGAATGAACAAAATTTATTAAATGGTTGTTTTTATATAAGTCTTTATGTCTGATGATTTAAAATCTTTTTCATAGCTTTAACTTTTACAATTTGAAAGACTTTTTCATATATTACGGTCAAAAAGTCATAGTGTGAATTAACATTTTATTGTGTAATAATCAACATGTCAAAGCTTACACCACAGGCTTGGTCAGGAAACGGGAGCAATCGCTCTCGAATACTGACCACAGAAAATATATTTAGTTGCGAAAAACTGGCTAGGTTTTTTAGTTGTTTTGAGATTATTTAAGTTTTTGAACGTAACAAAAATTTTTCATTGGATTTCAAATTTGGTGTCACCAACTTTGAAAACCATTTGAAATCAAATGTTGAAAAAAAACAACAGTATTTGTATTTATATCAGTATTCATATCAGTTTAAAGTTTTAGCAGTTGCTGGTGATTCATTATTATTCATTATATCAACGTTTATTTAAATTTATCTAATAGACGAAGGTAATACAATATTTTTATAGATGATATTATTTTTAAAAATTGTATTAAAATTCAGAACTAAAATATGAAAAAAAAATTATTTAGGAATTTTGGACAAGGTCCATACTGTACCTTGAAAATCTGAAAAGTTTATTAATATTGGCTAAAGTCGTGGAAAACCTGGAAAAAATAAGAAATTATTTTTTTCTTTAGATAGTCATGGAAAAATTAGTAATTCTAGTTAAGAAGTTACTCGTTTCACAAATGAACGCTGTATTTTGAAAACGTGATGAGTCACACTTTTTTTAAAAGTGAGGTTATTTGAAAAGAATACTTTCAAAAAAATATTCTTTTTAAATCACCTCACTTAAAATAAAAGAATATTAAGATGAAATAAAGATTTTTTCAGATAAAATAAAGTTTTTTTTTAGAGAAAAGAAACAATTTTTAGATAAAATAAAAATAAAATTGTTTACAGGAGAAACATTTTTCAGTCCCTTGTAAAATTTTAATTTTGTGACTTGTCACATTTTCAAAATCCAACGCTCAATTAAGCTATGTTTTTTTTGGTGCTTACTATTTATTTTTCTGAAACTTATGTTTTTCTTAGTGTTCTTTTTAGTCGTCATTGAAGTACAACTTGGTAAACTAAAAAACACATCAAATTCAGTTATAAAAATTTGAGTAACAAAGGTATGCTAATTATTGTATTGCCTTAAAGAGTGTCATTGCTGTTAAAAGCAGTGAAGAATTCAAGTACTCTGGAAGAAAAGAAAATACGTAAGTAATCGGTAAATATTTTTTATAATTTTTTAATGCATTTTGTATGATATCTTAGTAAAATTTATATACTTTAATTAAAATACTCTTTGAAGATTTTTTGTAAATTGCATTTTGTATTAATTTAAGTCTAAACAAAAGTTACTTTAATAATTGCCAGGTTGTGTATTTTTGCAGGTCAATTATTTGGCACAAATCGGAGTTAAAGGAGATTGTATATTTTATTTGCTAAGAATAGTTTTTTAAAATGGCCTAGTTGTAAAATTAAACTATGCAGGGAGAGGACAGAAAATTGAAATAGAAAAAATGTTGATTGCTTATGCTGCTATTGGTAAGTGGTTTATAAAAGTTTATTTTTTCAGTTTCAATTTTGCATTACAGAATTACTTTCAATTTGTTTTATTTCTTTGGTGCATAACTAAACAAACAACTTTCTTTTTTTGCAGAAACTGTGAAGTCAAATAGGCATGGCTTATGCAGACAAGTGATAGAGATAGAGGAAGAAAAAATAATAATCGTGGGTACCAAATATCATAAGCTAAACATGATTCAATAACAAGTAGCTCAGCCAATATCGAAACTACTCTATAATTTTTATAGTGAATTTTTTTATTTAAAACTCAATGTGTCAGTTTTTGGTTTAAGTTCGGTGTTTGCAATATGTATATTTAACCAATAAATTATGTTAAATAAATAAGTTTTTATACTTGTATCATACATTTTTTTCTCTATAATTTTTCAATGTAGCGATGCAAATCATCTTATTTGTAACAACGATCTAATCTTGCATAAAACGTTAGGCCGATATATAACATACGATATTGGGCCAATGTTGTATACAACTTTAGGCTAATTTTGTATACAATGTTGGGTCAATGTTGTATACAACGTTGGGCCAATGTTGGGTAAACGTTGTATACAACATTGGGCCAATGTTGTACACAACATTGGGCCAATACCTAAGCAATGATCAAACCTGCATTGGGCCAACATTGACTTTCAACGTTGGGCCAATGCATCATCATGCATTGGCTTAACGTTGGTCCAATGTAAGCTTGCTGTCAGGGATATATATATATATATATATATATATATATATATATATATATATATATATATATATATATATATATATATATATATATATATATATATATATAAAGTGAAATTTTTTTTTTAATTTTTTCAAAATTGGTGTTTTATTTAATATTCTTAACTAATTACTTAAATGTAAGTTTATATATAAGATTAAAGTGTGTAATTTTTTTCATATCAATTTTAGAGCAATTAGTAAAACATCACATTTGTTTGCACATTAAAGAAGCAAGTCCTGATACTAAAGTGCAAAAATCTTTTAAATGTCATCTGATTTTATTCAACATTTTATGCTAAATAAAATCAGATAATTGTTTTTCAAAATATTTAAAAAAGTGAATGTAATTTTAATAAGTGGATAAATAATAGATTATTCTATAAAGTAAATAAATCAGAAAATATTCCTCTTAAATTACCAGATCTTAATATTAATAAAACTTATATTAAAAGGGAATCTTACATAAACTTTTTAGGAGTAAAATTGGATGAAAATTTAAAATGGTGTTCACATATAAATAACATTGAAAAAATATTCTCAAAAAATATTGCAATGATGTTTAGGGCTAAACCCTTTCTAAATATATCATCTCTGAAAAAATTATATTTCGCCTTTATTCACAGTTATTTGTCTTTTGTAATGTTGTGTGGGCTAGTACTAGCCATACAAAACTAAAGAAACTCTACAATAAACAAAAACATGCATGTAGAATAGTATTTGAAGCCAACAGAAATGTTCCTTGCAAACCACTTCTAAGTGTGCTCGGTGCTTTAAATGTATATAAACTCAATTTACACCAAGTTTTATTGTTTATGTTTAAAACAAAAAAGGAATTGTCTCCTAAAATATTTCAATCTTATTTTAATAAAATTAACCATAGGTACTCAACAAAGTTTTCAGAAAACAATTTTGTTGTTCCAAAACATAAATTAAAATTAACTTCCTATTCAATTAAATACCGCGGACCTTATCTGTGGAAGAAATTTCCAGATATTGTTAACAAAAAGCAGACTACATTAGAGCAATTTAAGGATGAATCAAAACGATTATTATTGTTCATGGATCTCAATAAATCCGACTTTAAATGTTTATTTTAAAGTAAACACAATAAAAAAATATAAAAAAAACAGATTCAATTATATCAATGATATATGATAATATGAATAAGAAAAGAAAGAAAAAGGAAAAAAAGAAAAAAAAAAAAAAAAGAATAAGAAATCCAAGTGATGATGTTACAAGTGATGATGTCATAAGTGATGATGTTACATATTCATTTAGTGTTAATTATGAGATTTTATTTTTTCAATTTCTTTTATATTCAGGAATTTTTTTTTTTTTTTTATATATTAACTTATTTCTTAAACATTTTAGCAACTGTTAAGCATCTTAACGCTTCTTAATTAATTCTTATTTTTTATTTTTTTTATTATATTAGTTATTTTCTATTTCATTTCTAATTGTTTCTTTTATATATATATTTGTATGTTACGGTTATGTAGAATTTTTAATGGGGCTCGGCGATAAGGCGAAATATGCCTTCTTCTTGCTCCAGCCATCAATTTATATAAATGTATATGCAATGTAAACATTTTTTAACGGCGAAATAAATTACACTAAAAAAAAAATAAAAAAATAATACATTATAAATAATACATAAAATATTTCACAACAATACAAAACATAAAATATAAACAACGTTTGCAAAATAACGTCCGTTCACCGCTTCATACGGACGTTTAAAAAACTCATAAAAAACGTTTTTGTAGTTCGATTAAAAAACGTTCACAAAACGTTTTTAAAAAAACGTCTTCTCACTGTTTCATTTGGACGTTTAAAAAACCATTAAAAATTGTTCAGACATTTAAACGCACTGAATTGCCGCAACTTTCCAAAAAAACTAAATCGTTTTTTGAAATGTTGTTTAGTACAATGTCTTGCCAGTAATCAATAAACCTACTTGGGTTAATAAATCTTCAAAAACAGCAATTGATATAGTTATTAACAATTACTTAGAAACGTCATTTCAGTCAGGCATTTTTATAACAGATATAAGCGATCATTTCCCGATCTACATTACTATTAAAAAAAAAATTTATGGATACTCAGCCAAAGTTTACAAATTTAAAAAAACATAACTTAACCATCAATAATACAAATAAACTATCAAATAAATTAAATTTAGAAAATTGGAATGATGTTTATAATTGCCATAATACAAACGAAGCTTTTACTATTTTTTTAGCTAAACATTTAGCGATATTAGACGAAGCTGGTCCATATGAAAAAATACAAATTAAAACAAAAGCACTTAATAATCCTTGAATGAATAAAACACTTTTAAAGCGTTCTAAAAACAAAACAAAATCTATACAGCATATTTTTAAAAAATGCAGAGAATAAGAAAATATACAAAAAGTCTTTTTATGAACATCTTCTTAAAAAAATAAAAAAAAATGTCTTATAGTAAACAAATTAGCAATTCCAAGTTTGATGTTAAAAAAACATGGTCATTAATTAATTGCATAATGGTCCGAAGTCATATAAAAAGTTCAGTATTACCTCAAAGAAATAATATTATTAAATCAGATATCCTTATAAATTATCTAAAGAGTTTAATAAATACTTTACAAATGTTGGGATTAGTCTCGCAAAAAAATTATACCAACTTTTACATCATTTAAGACATAACTAAAAAAATCAACAGATGAAACAATGTATGATAGTGACTTAACTTTTCTTGAATTTGATGCAACTTATTTTTTTTTTTATAAAAAAATTAATCTGCAAGGTTTGATGAAATTCCCAGTAATATCTTTATATCTAACAAAAAAAGCATTTCAAAACCTTTGTTCCACATAGTAAACCTATTTTTAGATCAAGGAGTATTTCCTGATATAATCAAACGTGCGAGAGTATACCCAATTTATAAAAATAATGATAGCGCCAACGTATCAAACTATAGACCCATATCAGTACTTTCTGTTTTCTCGAAAATCTTTGAACGTGTAGTTTATAATAGAATATTTGATTATTTTACAAAAAATAAAATTTTTTAATTCAAAATTTTTTTCCTTACGAAAACATGCTTGTAGAATTATATAAAACAAAAAAAGGGGGGATCACACTAAACCTTTAATGATGGATATGAAAATTATGAACATATATCAGATAAATATTTTTCAACACCTAAACTTTATGTATAAATATACCAATAATCTAACTCCCGAAATCTTCATAAGTAAATTTTATAAAAATTTAAATAAGAACTATTTCTTAAGAATAAATCAAAATAACACATATAAATTATCTAAAAAAGTAAACAAATACACAAAATATAGTATAACTTAGAGAGGTCCCAAACTATGGAACTCTTTTCAGAAAGACAATTTAAAAATGGCAAAATCTTTAAATTTATTTCAGTGTCAAACAAAAACTTACGTTCTTAATCTTACGGATTAATTTTTATTTTTGTTTACAAAATTGTTTTTTTTTAGCATTATATCTGATTATTTAACTGTTTGTATTTTTAAATATTATATGTAATCTTTATATATTATATATTGAATATAATATGTATTTAATTGGAAGTTTTTATTTAAATATATATATATATATATATATATATATATATATATATATATATATATATATATATATATATATATATATATATATATATATATATATATATATATATATATATATATATATATATATATATATATATATATATATATATATATATATATATATATATATATATATATATATATATATATATATATGTATATGTATGTGTATACGTGTATATATGTATTTTAATGTATGTATTGTTACATCTTCTTTTTTCTCTATTTTTCTTCTTAAATATTGTATCTTTTTTTTTACAATTTTTTTTTTTTCCAAAAATTTCTACATAATTTATTGATCATATATTACCATATATTTTTGTTATGATGTGTAAGGGCTCTATGAAAAGATTAGGTTTGTATTTTACCATCCATATCTTCTTTGAGCACCTGCCTGTTTATTATTTTTATATTTTTAATTAAATTTTGATTTTGGTGAAAGGAAATTGTAATGAAAAACTCTCTACTTGAAGAAATCTTTTATTTTTTTTGTCATCTTTTTTTATTAGCAATATCGTTTGTTACTTTGCGTGTTTATTTTTCTGGTTTTATCTTTTTATACAATTGTAAAAGTAGTATCTCTAAATATGAATACTGTAAAAATTCAATGTTTAATGTTCAATGTCGTTTCGCTTTCGTTTTTAAAGCAGTTTTAATTAGTTACTAGGCTTATCTGAACTTGAAACAGCGCGTTCTCAAAATGCACGTGGTTATTAGAGGAAGATCTTTCAACCGAGTTAAAACTTTTTACCTTTAGAATTGAATTAATATTAAGATTAGTTTAGAAATATTACATAAAGAATCATATTAAGATAAATAATCATCGTTAAGATCATATTATAACAATCATCTTTAAGATCATATAAGCATTGAAAATAGTTTCGCAATTTATATATAATATTTTTTATTAAAAATAAAATAAAAAGGATCACTCCTTTTAATTTTTTAAATCGTTTACATTTTGTTTGTTTTAGTTTTTCTTTTGGCTTTATTTTTTTCTAGCAGTTTTTATTGAGCATATCTTCTATTTTTTAGAAGGAAGATAGAGGTAAGGATGAGGTCTAATTATTTTTTTTATGCAACAAAAAAGTTATACTAATGCAACAAAAAAGTTATACTAATTTCAATAAAATTGGTTATTACTACCATGAAATTTCTGTGATGCTATTAACTGTTTATGCTCTTTTTTAGAAAATTTAGAAAAATAATTTGAAATTTCGTGCCACTACTGACATGTCACATGTTATTGTATGTAAAGATTAAATTTTTGTTATGAAAATTACAGTTCTTATGAAAGAAAAAGGTAAAGAGTATTGTTTGTATATAAATATTTATATTTTGTTTACTTTGAATCTTTTAAAATTTTTCCATGCCATTTTTAAAATTTTTGTTTGCACAATTCAAGTTATATGTTTATTGTTTGCATTGCTTTTTTGATAATTATGTGTATATTGTAAAATGTGCTTTATAGCTTTTTTATAAATGTTTTTTTATAATAATGTAACATGTTTTTTTATTGTTTGTGTATGTGTTAATATAAGTTATATAATTGTTTTATAAAAGTGTATAAATATGTTTATATATGTTTTCAAAGTGCTGTGAATTGGTAAACGTGTTAAGCAAGATTTGTCAACCTTGCCAGCCAAGTCACTTACTGCAAAGGGTTACAAAGCAGTGTTTCGTTTCAAACTGTTACTGCTTTAGGTCTAGGTGTTTTCAAGTCTTTATTAATAATTACTCTGAAAATACATAATGTATTTTAATAACATTTTGCGTAATGTTGTTACTGATGTTCTGTTATATATGAATGTTATGTTTCTTAAGTTATGTTATATGCATATTATATGAACTTATGGTGAATGCTATTGTTGTTGTGATGTTGCTTTTTTGTAATCTTTTGAGTTGATATACATTTGGTTTACCTTCAAGTTGTTGTCTACTGTTAAAAATGATACATAGTTAATTTCATTATTAGACCTCACTGCATTTAATCATTCACTAAAATTAATATTTAGATTCACTAAAAGCCTATACTACTTCTACTCTGGTAAATCACATCAGCTTTATCAGGTACAATGATTTCATTTTTTTGTATGTAATTTTTTTCTTATTTACTTATTTGTTACATTTTTTATTTATCAAATGATGTATTTATGTGGTATAGAAGAACAAAATATTGTTAAGTTTAGTGAATTTTTTAAAAAATTTTACTAATATTTTTTTCAAATAAATAATATTGAAGTTTGCTTAAAAGGGTTTTACTACGTTTTTTTTTTCAATTTTTCTATATTAGGAGTTTTCATTTTATTATTTTTAATGCATCTATTTTTTATTATATTATTTTTTTTTCTTTAGATCTAAATTGGAGCAGCTACAGACTATATTGCTCCCAGCACCCAGGACCACTCGGAGAGGTCCTTTAACAAATGTTGCAGTAATAATGGTATGGAATAGCCCTCTTTCAAATGGAGGGCTCATCCATACAGGGGTGCTGGGAGGCACCAAGTAAAAAATAGCAACAAAAAAATTTTTATTATATTCAATCAGTGAAGATATTAACTTTTTTAATATTAATTTTTTTGTTGCTGTTTTTTCCTTGGTTTTTATTTTCATTAAAAAAATATATATATTCTAAATTGTTTGTTTTTATTTTTTAGTATTTGTTTAGATTATTATTTATAGTTTTTATTACTTTAATTTTTGATTCACAATATTACATGGCTATTATATTGCTTCGAATATATACCATATCAGTTAATCATTTTTGAAAAAATGTACTGCAGCAATTTATTAATTATAACAAAAATCACATTTAAATTTGTAATATTTTTAAGTTATAATTTTAAACTAATTAGTTGATTTCCAGCAGATTTTATTTCTTTTGATTGTTTTGAATTTAATAATTTAGTGTTTATAGCTTTTAACTTATGTTAAGCTTTAATAAATTTAATCTTATGATTTTAATGTGTAATAAATAATATAAAATATTGGGAAAAAGATTAAGTAATAAAAAAGCAGATAATTAATCTTTGATAAACTTTGTCATGTTGCTTTTTAAATTGTTGGCATTTCAGTGATGCTGTTAAATTTTTTTTTTTTCTTTCGAATTTAGAAAAATGAATTAAACTACATCTTTTGAACAGTCATTGTTTGTGAAGGTTAAATTATTTGCATGTTTTTTATACAATTTTTTTTATAGAAACAGTATTAAAGATTACTAAAAGGGGTTTACAAATACTTTACTTTTAATTTTTTGTCTTCTTTTTTTTGTATTAACAGTACCCTTTATCATTAAATTTTTTATTATTATTATTTTTTTATTACTATTGGTTAACTGTTTTATTTACATTATATTTATAAGTTTATTTTTTGTTTAAACATCTTTTAACGGATATATTTAAAAAAATGTTTTTATAAAAAACTCACAATATTGTTGTATAATTTGGTTTATCTTAAATGAAAATTTCCTATGTAATGTTTTAAAAATTATTCTTTGTGTGTGTGCAATTTAAAGAAGTAAAAAAAAAATCACAATTTTTAAGATTCTTTTAAGATTTTTTGTTACTACTATCAATTAAAAGTGAAGTTTAAATGGATGATATAAGGCTAGAAGTGGCTATTAGTTTAGAAAATGATGGAAATGTTATTAAGCAAGTTGAAAATAATCGTCGCAAAAATGCAAGAAATGGGCTGAGGCGGGATGAAATTAATAATCAACACAATGCTAGATATGCTGCATGGCAAGCCACGAATAATTTAAATCAAAATGAGGACAGTGTGATTAGGCAAGTTGAAAATAGTCGTCACAGAAATGCAAGAAATAGGCTGAGGCAGGATGAAATTAATAATCAACCAAATGCTAGATATCCTGCTAGGCAAGCAGCATATACATTGAACTGAAATAGGGAGAAAAAAGGGCAAGATAGATGTCACTATAATCTCCGTTCACATAATGAAGTTGCATTTTTTGGTGAAGATAGTGCTCCACCTACTTCCAGTGAAGTTGTTATTTTCCCAAGAGGTCATCCTCTTAAAATATATCAAGTATGTCTGCCAAATTAAAGCCTATGGTTTGTTCTTTATTTTTTCTAAGGGGTGATGCTGGTTGGCATAATCAATTGGTTTACAATCCTGAACGTGCTACATTGATTAGAAATCACGTTACATTATCTCAGTATTATAGTTATAGACTTTTAGTTGGACAATTAACCTAAACAAAAAAAATAGGTAAAGTGATTTTTAGTAACTTCAGATCACTTTGTTGTTATTTTTTTATTACTATTAGAAGGGTTAATAATAAAAGTTTTTAGGCAGTAGAACTGGTACTGATTTTAGTAAGTTTGCTATATTTTTTTACTTAATATTTTCATTAGATTTAATAGGTTTTTTTAATTACTTTGGAGTAAAATATATTGAGTGATATTACTTCATTTTTTACACTTTTAGATTATGTATTGTTGTCTAGATTCTTTGTTAAATTACAATTTAATGATATAAATAAATTTTTATTTTTATTTTTAATAGACAACTTTTATCGAAAAATAAAAATTTAAGGAGGCGTGAACTTCCTATTAAATGCTTATCCACGGTGCTCTGTGATAAGACCTTGAGGACTTCTTGGAGCACCTAAAATAAAATTAAAAAAAAAGTTGTTGAAATATAAGAAATGCTGCTCGGCGAGCAGAAAACTTACTTGCCAGAATTCAATGTCAAGCGGTGTTAATGTGTGTTTATTTGATTTTATTTTAAACACTTTAAAACACTTTAAATCAAATAGTTTTAAATTTAAATGATTTTAAATTTTTTTATAAATTCAAACATAATTATGTTCTTTTTTTTTAGTTGCCTTTGTTATCACTTGATTAGTTTGCTTACTGTTGAAACATGGTTTTAATTTTGTAAATTTAATGATATGAAATTTACTCTATTAATCATTAGTTGACAGTTAAAGAGAAGCTGGAGCTTTACATAGTAAAGGTAAAAATAATTTTGTTTACTCTTAGATAAGAGTTGAAAGAGAGTTAGTGCATGGAGCATCAATAAAACTTATATAATTACTTTATTAGTTTAAAAAAAAGTAATTATATAAGTTTTATTAATGCCACAATTGATAATGACCATGTGTATAAAAAATTTTATGAGCTGCTTGGTGTTTTATGATAAAATTTTTCAATATTGTAATAAATAAAATCTTTTTAGCTCAAGTATTTTAGTTGATAAAATATCTTAAGTTGTGGTGTTATACGTTATTACGTTATTTACTACGTTAAGTTGTCTAGCCTTTATATAATCTTTTCTTTTTTAATCATTTTGGAGAGACATAGTAATGTGTGCTTACAAATATCTTATGTTATGCGCTATTGTTAATGTGTTTTGTGTTGATAGAACTGGGCTATTACGGCAATTTTTTTAAGTCGTTATATCTTCATTCTATCAACAATAAAATGCAAATAATACTTTGTAATTATTTTTCGTTCCTTTTTTTAGGCATTGGAAGGCTTTACTTGACTTTCTTTTTATGGTACCTGGTGTGTTGTAACAGATCTTAAAAAGAACTTTACGGATGTTAACGTAGTCTTTTGTTGGTAACCGTAAGCAATTATTTAATTACTAATAACCCGTATTACGGGTTGCTTACTGCTAGTATATATTATCTGTTGAAAGAATTGTTTTAATTTTTGTCAACTTTTTCCGTTAGAAACATTTTTCTTGTTTCATTTTATGTTTTTTATATATTTATTAAAATGGTATGCGCATTTTCGTATGCATATGGAGGCAAAACGTGAAACGTTTTGAAACGTGCAAAACTTTACAAGTTGAAAATAATTTAAGAAAATCTGAAATGGTAAAAACAAATGACAGAGTCTCAATAATTGAACACAGCCAAAAAGATATTGAACACAGTATCACTTTTACACAAGATATCCAAGAGGAGAAAATCAATAAAATTGAAAAAAAAAATTGTTACAAAAGTAGCATTTAGTGTAGAAGAAAAAAATAAGCTGCGACAACTTGAAGATCGACTGAGAAGAAATAATTTGCGCCTTGATGGAATAACGGAGAGCGAATCTGAAAGTTGTAATGAATCTGAAGAAAAGGTTTTAAGTATTTTTGAAAACAAACTAAATGTAAGTGGCGTGGTTATTGAAAGGGCACATAGAACCGGAAAAACTGGGCAAAGTAAACCTAGATCAATCGCGATAAAACTTCTGAACTACAAAGATAAAATTAACATATTAAAAAACTCGAAAAAATTAAAAGGAACAGGAATATTTATAAACGAAGATTATTCTTTGGATACCTTAAACATACGAAAAACTCTTTTTGAAAAAATGCGAACTCACAGGTCAAATGGTAAGTATTCCGTCGTTATTTATGATAAATTAGTAGTTAAAGATTTTAAAAAATCACTTAAAAAAGCCTAAAGCTTATATATTTTTTATATTTTGTATTTTAAATATTAATCTTAGTTAATATTGCTAAAATGGCGGAAGCTATCAATAATATTGTTTTTGACATACCAGGAAGGAAAAATACACTTAACCAAATTAATGACGATGATAAAAACAATAACTTTTTTGACAAAATTTTAGTAGAAACGGCTTATTACAATGTTGACGATGTTAAAGATGTTTTTAATTCTGCATTATCTAATTTTTCACTATTACATTTAAACATTAGAAGCATAAATAAAAACTTTGAAAATTTAAAATTAATGTTAAATAATATAAAAAACAAGTTCAGTATTATCTGTCTGACAGAAACTTGGTGTCATCGAGACACGATTAATCCTAACTTTCAATTATCAGGATATAAATCCATACATCAACCGAGAGAAAACGGCATTGGTAGGGGCATATCTATTTTTGTCCAAAACTTATTGACCTTTAAGCATGTAGATAACCTCAAAGTAAATGACGCTGATTGTGAGTCATTTACTATTGAAATAATTAATAAAGCAATTAAAAATATATTTATAACAGCTTTATATAGACCGCCTAATGGTAATTACAATCAGTTTGAAAACCACATAAATTACTTGCTACCAAAGCTCATAAAAAAACACGTGTATTTACTAGGTAATTTTAATTTGAATTCTCTGAATAATAAAACAGATAACCACGTTGCGCGTTTTATAAATACACTTTTGCAATACAGCGTTTTTCCCATAATCAACAAGCCAACACGCGTGACTAAAACAACTGCATTCATTATCGATAACATCATTACTAATAATTACACAAGGGCTAAAATGCAAAGTGGTATTATTAAAACAGATATCACTGATCATTTTCCAGTTTTTCTGATCACAGATTCGGCAACCCCTAAGAAAAAAATAGAAACAAAAACTATTTATGTAAGAAACATAAATAATGAATCAATCGTCACTTTTCGCGACCTCTTACATGAAATAAACTGGGAACTATTGACTGATTGCAATGATGTAAATAATGGCTATGATTTTTTTATTTGCGTGTTTACAAAGCAATACGAAAAAGCCTTTTCAAAAGTTAAAAAAATTATTAACTCTAAAAATTTGCGTAGTCCGTGGATGACGAAAGGACTCATTAAGTCATCAAAAAAGAAACAAAAACTTTACCTAAAATTTTTAAAAAAAAAGAACTACAAAAATGCAATAAAATACAAAAAATATAAAAATTCTTTCGAAAAGTTAAAAAAGCAATCAAAAAAAAAATTACTATTCCTTATTGCTTAATAAAACATTTGGAAATGCAAGAAAAACATGGAATGTAATCAAAGAAATAACGTAGGAAATGTAAAAATTGATAATTTCCCAAAAAGATTGCAAAGAGATGGTAATATAGGAGATGCTTTTGTAAATAAAGAAATTGCAGAAACATTTAATGACTTTTTTATAAATATAGGGAAAAAACTAGCCAGTGCAATTCCTGAGGGGAGTAAATCGTTTGAATCCTTTTTAAAAAAATCAGATTCCATAATGGATGAATCGGAGCTTCTGGTTGATGAACTTCGGCTAGCAATTAGTATGTTGAAAACAAATAAGAGTGTGGGTCTAGATGAAATTAACCTTGATGTTGTAAAAGCGGTCTCTGATATTATTGAGAAACCTCTTTTAATAACTTTTAATCTTTCCCTAAGAAACGGCATTTTTCCTGACCAACTAAAACTAGCAATAATAATTCCAATATACAAAAGCGGCGATGATTCGATAAAATCTAACGATAGACCAATTTCCATACTTTCCTGTTTTTCTAAAATACTAGAGCGTATTATGCACAACAGACTGTACAATTATCTTGAAACTAATAACATTCTTTATCATAAACAGTTTGGTTTTCGCAAAAACCATTCCACGGAGCATGCAGTAATTGATCTTGCGAACCAAATTCTAAATGGTTTTGAAAACAATAGTTACACTCTCGGAATATTTCTGGATCTATCCAAAGCCTTTGATACTGTCAACCACAAGATTCTTATCAACAAACTATGTAATTACGGAGTAGCTCACTCTAACTTAAAGTGGCTGCAATGTTATTTAGAAAATCGTAAACAAGTAGTACCATTTGATTTAACATGCTCCCCATTTGAGTCAATAAGTTGTGGAGTTCCACAAGGATCAATACTTGGACCTTTACTGTTTTTAATTTATATTAATGATATTTATTTGTCATCAAAAATACTTAATTATATTATTTTTGCTGACGATAATAATGTTTTCTATTCTGATTCAAATTTAAAAAATATTTTTTGTAATGTAAACACTGAACTAACATATCTCAATGAGTGGTTTATAGCAAATAAACTTTCGTTGAATATTGAAAAAACAAAATATATTTTGTTTGCTAAACCATCTAAATCCGAGAATCTTCCACTTACACTACCAGAACTAACTATTAACAATATTAAAATAAAAAGAGTGTTTTCAATGAAAATACTTGGAATAGTTTTTGACGAACATTTAAATTAACCGAGTTCCACAAACCACGTTTGTGGAACTCGGTTCTTGACGAAAATATTAAAAAAATAAAATCTATTGATATATTTAAAAGAGCTATAAAAAAACACTTACTAAATTTAAACAATACGTACATTCTTTCATTTTTTTAATTAAAAAAAAATATATATATATATATATATATTTTGCGTGTGTATGTATATATATATATAAATATATGTGTGAGTGTATGTGTATGTGTGTATGTGTATATATATATATATATATATATATATATATATATATATATATATATATATATATATATATATATATATATATATATATATATATATATATATATATATATATATATATATATATATATATATATATATATGTATATATGCATGTATGTATATGTGTATGTGTTTATGTGTATATATGTATATGTGTATATGTGTATATGTATATGTATGTGTGTATGTATATATTTATGTGTGTGTATGTGTGTGTATGTATATGTGTATATGTATATATGTATATGTGTGTATGTATATGTATATATGTGTATATGTATATGTATATATATATATATATATATATATATATATATATATATATATATATATATATATATATATATATATATACATGTATGCATGTGTGTGTGTGTATGTATGTATGTATATGTGTGTATGTGTATGTATGTATACGTATATGTGTGTATGTGTATGTATATGTGTGTATGTGTGTATGTGTATATGTGTATGTGTATATGTATGTGTGTATGTGTATATATATACATATATCCTTCTTATATATATTCTTCTTGTTTCTTTTTGTTTGTCTGTTTTAATTTTGTTTAAAAAAAAAAAATATGAGTAGATGAACTTAAATCTATAAAATGTTCAGAATCTTTTTTTAATTCAAAATATCTTTTGTATATTTAAATATATATTATGAAGTTTATTGGATATGTATACGCAAATGTACGGATTTGTAAGTTATTTTTTCAAAATTTTTTCTTTTTTATTATTTTCAAACTTTTTAGTTTTGTCAAACTTAAAAATTATTTTTTCAACTTTTTGATTTTTTCAAACTTTTAATTTGTTTTTTTTTTAAACTTTTTTAAATTTCACTCTTTTGTATATATTTTTGGAAATTGTAAAGTTTTTTTTATTTTTTATTTTTTTTTATTTTTACGAAGGGGCTTGATGATAAGACATTTTGTCTTCTACTTGCCCCAGTCAGCTTGCATATGTATAAATTTATTTGAATGTAAGGTTAACATTGTAAAATGTGTCAAATGACAAAAAATAAAAATTAAAAAAAAAAAAAAAAAAAAAAAAAAAAAACCGTTTTTCAACATTTCCTTTTAAAAAATGTTATCTAATACGGCAAACATACCACGAGTTAGTAAACAGTTTTCTTCATTTAGCTTATGTCAAAAAGAGTGCCTAATAAAGCTGTGAAACTGTATTCTTTCTTAAAACTGTCCTTTGGAGCTGAACCGATTAGACGCACTTGAGGCACTTGAGGCACAACTCATACTTCCAATATTTAAAAAATTTAGGTAATTACAAATAACTATAAATACAATCGTCACACTTGAATACTCTCATGTTAAAACTTGAACTGAAATAGTTTTGTGTTTTGATGTTGGAAGTTAGATTTTGTATTTTTTTATTTCTTTTTTTTAAATGAGTCTTTTTAACAAAATATAAAGCTAAGAGTATATTGAATGAGCAAACTCATACTATGAGTACAAAAAATGCATTTACAGTATGCAAATGGGCAACAAAATCAGCAAAAAAGTTTACCCCGAACAATTTTTGTGAGGGTAGGGGTTGTGCCTTGCAATGGAGGCAATACCGATTTTTTCACTAAGTGTAATATTTGTGTAATTACATTTTCAAAACCCGTCTAACTTTTTTCTTAACTGCATATTGAAAGCTTTATGATGTTTTAATTGAAATAAACTGTTAAAGAAACACACTTCGTTTTTCTTTTCATGTAACATTAATCCAAACGTAAATGGTGCGGGTACACCCTTATTTCCCCTATATATATATATATATATATATATATATATATATATATATATATATATATATATATATATATATATATATATATATATATATATATATATATATATATATATATATATATATATATATATATATATATATATATATATATAATACATTTTGTGTTTAGTTTAAGTTTGCATTGACAACATGACACATCTATAAAAACTGTTAATAATTTCTTATGGATAAATATTTAAAATAAGTTAAAATGACATTAACTTCTCAGAAAGAAATGGGTCCGAAAAAGAAGAAAAATGCGCATATAAGTAAGAGTTTCAGACGACCCTTATATCTGTTAACTAACCTAATTTCACTGCTACCAAATACACAGCTTCCAACCAATGGCATTATTTTAAGATATTATTAATATCTAATTTCAAGTAAGAAGTAAAGATTTATCGAAACACAAAATAACATGGCCTGTAAGAAAGAAAAAGGAACAAGAAACTTGGTATGCAAAGGTAAGACATAACTATAAAACAAACATTTTTATTCCTAAACTTAAGAGGGCTAAAATATAATTAAAATAATTTTAAAAGTCTATTTTAGTTAGAGATTTTTGTGATCTCGAGGCGCAATTAAACTGCTTGATTAGACAAATAGTCAACTGAATAATTATAATAATTAAAGCATACATCATTTCAGAATATTCAGTTCTTGACAAACTTCATGTGTTACTCTGAAAGATACCAAAGATACTAGAGAAGATATAAAAATTAATTCATTTTAACAATGGAACATTTGTTTGACATAGGCAAAGATAACTTAGAGCAACTGATGAGATGTGACAATATAACATCAAGAACACAAGCTGCTATTGATGAAGACCTAAATTTCTATCTAGACCAGCAAACAGACAGGTAAGAATATTTATTATAATGTAGCCTTTTTTGAAATTTCTCCATATAATTCAAAATTTTTAGTAGCGCAGCTACTTTATGTAGGGCATTTAGTCTGTCTGTCTGTCTTTCAGTTATCCATCTGTCAGTCCATCAGTGTAAGTTATTGCATTCTAATGTTATGCCTTTTGATTTTAGGAAGTAATTTATTTCTAAGCCAGATGAAGAGCTAGCTACCATTATTGAGAAACGCCTGGAAAGATACAAGAGACAAGAACAATTGAGAATAAAGTACCTGGAGGAGAAACAAGCTGAAGAAAAATGTAAATCAGCTCCCCCACCATTTGATGAAAGTGATGAAGACTTGACGCCAACTAAAAAAAGGTAAATTAATTGTCATAAAACTGTTAAAAAACATTCTTCTTAAAAATAAAGTTCTAACTTATTTTTGTAAATGTTTTAGACACAAGTCTGGTCCAGTCAGTTTGGATATGGATATGTTTGATCCAACTTTGAAAGATCAAGACGACTCATTCGAAGGTAGTGATGATGACTTTGAATATGATGCTGCTGTTAAAACCTCAAAAGTCTTACCTAAAGGCTCAATGCAAGTAAATAAAAAGATCAAAAGAGAAGAACTGATGGCAGTAACTACACCTATTTGTGCTAGAGGGTTAATCAGCATTGATATACAAACCTGGCTGTTGTTGTCTGTTTTTAATTACCTGGGAGGAGATGTTAATCAGATGGGCATTTCTAAATCCAGTATTTCAAACGAAAGAACAAAAGTAATTGAAAATCAAGGTAATTTTAGAAAGATAAAGGGTGTTACACCTAAAGAAAGAGTCTTTTATGACAATTTTTTGCCAGTCAAAATTAAGTTTTTTTTTCAAAACAAAAGGTTTTTCTTCAGATGCGATATTTCTTGTCCCTGATTTTCTAATGTAAATCTATTATAAATGAAGTTTATAATAGATTTACGTTATAGTTCAAAAAGTTGATCACGCTATAGCTCAAAAAAATGACCTGTCTGAGTTTAAGAAATTTGATAAAAAGAAGCTGGAAGTTGGATCTGAACTTCATAAGCTTTACCTGGATGCTCAGGAATATAGAATTTAGCTATTTTTATGATATCAGGTATAATAGATTTTCTGCCTAAAGATCAGTTACCCCACCTGGAAAAGTCAGCTTTTATATGTGCAGTTTTTTATGCTCAGTATTATTTACGTTCATACAAAGCAAAATATGCTGTTAGAATTGATTACCTGTCATCCAAGTCAGCTTATGTTATACAAAACGAGTTTGATGTCAAAATTGGAAATGCATTTCTGAATTTTTTTTAGCAGCACTCTTAGTACCTTGCCCCAAAGGTTGCTGTGTTAATACTGTCAGATCCAAATTTTGAAGAGGTGCTTGCAGTTCTTGACAAACTGTTGACCTTTGAGGTACCAGATATCAACACTATTCCCAATGGTAAACCTAATGCTGTTCTAGTTTTACCTACCTCTGAAATAACAGAATCAATTACAAAGAAAAGTTGGACTCTGTTTATTGTTCTAGGCATACAGGATCAAATTCCTACCTGGAAAACAGATTTAGCTGCTAGAAAGCTGAAGGAAAATGATTCATATGTATCGTTGTATATGATATATAAATATTACAAATGACCCAGCAGAGCAGAATATCATTTTAATCCAAAGATATATAAATAGTAGTATAAAGGAGGACAAAAGACAAAATATCCTGCTTGTTGTGCGAGAACACAGGGCATTAATATCAAAAGGAGCAAAACAATTAACACTGGCCAAATTGTAAAAAAATAATCCTAAAAAAACAATGATTTCTCGTATTTGCGTAAAAACCTAAAACCATCTTTCAGCACTAAATATGGTCCTAGAGAGGTAAAGTTTGGTTTATTTACTTCTTTTTATGTATAGATTAGGTATTTGTACCGCGACCTTTCATTTTTTGAAAATCGTGGTATTTTGGCACCCCCTAATATATATATATATATATATATATATATATATATATATATATATATATATATATATATATATATATATATATATATATATATATATATATATATATATATATATAATATCTGCCTCTATTTGTGAAAAGTTTTAAGCTTCTAAAACCTTAGATGTTAACTTAAAATAAAATAGAATCTTAGTCTTAAGGCAATATTATAATTATTCAGATATGTAGCTATAAAAGTAACTGTTTTTGCAATACTATAGATCTGTCACACATTGTTCAGGCATGCTTTTTTCAAAAATCAAGAGGTCAAACTTTTGATAAAGTTAATTTTTATTTCTTAAACCCTTGCATCTCACAGAGTCAACTCTATGTTACTTGTTAAAGAACAAGATTGTTTAATACCTCTTTTTAAAGAAGTTAAAAAAATTCGTTTGCTTTTATATACACAACTAGATCGTTTGATCGTTTATTTTTGCAAGTTGTTTAACCTTTATTACAAGGTATGTCATTAAACAATCATTACAAACATAAGGTTGTATTTGTAAAGTTTCTAATTTATTAAATTTTCCTAATTTATGTATTTATTTTTATTCATGTGTTTTTCATTATGTGTTTAATATGTGTTTAGGCTATATGTGTTTATTTTTTGTGTGTTAATATTTTTTTTCTATTTTTAAAATAAGCTTGTTTATTTAGTTTCTTTATAACTAAGTTATGTTTTCAGCGCTTTAAATGTTAAAAATGTGGTCAAATTTTTAAAACAAAATAATTATTTGCATGGTCATATAAAGGCGTTACATCGCACGCCTTCCTGACCAAGCCTGATTACGAGTTAAATCAAATCAAATGTGTCAACAAAAATAAATACAGAAAACGTAACAAAAATAAACACAAAATATAACACAATTTAAATAAGTAAATTTTTAAAAGTAACACTAAAATTGTAAAACTTTGTGTTTTGCAAGTTTGCGTTAAAAAATATTTTACTTAGGCTATTGTTTTTTTCATTTATAATTTTAAGTTGATTTTTAGATGTTTAATTTTTTTTCAATATGTAGAAACTAATAATAATAAAAAAAAATTAATTTCAGTTTTATTACATATATATATTTATGTTAGGATGTAAAAGGTGATCCAAAAGGTTTTGTAAATTTTTTAGACAACAAGAAACTATCACGAGGTATCATTCCAATGTATTGTGTAAACCGTCTTCATATACTTTTTCGTACTTGTTTTCTCGCCATAGGTACAGCAAAGTGTAACAGCTTACAAGCAGTTTTACAAGAATACAGCTGTTATAAAAGAAATGTGTGTGTTTGCAGTGTTTGGAAAACTTCTTACTGCTCCATGTATGAAAATGTTTTATGTATCAGCTAAGGATGCAATTTTTGATCATATTGCTGGTATTTGTGTAGTAAAAAATGTTTTGCAAACTGTTCAAGCTTGCAAAGCTAACCCGGTTTTACTGTTAGACAGACTGATTTTTTTGGAAATTCTATTGAAAAAAATATTTTAGAAACAGTAACTAGTGCTTGTTCTATATTGAAAAGCTGTGACATGCTGTAATGTTTCATTAAAATATATATCTTTTAGCTCGCAAACTGGAGGAACTTGGTAGATATATCTTTATTAAATCATAAATTTGTTTTTTCTTGCATTACACAAAATAAAATTAATTTAAAATAGGAACTTTTGTTTTTAGCTAAAAGAAAAGAATTACTTGGTGGAATTTTATTCGTTTTATTGAATACTTTAGAGAGGTATATTTTTGAAAGCCTTAAAATTTTTTTTAATTTAGCTGCTGCAGAATAAATTAGTTGCAGTATTTTATTATTTTCTTACTTTATTTGTTTTTTAAATTAGATTCAAAGACAGGTCAACATAAAACTTTAGTAAGTTTTATGTAGACAGTTTTGAAGAAAACATCCAAAATAATTTTTTAACAATTTTTGCTTTATTTTCATTTTTTGATTATTTTACTAAAATTTTGCTTTTACTTATATAGGTTTGTCAACGAGTGGTTTTCTTATTTGAAACTAAAGCCACTCTGGGCCTAAACCAAATCAGACTTTTTGTATATGGGCCCAGAATGGAGGCAAAGACTTGCTTCATTTTAAATTTCAGCGTCCTGGTTCCCGAAATAGTAAGGAGAACATAACTTGTTATTAACCACTATATACACACTTATTAATGTGTATGTAGATGCACAATATTTAAATCTAGATACACTAGATGGGTAGGTGTATGTATAGTATATAAATATATATATATATATATATATATATATATATATATATATATATATATATATATATATATATATATATATATATATATATATATATATATATATATATATATATATATATATATATATATATATATATATATATATATATATATATATATATATATATATATATATATATATATATATATATAGTTTATATTTGTTTATATGTACATTTTTGTTAGTTTATGTTTGTATATAAATTTGTTTATATTTGTCTTATTGTATATTATATTTTTTATATGATTAACAATTTGTTTTAAAACATTTATATTAATTTGTTTTGTAATTAGTTTGTAAACATAGTTTTTGTTTTACTATAAATAATATTTTTTTTAAAAAAAGATTGCTTTTAATTTCAAAATTTAATCTCCCTCCCTTTCTCGCATCCCCCCACCTCGTCTACTTGAAGAACAGGCGGGGCAGGAGGGTGATGGAGGACAGATTATGCAAAATATTCCTTGCTACCCCTTTTTTACACACTAAATATGAATTTGTTATCTCAAAATCATTTCTTTCTTTACTCAAAGTGTTATACATTTAGGGGAAAACGAGGCAACATGGCGATCGTTTTGAAAGCCCTAAGTTATTGCAAAACTATCAGTCGTGAAGTTGTAATAATTCTGAGTATATTTATGTTACTGAAATGATTCATTGCCGGCTTAAATTTTCCGTTTGCAAATATAACAATTTGAAATAAATGTTCAAATAAAAAGTTCATAAATTTGTCAGCTGGTCACGTGATTGGGGCAAGATGACTTATTGTGCAATTTTTACGTCCAATTTTATAAAGTTTTAAAAACTCTATCTAAAGTAACATAAAATAAACACAAGTTGCAAAAAAAAGTAAAATTTCCAGGACACCATTTATGAGAAACTGAACGTTAGGAAAATTTTTTTAAGCG